>CAEMYA010000737.1:35683-56936 GCA_903131615.1 Diplodus sargus | reverse complement strand
GCTAGACGAGAAGCGCCAGAAGAGAGAGAGACTGGTGAAAAAATCAAACGGAGCTTCAGCGTCTGTCCGAGGAGGACAGCAACAGGGCTGGACTGGGAGCGAGCGAGGAGCCTGAGATAAACATGCGGGAATTAGTTATCAGCAAACGGGCACGCCACGAGAGTGTCCCGCTAAATTGATCAGGGCGATGGAGAAACAAATGTACGCCACCGTGAGTGACAGCAGAGATGAGGAGTTTGCAGCAAGTGCTGGTTGGATAAATCGTTTCCTCCGCCGCAACAACTTCACTTGCAGAAGGATGCCAGAGAATTCACCGAGAAGCTGGCAAATTAATCCCGGATTTTTGAGAGGAAGGAATTAAACACCTGTAACAAATTGCCGCCTGGTCTGTTCAGTGATTGAAACAAATAAACGGTAATAATAAAAATAAACAGTGCCTGCATATCGATGCCCAGCAGCAGCCAGTCCATCATTCCTGCAGCTGCAGCGGGTGGATTCCGGTCGGTGTGGCTGGCCGCTTCTGAAATATTTTCATTTGGTTTTTCCTTCTGTTTAAAAAAGGATCGGATATCCATGTGGGATTTCAAAAATCACGCGCCAAAGCGACAGCGGGTGTTGACTGGCTCTTTTTGACTGTCACCATGGCAACATTGTGACCGCTGCAGCGACAACCTCACGCACACTGAGGTTGTGCTGCAGCTGCGGCCCGTTCATAATAGGAAATCATGTATAATAATATGCACACATTATGTGCATATTATTATACATGATTTTCACAATTTTCCAGCATAACATTTGGGAAGGCTCAGCCTTCCCTAGCCTCCATTACCCGCCGCCCATGTACACACTCTGAGTTTACTAAAAAGAAAGTTTTTGAAGAACTCATGCTAGCAGATGCTTGTTCCGCTAGCCGCTGCCAGTGGAGAAGTGTCGATATCCGAATGCGACTTAACATGGATGAATAAAATAAAAAACATTAACAAAAGAGCGAATCTTAGCTAACTCCAAACTCAGGATAAACAGGGTAATCAAAGAAAAAGGCTTCTGCTTTCTACTATGCTACTACTCTCTATTTACAAATTTACCAGAACGTACTTCAGCTGAGTTATGCACAACTGGTGTACATCACAACAAAACACTAGTCATACAAGTCCCCCAGCCTCTGAGCAATGCTCTTTTGAAAAACCTCCAGTGCAGATGAAACACCAAAGGGAAGGCATTTTAATTGGTTCGAACAAATGGTGTGTTGAATGTACATAATCTGGAACTTTTGTCGACTATTATTTGGGATTATTTTTTGGCATTATTTATTATTCATTATTTGGCATTATTTTTGACGTATTTGGCAGTATTTGTGTTTCAGTGCTAATGGCACCTTTCTGTGCAATTGGACCCCCAGATTTACTGCTGGATTAATGTGAATGTGATGCAGTCCAAGAACACAGCCCAGTGAACACATCTTTGCAGTCCTTCAGGACGTCTCTTTCCTCTTCTTTTTCCACTTTATATACTCTTTTGATTAGTCCTATCTCTATGCAGGAATCACCCCTAAAATAGCTGCTAAATTGTCTTGGATTATCTGGAATTCAAACTCATGCACTCCAGTTTTGTACTCACTTTTCAGCTTTGCCACATCCGATGGCATTATCTGGTGATGGTAATAGGCCACTAACTTGAAGCTGGACTTCACCAAAGGTTCATTTTCCCTGCAACTTTTTTCAAAATATTTTCAGGGGTAAGATGTTTCAATCAGCACCTGTATCCAGCTTGAATGTGTGCTTGTGGGCATTCACTTTGAGTACCTCAGCCCATTTTTTCCAGGTTGTTATAATTCTGGCTATTTTTCCAACCTAAGTCAGTTTTCCTCTCCTTTGTGTCAATAGACCTAATGAACATTTCACTTTCTTCTCATTAGTTTTTCCTTCACATTTCTCTTTATTTTCTGGGAATATTCATGTAATTTATTTTCTTTAAATGCAACCAAGTGTTTTTTCCATGAACAAATTTGTAGGTTTGACCATAGGCAGTGCACTTGCAAGGCTCATGTTTATATCCACATTCACTGCATTAAGTTTCATCATTGAGACTTCTGGCTTTGTTAACTTAATTTTCCTTAGCTTGTTCATTGCCATATCAGTTTCTTCATGTAAAGCTTTCATGTGGCTTTCTATACCTTCATTATATTGCTTTGCTCAATGACAAGTCAGGTACAACTCAAACATCTGGATCCACAAACTCCAGTTTTCAGCCAGATTTCCTTCCAGGCATTAGGATCAAGGTGGTTGTTGGCTAATCTCAGAAGTCACTTGATTAACAAGTCTCAAGCCCAAATGTGCATTTCTTCATCAGTGCACTGCTTTGGGGGGCTCCGGTGTTTAGCCCTAACATAATGGAGCTGACTGAGATTGTTGTACTCAAACCAAGAAAGTGAATTCAGCTTCATAGGTGAAATTGTATTGAATGCTGAGCTGAAGTCAACAAACAGCATTCTGATGTACCGGTTGTTATTTTCAAAATGTGTGAAGACTGAATTGAGGGCTCCTGCTTTTGTAGCCTGTGACATTTAAAATTGCCTGCCGCATATCTTTAGTGCTGACTGTCCCTCTCCAGTCTTTTCTGATGTATCCTCTGTGCTCCGTTATTTCATATTTTGACTCAGCATGTGCCAGGGCCCATATAGATGATAAGAAACCAAAGTCATTCTTTCTGGAACCATGATATCCAGAATGTATGACGTTGGAAGAACATGGTCACTACAGTGAAGTCTGGCAGTAGAGTTCTTATATGGTGGGGGGTTTGCAACATTTTTTTCCAGAGGGCTACACTGACCACATTTTGGGAAAATCAGTTGAAACATTAAACACATAGTGCTGAATTATGTTAAACTAATTCTCAGTACCAAATGCAGAACAGAACTGCAGCACAGAATGAAGACAAGATCCGGCTAATAGTAACTATTCATGAACAAACATGTGGTTTTATACTAACAGTTGAGATGGTCACCTTACTTTGCAAAAGCAATCGAAGTTGAGCATCATGTCTGATGTTGAAATGCACAGCACAAAGGACAGGTGTTTGTCAGTAAGTTGCGATCTGTAACGTGACTTATTGAAGTTCAATCATGTCCTGATCTTGACAACCAGTATTATAACTTGTTGCTTGAGGTGAGTGAGCTTAGGTAAACTTGAGGTTTAGTTTTGTCCAATCGAAATGTAGACAGCACCCTCTGTTGGAAGCAGGCTAAATAAATACTGTACTCACTGTAGTCATTCGCATCGGGCTTCATTAACAATCATTCAAATCTCATAGAATTTTTTGTAGATGGGTTTTGGAACTGGATTGATATGGTTTGCAGGCCAGCGCCATATTTTGACCACATGTGTTATATACGATGTAGTGCTATATAACTAAAGGTGTGGAGGACTGAATTTGCTAATGTCATGAATTTGCAAATGTACTGAGTAAGGTAAAGCTGCAAAAGAGGAGGCTGCACTTTCATGACCACATTTCTGGGAAATGCGCCACCCACCGAATTTGACAAACTCTTTTGAGATAGAGGGAGTAAGACGGACAACAAATAGGTGTAAGCAGGGGCACCACCAGGGGTGAAAGGTTAGGACGATTCCAAGGGCCCGGCACTGACAGGGGACCCTTTGAGGGGTTAATAATATTATTTTAATAATGTTGCCCAGTTTAGGCTTTTGAAATAAAATGTATAATTTCGTCAGTTGAAATAAGCAAATTGAACATGGTTGTCGTTTTCTATAACATTTTTCTCGAATTCTTTATCATGTTGTCATTTACCCCTCTCTCTTTTTGGTACAGTCTGATTCTGGCAGAGCGGGACACGTGAAATATGTATGCTCAGAGAATGATCAGATGTTCTAACGTGAGCACTACCGCTGCATGCAGGTGTACACATGAGAAGTGGAGGGGAAATTGGGACTGATTACTCAGGGCCCTAATGGGGGAGGGGCCCTCGAAAGGCCTGAAATAAAAATGTTGTTTCTATTCTATTTTTTTTATTGCTAAGTAATTAGTGTCATAACTAACTTTGGCAAAATAAATTGGATGAGAGACTTTACTCTGTATAAAAAAAATAGTGGAGGCTGTCTGAGGCGCGTCTCACCCCTAACAATACATAATGGTTCAGTCCACCCCTGCAGCTGCAGGAGCGGGAAGATGAATCTCTAAACAGCTTAACAAGCGGAGTGGCTGCTGCTCATCAGCATGTCTTCATCCAAGAAAGCCAAATCAGGGAGCCTTAAACGAAAGAAAAAGGCAGAAAGGGAAAGAAAGCAAGGAGAGGGAAGACAACTCCTCACACATTTCTTTCACAAGAAAGTGACCACAGTTCACAACTAGCACAGTCAGCAGTTGTAAAGATTGAAGGCAGTCAGACAGCCATGAATCTAGTTTCTCAGTTTGAGTAGCAGCAGGTTCCTCATCCTCATCTCATCCCTCATTAAGTTCTGACTGAAAGTTATCATAACAAGTCATCATTTCACATTGAGGTGAAAAAAGGTCAAATGTGGAGCGATATTTAGCTCCTTTCCCATTAAGCTAGCATGACATGTTGGGTATCCTGTGAGTCTACAGCTGTGGAGATAAATTAGACCTGCATGCAGGACTTCAGGGGAGACAGTGAGCAGTAACCACGTAACTGTCATGTTGTTTTTTTTACAAATATGGGAATGATAGTCAAAAATATCATTAAAATGCATATTAGCTTAAATAAAACGGCATCAAACTTTTTCGCCAAGTTATACAAGGGCCCAACTAGATTTTTTTTCATGGGGCCCAAAATCCCTGGCGGCGCCCCTGGGTGTAAGTACTAAAAGTGAATCAATTTTTATTAGTTTGACGTTACAAACAAGTCCATTGTCTTGAACTGGGCAGGAAAGTTAATATTGGCTTGATGAAGTGTGTGCAAGTGTTGCCTAATGTTAGTTGAGTATAATAAGTGTATGACCGTTGGCTGCAACTGTATTTGTCTGTTGTTTAGCTGTTTAATTTTGCAATATGGACATTTCAGGCAAGACTCTCTCATCAAGCCTGTAACCATACTGTGTCAATTTCCACATCAATGGTGGGATTAATTATACAGGATGTCTTTTTGCCAAGAGTTAAAAAGTTAAATTAGACTGTCGTTGTATTTCTTTAAGGTGTAATTGTGACTTTAGTGCAATTATTCCTTAGATATTTCTGGCTTGAAACCATAGCGTAATGTGTATATTATTTTAATTGCTGACTAAATGACTACTAGAATTCATTTTAGCCAATTTCAAGGAATGATAAAAACATGTGGATTTGATCGGTGTCTGTCAACTATGTCTTATCAGAGGAAGCCCATTGTCGCCAGTTTAAATGCTTGTCGACCATCTTTATATATTTTAGATCATCTTAAATTTTGTCAACTGCCTGTTTACCTCAAACTTCTATTGATTTTCTCGCTCTTGCTCTAACAGTAGTTGAGGCCTGATGGACTGGAAAATAGAGGATTGGATTCACCAGACTCATAACTTCTGTTCATATTGATCTCTTTTATCTGTTTGTTCCTTAGTATTGTTATTGTTTCTATTGTTGTCTATTGTTATTGATGGTTTTTTGATGTGTGTATGCAATATGTATCTTTAATCTGTACGTAGAGTCATCCTTGTGTCTTGCCTTTTTCTAACCTTTAAAATATCTGGTTGAGGTATAGTAAGGTCAGTTTTATTTATGTCATACCAAATCATAGTTTAGGGTGGGTGAGTATAATTAGCTAAATAGATAGCTAATAAATAGCTATGTCTGCTAATTATACTAATGGCACGTCAAATGGCAACCAAGGTGAATTGCAAGGCAAAGTATTATTTGGATGGAACAAGTCTTTAAAGCCAGAGGTGGAATGAACCTTCAAAACTATACATAACAAGTCACAAAGTATTATTTGGGTTGAATAAACCATCAAAACTTAACACAAAGTATTAAACTATGGTTCTGAAACTGCAGTCGTGAAAGCGCATTCGGGAAAGTGCAGCCTCCTCTACAGTAGGAGGTGCTGCGGCAAAAAACTTGGGTCCTTAAACTGTGTTCCTGAAACTGCAGCCTCAGCTAATTCAGAAATGTAGTATTGAATGTCCTGCAAATTTTACAAGAGTATGCTAACCTATGGGCTGCACTTTTTCAACATAACAGTGACCCTAAATATTTTTTAAAGGCTATTGGTAAAATGGTAAATGGTAAAAGTTGTGTGTGTGTGTGTGTGTGTGTGTTTGTGTGCGTGCGTGCGTGCGTGCGTGTGTGTGCTATACATATACATACAGTGCCTATAAAAATGATTCCTCCCCTTGGATGTTTTCCACTTTTTATTGCTCTCAGAAATGTAATCATAGTCATTATAATTTGGATTTTTTGGTAAGAATTTAAGGGAAAAAAACTCAAGTCAGTTGATGCATCTTTGGATGCAGTCACAGCACTGAGACGCTGTAGATGCGTCTAAATCAGGCTTGCATATCTAACACTGCAATTTTACTCTATTCTTCTTTATAAAACTGCTCAAGCTATCGTGGGCAGGAACTGACCTTTTCAAGTCCAGCCACGAATTGTCTACTAGATTTACGTCTGGGCTTTGACTCGGCCACTACGGTACATTTGCCTTGTTCGATTGCTATGCCGCCATACTAGGTGGCAGCCTGTTGCAGCAGCTCCCGTGGGTTTTCCAAGTTTTTGTAGTTTGTTTTGTAGTTCTGTTTGGATTTTGTTTGTGAATTTTTGGTATTTTTTGGCAACTCTTTTCCAGAGTCTGATAGAAGACGGACACTTTACTTTTTAAAAAACTTTTGTGGCATTTTGCATTTTGTATGATGTTTCTGCTAGCCGTAGCAACGGAGGGCCAGGAGCGCATCATTGTGCACATTGTTTACACGCGACCAGCTGATTGCGCTGTGTAAACCTGCACTGCTGTGTGAACCTGCACTGCTGCCCGGCGCCAGACCCGAGGTCCTGAAGGAGCTGCGGAGGAGACGCCGTGGCTGCAGAGCCGGAGTGAAGAGGAGGGTGAAGAAGAGGAGACATAGACTGGCTGTACCAGCGATCGTCATGGGGAACGTGAGGTCTCTGGGGAAAAACACGGATGAGCTCACCACGCTGATAAAAACTAAAGGGAATATCGTGAGTGCAGTGTGTTTTGTTTCACGGAGACAATAACGCGGTCATGATTTGCATAAGCCCCGCCCTGCTGCAGAAGTGGTATAAATACGTTCAGTGCGTCAGCTTCAGCGGTTCTCCCACTCGCTCTCCAGTCTTGGATAGCATTGCTTACAATAGTTTGCAGCTAGCTAACCAGCCAAACAGTCATGTCTCCTCCACATCGCTCTGCATCTTTCCTGGATGCCACAGTGTGCAGGGTGACGGCGCTGTTAGCTTATTTAAGTTTCCTTCAGATGACAACGTAAAGAAACGGTGGATCAATTTTGTCAAGAGGAGCTAACCTTACTGTGGGGAGTTAAACACCACCACCAACACCGTCTCTGCAGTGTACACTTTTCTCCCTGATCGTTTCAGCAACTGTCACCAGGTAATGTCTGGATTTCTGCGGAGTCCGTTAACGCTGGTCACTGGGGCCGAACCGATCCTCTCCGTCCCGGCTTGCATCCTCTCCTCTGGCCGACAGCAAGTGCCCACGGCCTTATGTGGCCGCCGCTGACCCTCTCCGTCCCGCTGATGGCGGTTGCCACCGGCGGTATGTGGCGGTAGTATCAGGGCCGCATTATTGGTGAGCCGTCCCAGTGTGAACGCATAATCCGGAGGCGTGGAGCGAGGGCGTGTCGGTCTGACAGTCCGATAACTGCACAGGTCCTTCACTCAACTAAATACAGAGAAATGTCCCACAAAGCAACGTTACAGGACCGAACAAAAGTAACGTAGTAACTGTAACTGTTGTTGGCAACTTATATGAGGAAAACAAATACCGCAGCTGTATGTGATGAAGCGTCTGTCCTCCTGTCTGTCCTCCGCCTGTCCTCCCGACTCCTCATCACATTTCTGCTCAGAAAACAGCGTTTGTCACCGGCAAAAGCTTTAACTCACTGAGTGTTTGTGAAATCACCGCGACCGCCAGCCCTCCTGACCGAGACTTCAGGGAACTTTCCCCCAGAAAACAGCCTCCATCGCTGCGAGTGACAGAGCCAGACAGCGTCCTGTTTACTGATGGTAGTTATGTATAATTATGTAATTTAGCGTGAAAAACTTCACTCCATCACTATCCAGGATGTTTGGTGGGTCAGGATCTCAATCACTACACATTATAACAGCATCCATATGATTATAAACTGTCCGCGGGTTTAGATAGACAAGGGGAACACCTCGGGGAACACCTGTGGAAACACCGACGTCATTAACATGACGTGTACCGTCACCTCTTTAGGAGCCGTGGGGCCGCAGCGCTGGGGGGGGGCGCTTACCATGGGCGTGGTTCCAGCGCCTCTAACTGACACGCCCCCAGCGTTTCACAGCAGAGAGAAGTGCTTGTTTTTCCATGATTTTGAGACCTAATTTTATATACTTAGCAATTTTTTTAATCTTTCAAATTTGGCTCAGTGGTCAATGATACATGTTTCTATGGTGTGACAAACTCATAACAAACATTTTTGGCCGCTTTACACAGACTTTAACAAGAAGAAGAGGGCGTTTAGGTCTGGAGAATAACTGGCAATAACTGAGGAGAGTGCAGCATGAACTTAGGGATATGCTGAGGACCTGTAAAGACACCTATAGAAGGAAGCTGGAGGCCAAACTCCAGCAGAACAATGTGAGGGATGTGTGGACTGGTATGAAGCAGATCACTGGGTACAAGATGAGCGGCAGACAGTCATCAGGCAGCCAGGAGAGGGCGAACGATCTGAACAATTTCTTCAATAGGTTCAGCTCACAGCCTTCTGTCATCTCCCCGACACCTCCAAACCCCCACACACCCTCACTGCCCCATATGCTTCCTCCCCTCCCACACTCCCCTAGTGTGAGCTCTCCTGTGCAGCACCTCTCCTCCTCCTCCTCCTACTCCAACTCCACTCAAGACACCAGCACCCTCCCCTGCATGACTTTGCAGGGGAGACTCCACCAGCGGAAGGCTGCAGGCCCTGACGCATCCTGAAGACACGTGCCAGCCAGCTGTCTCCTGTCCTACAACACCTCTACAACCTGAGCCTGAGTGAGGAGAGAATACCAGTGCTTTGGAAGACGTCCTGCCAGGTTCCTGTGCCAAAGAAGTCGTCACCATCAGACCTCAATGACTACCGACCAGTGGCCCTCACATCTTAAGCCTGGTTTATGCTTCTGCGTCGCGGCGACGGCGTAGCTACGTCGTCGACCCTACGCCGTCATTGAGCATTCGAAGTTCTGCGTCGAGGGAACGCGTTGGTGTCGGGGGACGTCATCAACGTCAGTGATTCAAGTTTCTCACTTTACTTCGCTGTTAGTTGAATTAAATGGCATTCACGCTGTCTTTAACTGGCTGTGCGAACCAGTCCGCAGCTTTGTGTGTCTGTTTGTGTGTCTCTGATTGTTGCGTGTTGACGTTTGCGTGTCGCTAATCCAAGTTGCTGTTTGACAGATTAAGTTTGAATGGACAGAACTTGAGCACACGAAAGGTTTTCAAGTGGTTGCCGCTCGTACCACAAAAACTTTAAAATTGGTGGTGTTGTTATACTGTTGACCGGAAAAGCAACTGCTGTGCGGACCCATCACATTCCTTGCCGCTCGCGTCTCGACGCGTCGACGTGACGCGTAGTCAAGATTTTTTGGAGGCGCACGTCAGGCTACGGCGTAGGGTCCGCGTAGGGGTCTGCGTCGACGACGTAGCTACGCCGTCGCAGCGACGCAGAAGCATAAATCAGGCTTTACGTGATGAAGGTGCTGGAGAGACTGGTCTTGGCCAACCTGAGGGCGCAGGTGGAAGCCCTGCTAGACCCTCTGCAATTTGCCTACCAGCCCCAGTTGGGAGTTGATGACGCTGTCATCTACCTGCTGCAACGAGCCCATTCGCACCTGGATGGTGGAGGAAGCACTGTGAGAATCACATTCTTTGATTTATCTAGTGCTTTTAACACCATTCAGCCACTGCTACTGGGGGAGAAGCTGCGGGTGATGGGTGTAGACGACAAAGTGATCTCCTGGATTACTGACTACCTGACAGGCAGGCCACAGTTTGTCCGTATGGGCAGTGTTCTGTCTGATGCGGTGGTTAGTGATACAGGAGCTCCACAGGGGACTGTGCTGTCTCCTTTCCTGTTCACCTTATACACCACTGACTTTCAGTACAACACCGGGTCGTGTCACCTGCAGAAGTTTTCTGACGACTCGGCTGTTGTTTGGTGTATAAGTGAGGGACAGGAGGAGGAGTACAGGGCTCTGATAGACAACGTTGTGGAGTGGACTGGACAGAATCACCTGCGGCTGAACATCAGCAAGACCAGAGAGATGGTGATAGATTTTAGGAAGAAGAGGAGGTTGGCTTTCCAACCACTGCGCATTCTTGGAAAGGATGTGGAGGCGGTGGAGGATTGTAAGTACCTTGGTGTTACCATCAACCACAGACTGGACTGTAGATCTAACACTGAAGCTGTTTACAAGAAGGGGATGAGCAGACTTTACTTAATGAGGAAGCTGAGATCCTTCAACGTGTGCAGCAAGATGTTGGAGATCTTTTATCATTCTGTGGTGGCCAGTGTACTTTTCTTTGCTGTGGTTTGTTGGGGAAGCAGCCAGTGACACCAACAGACTCAACAAACTGATCAGGAGGGCTGGCTCTGTGATTGGCTGCAAACAGGACACTCTGGAGGCTGTGGTGGAGAGGAGGACACTGAAAAAACTCTTATCCATCATGGATAATCCTCTCCACCCTCTCCAACTCACACTGGTCAGACAGCATAGCATCTTCTCCAAAAGGCTGCTTCAGCTTCGCTGTCGTAGCAACAGATACAGGAAATCTTTCCTGCCACAAGCCATCACTTTATATACTAACTCTGTCACCTCTGCCTGAAAGAGAACTCTGGTCTCTCTACTGTTTTGTTGTATATATTATTATTGTTTATTGTTTATAGTATATATGCACTGTATATATTTTTTGCAGACCCACTGCTGCTGTGACAAAATAATTTCCCAGTCTGGGATCGTTAAAGTAATTCTATTCTATTCTATTCTATTCTATTTTAACCATTTCTATGTAGCTTCACTGTGTGCTTTAGGTCATTGTCTTGCTGGAAAATAAATCTTCTCCAAAATCGTAGTTCTCTTGCAGACTGAATCAGGTTGTCCTCCAGGACATTAAAGAGTTTTTCTTTTGTAAAATGTTTTGTTAAAAAAGTCACATTAATTGAACCTCTAGCGGAAGCTATTAGATGAGACTCTTTAATGGCTGGATTGGACCAAACCACTCCGTATCAGTCCATCATCGACTCAGATTATTGCCTGGTTTGCTGCCTTTTCTGGATACAAAATGAATTTCTCCAAATCAGAGGCGATGCCCCTGGTTAATTTGCAACAACCACCAGATAACCCTGATCCTTTCCCATTCAAGCGGTCTCCTGCAGGTTTCATATATTTGGAAATTTAATCAGATGTTACAAGCAAACTTTAACCTACTATTAGATATTATCAAACAAGATATGGAAACATGGAACAATCTTCCCATATCATGGCTGGGCCGAATCTCACTTCTGAAAATGAATATCCTTCCACTATTTTATTCAATCATAAAATAGTGACAAAACTGAATGGTTTGTTTTGTTCTTTTATCTGCTGTATGCGAAGACCACGGATTAGGATGTCGGTATTGCAGTTACCAAGTGCTATGGGTGGGGATCTCCCAGATATTAAAAGATGTCAGTTGAGGTTGTTGTTATAACTGAGGAGGTGTGGGTGACATCTGGGATAATGCAAGGAAAATAACAGTTTGTAATCGGAAGAGAGCAATGCAACTCAAGATACTGCATAGAGCACATATTGCCCCAAACCATCTCTCCAAATACAGAAAGGATGGTCTCTCCACTTTGTCTTAAATGTAGGACAGGAATTGATGATCTTACTCACTGTCTCTAGTCCTGTGTTGAGATACAGAAGTGTTGGAGGGATGTCTTATTTGAAATACGAGTTCTGAGGAAGGTGCTTGAACTTCTGGGTCTTCCCAGTGGCTGTGTGGTTGATATGTATCAGAAAAAACTATATAATGTTCTGACATTTTGTGCCAGGAAAAATATTCTTCAGCACTGAGTCTCAGATAAAGCCTCCCACTCTCAGTTGTGGGATGGCACAGGACAATAATGGAATATATACCTCTGGACTTTCTGACCTGTCTCCTTCACTACAAAACGAATGCCTTTGAAAGCACATGGAAACCATGTCTTGATTACATTAATGTAAATCTTTATGCTATAATGACCAGAGCATTTGTATTAAAAAAAAAAACTGTATTATTTTTCTTTATTAAGTTCTGTGGTGTACCTGTCACATGTACCTGGAACTGATCTTTCTGTTTGTGTTTTTGCCTCTTTTTTTTTAATGCTGTTATTCCCAGCTTGTTTTCGTTTTTGTCTGGTCCTGTCTTGTGTATGTTTATTTTTTGAAAAAAAATGGAAACACATCCAAGGGGGTGGATACCTTTTCTGGAACTGTACACACACAACCTCTCTCAAAAACATAAAAAATATATTTTGAAGAAACGTTAACATGGACAGGAACATGCTGGAAATTAAAATTGAACAATTACCCATTTGTTTATCATAACGAGCCATTCAGTTTTACTAAAACAGCCATTTTGCACAGGGCCTTCACTGGAGAATTCACACACCATAAGGATGAGGGGACCTACAAGTGTGTTGTCTGTGGGGCTTTGCTGTTCAGGTAAGAGCTGTACTTTTTTACATGTATCAACAAGTCCTTAACCCCACTGTGTGTGTGTGTGTGTGCGTGTGTGTGTGTGTGTGTGTGTGGGTGCGTGTGCGTGTGTGCGCGTGTGTGTGGGGGCGCACTGTAGTAATCAGCTGGAATGAAAACCTCAAGATGTTGTTTGTAATAATGTGACATTGTAAATTCTGTCGACATTGTCTTAAATTGAAAACTTAATTTTCTGCAAGTCATATTACCTCACAAAGGTCTAAAAGAAAAGAATAAGGCAGCATTTTTTCAAAAACATTAAATTAACTTCTCGAATTGACATTTTGGCTTCTTTTTTTTTAGCTCGAACACTAAATTTGACTCAAGCTCAGGTAAGTTGAACCACCGCGAACCCCCTTTTGTTTCTGCTCTGTCTTTTACAACCCAGGTCTATTTTTGACCAAGCAGGTCATATCTCTGCAGCAAAATAAATGTTTCTTGTTTTCTTCACATTTCCAAAAAGGTTTGTGAAGTGAGGAATACTAGTATTCTTCTTTTTATCATTATAATTACAGTATCTAGGAGATACAAAACAACAATAAAACTGAAGATTTGATGGCATGCTGTATACGGTCATTAAAATCTAGAAAAGTCCAGCCACAGTATATGTTACTGCATTTATCAACATGCTGTAAATGAGCTGCAGATGATTTTTCAATTGATTGTAAACACAAAAAAGTTGCCAGATCAGTTCAACAATATTAACAAGCTTCTGCTAAATAACAGACATTAGAAGACCCTCTGCTTTTGAAACATTTCCAGTGGATATTTGAATCTTGAGTATGAGTATAGCTGCATCCAGTGGAAATATGAGGTAAATCACTCCACCAGTGTAAAGGTGATGTGATATGATGTGTAAGGTGATAACCAAATTTATTATGACATCTTTGTATTGTGTTGCAGAGTGTTACGCTCGGTCTAGGGAGCCGAGCCTAACATAAATAACCGACACCCAAACACGGTATAAGTTACGTGAAACAAACAATTTATTTACAAAACAACAGGTGCAATATGTACAGTAATGGGTGCGATATATACAAGTGATGAAGCGTTGCTTCAGGGTGAGCCCAGGCCTAAAATAACAAACAAAATCAATCTAACCTCTGGAGCCCGAAATCTATCTAAACCCTACCGAAAAGAAAACGAAACAAAAAGACAAGTGCTAAACCTAACTCCCTAACCTAATAAAAAACAGGAGAAAACAGAATCAAAGAAAAAGGCAGCTCACCCCTACTGCTTCTCTAACCACAGGCACTCTTGCTCTGGTTACCCAGAGCACACGCACACTCACGAACAATCCCGCACTCAGACGCACAAACACACACTAAGTAAGTCCCACAGGAAATTTGTCAGTATCTCAGGGTAGATGCCTCTGCAATAGCGATCCACCCCGTCACTTGGGCAGCGTCGCTTTTGAAGTCCCCGCTCTGGTGCTGGCCAATCCCTCACTGCCACGCCAGGACTGCGGAGCCAATGACGTGCGGGAGCAACACAACCTTTGGGACAGGAGCGGTCACTCTGTACAAAAGAAAAGAGACAGACACACACACATACGCACACTACAGAACAATGAAGGCGGGAGCCGTAACACAGAGATACCTACTGAAGGTAGCACACTAACCACCTAGCTCTGGCCCATTCCATTCCTAAAGGTCCTGTCCTAGTAAACACAAACATTATTCCGGTGCCCTGAGCTCCCAGTCTGGAACACTAAATACTCAGCTAACTGCATTAACTAGCTAAGGACAGCTACAGTTAGCAGCTAATTATACTCTGGTAATATGCTGACCCTGTATTTGTGAGTATGACTTAAACAGTTGGCCAATTCTTGCATATTGCACCTTTAATTGATTGGTCTACAACCAACAACTCTATCAGTAGCCACCAACACGACATTCAGTTTGAACAAGTGCCTGCAGTGTGTCTTAAATGCACTGAAACCAGTTTTTTTGTGAATGTGCTGGACTCTGGATTAGTTAGTATTTTCTAATGTAATGTGACAATGGCTAAATTACAGGTTACTTATCACTGATCAATTACAACATTAAAACCACTGACACATTAAGTGAATAACACTGATCACAATGTTACAGTGTTATTCTGGCTAACTTTGAGTCCTGACATTTGGACTTAATTAGTGTGAATGCCTTTAGCATTCACACTAATTAAGTCCAGATGGACTATTGTTCTTCTCGTTTATTTAATATTATTCAAGATTCTGTACCTTTTTTCGGCACCTTTCTTCTGCTATAGAAACCATAGAAACCATTAAAATGTCAAAATGTGCAGCTTTTTAAAGACATTACTGCTATCACTTTTGACTTTTCTATCTTTTATACTTTTGGAAATATTTATCAAATTTAATTCTGATACAACGTCAGCATACCTTCAGCTATAGAAACCCTTCAGCTATTAAAATGTTCAGCCCTTTAAGCTCTTTCAGCCTTATACTTTTCAGCTTTTTAACCTTTCAGCTTTTTCAGAAATTCAGCTTTTTCCCAAAAAAATTAACATTAAAGCAAATGGGAAAATCTTAAAAATCCTCTGCAAAACTCATCGCCTTTCAACCTCTTCTTGTCCCTCATACTTTGAGCTAGAGACACCATTCCAACTTTAAACGAGTCAGCAGACCTTGAACTATTGGACTTGTACTCAGTTTTTAAAAACCGTTACAGTTTTTTCAAAAATCGAGGCGTTTTCCCATTCATTCTTATGGGGGCATTTTCATCTTTAGCTCTCCTCCCGCTCCAGCAAGTGTGCAGCCATTTTAAGCTCTTTCTGCTTTTAACTTTCCACCTTTTCAGCCTTTTCTCACCATTTTAAGCTCTTTCGGCCCTCTTACTCTAAAGCTTTTCAGCCTTTTCAGATTTTTCAGATATTAATCTTTCTGCCTTTTCAGCTTCTTTATACATTCAGCTTCATGTTCAGCTATTAAAATGTTCAACTTTTTCAACTCTTGCAGCCTTTAACTTTTCAGATTTTTTTTTACCCTTTTCAGCTTTTCAACCTTTTAAGCTTTTTCAGCCTTTTCAGCTATTTCAGCTTTTCAGCCTTTTTTTTAAGCTTTTCAGCCTTTTCAGCTTTTCAACCTTTTCGGCTTTTCGGCAGTACATTCAGCAGATTTTGCCTCAGCCTTCAGCATTAACACTGTCTTTTCGCAGGAAATGCAATTTTTCTAGTTATACCAGTCCTCTTTCCTAGAACCCTGCTTGTCATATCTGCCACATCCAACACACAGTATGACTAGTTGTGTCTGATAATACAATCATGTGTTCAGGTTGGCCATCCTTCTTTGACCTTGTGGGGGAGGAGTCCATCACTCAGTCTGATGATTTCTCCTATGGAATGCACAGAGTGGAGACTACCTGCAGTCAGGTACACTGTGATGATAGCATTACACAGCATCTCTTGTTAACTCTTTTATCGGTGCAGCATTTCACATGCAAATGAAAAATAACAAAGGACAATCAAAAAAATGAAGTAAATAAACAAAATCAGAAACAGCATTAATTGTGAATAAAGAACCATACCAGTCAACCATCAATTTGTCCCTGTTGCGGTATCTAGCTGTTGGGGTACAAAGGTAGGGCAGGTTTGGTTATTAGTCAATAATGATTTATATTATTATTAAAATCAATAATACAATTATTAATATAGATTAATAAAATGGAGCACCAACCTGGAATCAGGGACAGAGACAGGAAAACAAAATAATCGTTGAATTGAAATATTTATAAAATATTGAATTATGAATTATGAATTGATAGTCAATAAAACTTCAAGATCAACAACAATCAATCAACAATCAACTACAGCAGTTAAATTATGAAACTAAAACACTAAAACAACAACAGACAGACAAGATGCTAGATGTGAAGAGAGAGGGCAAGCTTAGTGGATGTGGAGAGACAGTATGCCAAGATGGCTGTTGAGGTCTCTTTGGAAATGACATGGCAGGGTTGTTAAGGAGTAGTTTAGAACAGTTGCTCATGAGATCATGTGTGTGTTTAGTGAACGTGTACGTGTGGGTTAGTAGAGATAGAGAAAGTGATAGACAAAAAAATGTTTGAACAAAGCAAGGAGGAGGAAACAGCCATGGAGAGACACCATGCTGACACTCAGCGGCCAGTGGATAAGGCTCAAACCACCTTTCTTGATAGAAATGCGGTTTATTGTGCGCTCACAGGGCAGCAAAGCTAACACTTGGCACCACAAAATAGAGAGGCTCAAATCCACTTGTGATGATTACAGAGAAGCAAACAATGTTTTACAGTTTTCAGTGGATCACAAACTGGCAAAGTATCTTAGAATCAAATAGCCCAAAATCACAATCACATTGCCTCAATGGGCTTTACAATCTGTACAGTGAACGACATCCTTTGTCCTCAGACCCTTGATTCGAGTGAGGAAAAAATTGCCATGTTGATGGAAAAAAAGGCCCTTTTAATAAGGTAAAAAAAAAAAAACGATGGAAGAAACCTCAGGAAGAGCCACAGAGGAGGGATCCCTCTTCCAGGGCGGACAGACATGCAATATATGTCACATGTCAGAAAAGAGCAATAGATCATAGTTTGCGCAGGACGAGGCATCACCAAGTGGTGCCCAAGCCACACAACCTCCTTCCCACCATGGTGACCTGGAATAGGGCAGGCCCCACAAGACAGTTAGTAATAGACAGAGAGAGGCATCAAGATTTACAGAAATATAGATATAAGGAGATAGTGAAGCAGAGGAGAGCAATGATCCAGCAGAGTCCAGGGTGTGACGATCTAGATCGGTCAGTATTTCACGGCAGCAGGAGCCCGGATACAGTAGATAGCACAATGCAGCAATTCAGCGGATAACGATTACAAACAACATCCGGTTACTTTTCAAAATAAAACACTCCGTGTTGACACCAGCACACAAATCGCAAAAAAGAGACAAACACAAGCTCTTCTGCTGATCCTTCGGTCGGGAACACTCCGTGTTGTTGTTTTTAATAACACAGACCTATAACTGCGGTCGGGAGTGATTATGTGATTATCGAGGGAACTCCTTGTCCTCCTGATGCCAGCTGTCTACCGTACTGCGCCTTGGCGTACTCAGACCGCAACCGGTGGGGATTGGCGGATGGCGGAACAAAACCGGATCGGAGCTGCAATGCAGCGGACACGTATCCAGTGGAAATTAGGGGTAAAAATCTTGCATGCTGCCGGGTTCAAAATGGGTGTGAAGCATTCATGTTTTACAATTTGAAGCTTTTCCATACAAGGAATTTGACTCTTTTTTTGTTTCTATTGATGAACTTGCAATCTAAAGCCACTCGTTTATGTATGCATGCCCAGCAGTGGATATCCACAATGGATATTACCCAAGGACTGAAATAGAGCTGACAGTCTCACCGTAATACAACAAAATTTATACCACCAAAATCATTTCCATGTAGCTTGTGACATTTGGGGGACCCAAATTCAAGTCACTCAGGAGGCAGGCAAGGTTAACAATAAAAAGCAAGCTTTTAATAACAAGCCGAAATCCAAAAACCATAGAACCCAAGATCCAAGAAGTGCAAAAATACCAAAATACAACGAAGAAACACAACATTTAAACAAAGTAAAAAACTAAGAAAAGCTAAATACATATGAATAGACAAAGCTCAAATCAAAAGGGCAATGTACAAACTAGGGAAAACAACCTCAAGATCAGGCATGAAGGCCCTGGGGCGCGAGGAAGGCTGGGCTTGGATGCACTGAGAAGGCTTGGCTTGAGTCTCTCAAGAGACAGACGGGCATCTGCCAACCTAGAGACAGCAGAGATGTCGACGGGGACCCTGACGCTGGAATTGGATTGGCAGGGTGTCCTGGTTGACACGGAACATGAGTGCCGTCGACTTGGACCACTCGATGCGGGAACTGAAAGGACAAACGCTGGGGGGCTGGGAAGGCTTGGCTCTGGGGTGCTGGAAATTGCATGCTGGTGTCTGCTGAATCCATATTTTTTTGTCAGATCATATTGTTATGTTTGGCAAAATAGCAAGGACCTAAATGCAAGACACTCAGGAGGCAGGCAGGGTTAAGACGAAAAAGCAAGCTTTTAATAACAAGCCGAAAACCATAGAGTCCAAAATGAAAGAAGTGCAAAAATACAGATGCAAAATAAAAACTAGGAAAAATAAGGAATAAAACCCTGAAACAAAAAAAATGGTAGAAGGGACATGAATACACGGGAACGGGCTGAGGGGAACAAAACAGACTAACTGACAAAGCAGGGAGCACACAGACTATATACACAAGGACTGATTAACTTACAGGACAAAAGTGAGCAGTGAAAATGGGTGGGAAATCACACAAAGGGAGGAAATGATAAGCAAGACATGACACAGTAAGGCAGAACTTCAAAATAAAGCGGGAAATAACGGAACCTCTAACTCTAACAGAACAGCTCACCAGTTATGTCCACCTGTCTAGAATCTTAAGTTACATCTTTTTGACAAAAATGCCAAAAATGCATGAAAATCTTCTCATTTGTGTTTCAGTGCGGAGCTCATCTGGGACACCTGTTTGATGATGGACCAAGACCCACAGGAAAACGCTACTGTATTAACTCGGCTGCATTGGCTTTTCAGCCCAAACACACTGCCTCCTCCTCCGAGGGTGGGGCTACCAGTGATGGAAAGACAGAGCTCTGAAACAAAGACTCAAGCACCACTGCATACATAAAACAGTTCATTATTAGGCTTTGCATCACGATGTGAACATAAAGTAAGGGGTTATATTGCATAAAGAAGATACTCAATCCTTAAACACAAACCAGTGTTTAGTGTTTCAACTGAGGAATGTTTTATATTTTCAACAGGTCGATTTAAAGAAATTGTCTATGCAATCACTCCTATCTCCAATCAGCTGTGCCATAGACAGTAACAGATCATATAGTGAGAAATAGCATTTTGTGTGGACAAGTAATATACTGTGGCCGTAAGGTCACTTCCTGTATTTGCTCCTGCTTTAGTTCTTTACATTAATAAATACGAGTGCATTGCCTGTAGGAAGCATGTAGCCTTGTCCTATAGAAAAGTGGGAGGTTAAGTAGCTTTTTCATGGATGGCCAAATGAGGCTGTGTTTGAAGGTGGGACGTCAGGGATATAATTGGCTGTTTTTGACTACTTTTGATTATACCATTATATTTCACCTTGAAAACTATTTACCTTGCCTTGTTTGGTGTCATTATTTTCAGCACAACCTCACACGTGTGACTGTACAGTTATTTTTTCATTTTGACATGTTATATTAACACTATGGACCTACAATCACAAAATAACAAAATCAGAGTAGGAAAAAGTTAGATTTTTTTTTACTGTGAAAACCACAAACAGTTTAATGAACCAATTGCATTACTTATAATGCAAATATAAATAGTTGATTGCTGAATTTGTGCATAAGTTTTTGAAATTTACAAAGTTCTGTGTAACTATTTACATTTAAATGCAGGCAATGCTCAGGTCTGCCTGAGCTCCTTCCAGCTGAATGAAGAGCTGCACTGCCTGATCCTTGTTTTGACTCATTAAACAAAAAACTGACTCCACTACACACTAAACACACGACACCAAACACTACATAACACACTTACTATACTCTCCAAACACGCTAAATGTCACAAATCTCTAAATTCTCAATATCGCTGTCTCTACACCGGCCATCGTTGCCTGTCAATCATCCGCCGACGTCCCTCCCACAACTTCCTGTTCCTCTACAACCAAACTTGCTACTTGAACACTTTCGTGACAAAAGCCCGTTTTTACCGTTTCTTCTGCACCAGACACAAAACAAACGTGGCGGCAATGTTCACGAAAAAGCGTGGCGGACATTATTTACCCTAAGTCCGGTTTTGGACAGGTCGGTGCGTCCGGTATATCGACTCGGGAGATGGGCCATGTAGGTTAGTTGGCGGCTAGAGGCTAGCAGCTAGCTACACACGAACATCCACAGATTCTGATTCCACTTTGTTGTCCGTGCGTCTCCGCATCTCCTCAAACCCGAACAGACCGGTCCGGTCTTGTTTAGTCTCAATAAGCCACAGCAGTCAGTTTAGATCATGCACAGAGCGGAACGGGACCAAACCGCCGGCTAACTCCCGGCCGTGCTCGCACCACTGCAGGTATAAATCCGCTCTCCTCAGACCCAAACAGACACGGTTCGGAACAGAACGGGACCGAACCGCCGGCTAACTCCCGGTCCAGCTCGCGCTGCTGCAGGTATACATCCGCTTGTTTCTTAATGTGTGTCGTAGTCCTGAGCTCTGCAGTGACTGGCTCTAATGCGCATGTCACTGTGGGGGCTCCAATAGACTATGCTCCAG
>CAEMYA010000737.1:0-11070 GCA_903131615.1 Diplodus sargus | reverse complement strand
AGAGATGAAATCTTAGCAGACAGGGGGTTCTTGATCAGGGATGAACTTGCTGCATATGGTGCCACCTTGCGTGTACCAAGTTTCACTAAAGGAAAGAGTCAGTTACCAGCATGTGAAGTAGACTCAAGACAACTGGCACGTGTGAGAATACATGCAGAGAGAGTTGTAAGCAGATGGAAGAGTTTCAAAATTTTGCATTCTGTTATTCCAATTTCCCAAGTTAGCCTGGTGGATGATATGGTGATTGTTTGTGGTGCCCTGACGAATCCCTGCAAATCTGTAGTGCCAAAATAGAGTAACGTGTATGAAATGTATTGTGTCAGTAAAACTATGAACTCAGAACATAAATGCTTTTTTTACTCATTCACTTTTCTACACGGCTCCTTTTGAGAAACCTTTCATACTATGAGCTTTTTTCTAGATTGTGATAATTGTTACATGGCATTGTTATGATTGTTTGGGATTAGAACTTAAGAAGATGGAAATAATCATCAAATAAAACAAAGACGAAGTATTGTCTTAAGTCATTGTCCAGAAATAGAAACATATATACAGGTGCAAAGTGCAAATTATATACAGGTATAGTTATAGACTGGGACATGAAACAAATCAGGACTATTGGCTCACAAAGTTACTATGATGTGTACACTAGCTGAATGTGGGACCAATGCAGCAATCTAGACTTTATGCTGAACCTGCCATTCTCTCTTAATTAAGGGCAGGGTCTTGGCTGCGGCTCAGAAGTTCTGGCAAGATACAAGGAAAATAACACTGTTTTGCTATAGGTAAAGCCTTCTGAAAGAGCTCTTCATCTCTTGTGATGCGATTCACATCATCTCTGGAATTGTCCACACAATAGAATCACAATATTTTACATTGCAGACATGAATATGTAGTTGAAACTGGTAGTAGTAGGGGTGCGTTTTCTTAAGGTCATAGTTTTGGTCAAGGAAGAAATCATCAGTGACATCCAGTAGGCCTTCCCTGTACTTATATGGAGACTTGATTTCCACCACCCCCTCCCCACAGCAGTCACATACTACTTTAGCATCAAGAGATGCGCCAAGGTGGTGTTCATCAGGCCGTACTGCAAAACCAGAGAGGCTAACCTTTGCATTCTTGTGAATTTTGTTGATCTCTTTGGCATAGCACTCCCTTGCCATTTCCTCCTGCTCTCTTCCCCACACTACAGCTGGAACCTGTATGTTGGTGTCATCATACTGCGTGATTTTCTTCAGGGTGGTTTTGGATAAATGGTTACCATTACCTGTACACACACTATAAAATGTTGTGCTGGTAATCCTGCCTTCCCTGTGAGTGTGCCAGTCTTGGGACTTTGCCTGCTGTCTTGTTTTCACTTCTAGTCTCTCACACTGGTCAGGGTGAATGTTGCGCTTCATGGTGAGGTAAGCTTCTTCACATTTCTCAGCTATGTCAACTGGGTTCTGTCCGAGTGTGGGGTCGTACATGGCAGAGAGTGGCTCTGGCAACTCCTCGGGAAAATCCTCTTCTAGCTCACACTCTGATGCAGTGTCAGTCTCACTGTCCTCCATGCTGGTTAGAATGGCAGCGTCAGGGGAAATCAAGCGGAGTTCTTGGATGTCTTCATCTGTGAGTTCTAGAGGAAGAGGAAGGAAAAAAACGCATTATCTTGGATTATATTAATATAGCTCCATGATCATGCTATCATTGTTTGTATATGGTGTACTGTAGACTAATGGATTTATGTGTTCAATACAGCTCTTTTGAATCTTTAAACCTGCTTCACACTCACACAGACCCTGATACGGACTACTACACTGCAAACCTGCGTCAGACTACTTTTCTTTTTTGTCTATTTTTTCTGTATGTAAAGTTTGTACTGAGTCAGAAGTGAAAAGTTTGACTTGACTTGAAAGTAAACTTAAACCTCAAGTACTGACAATCATTATTTACTTTGAACTTTGTGTGTGTGTGTGTATGTTTCTCTCTCTCTCTTAATAATTCCTCCCCTCCACTCTCTCTCCATCCCATCCCTTTCTCTCTCTCATTCTATTTCCCTTCCATTTCACTCTCGCCATGTTCCCTCCCTTTCTCTCTCTCCACCCCCTCTCTCTCCTTCTGTCTCTGTCTCATACAATTTCCCCCTGCTCTCCTTCCATTTCCCCTCTTTCACTCTCTCTCTCTCATTATGTCTCACTCCGCCTCCTCTCTTTTCACTCCCTCCCTATCTCTCCTACCTTTTCACTCCCTTTCCTGCTCTCCCTTTGTGTCTCTCCCACCTTTCATCCTTTCCTGTCACGTTCCTTCCTTTCCCCATCTCCCTCCCTCCCTCCCACACACTCCGACAATGATCATGACTGGCCAGACCCTAATACTGATACCTCCTGCACTGCTACTAAACGTTCTGACTTTGGCTGGGTCTGCTGTCAACTTTCCTGTCGAAGGCCTCTGGAATTTGATGTCACTAAACCTGGCTGGTTTGACCTCTCTCTTTGTCCCTTTCCAGAGGCATTCTCCTGATGTGACTGCTGGCTGTGCTGTTCTCCCCATCCTAACATACAACTCCACCTTAAATAGTATGGCTGCTGAATGACTGCAACAGGATCCTAGGCTGCAATATCAGATTCAGTCAAAATTAAATTGAGTGATAGCTAACATGTTTATAGAGCATAACAACGACTAACATTCAGTGCATTTACATGCACAGCTTAGTCAGATTACAGCCATAGTTCGACTATGCTACTCAGTCAGACAACTGCAATTATCCGAGTATACATGCCGGTGAGAAAATCGGATTATCAAGCCGGAGCATGTCATACCCCAGTACGCTAGGCGGCGCTGTGCCCATTTCAACTAGTGGTAACAGAGACACCTCCGGCTGACCTCTTTACGTCACCAGCTGCCTCGGCATTCAAGAAAGGTGGCATACGAAGAGCGAGATGAAGCTCCATCTTTGTACACTTCGTATATGGTGTACATGATAATTACACAGACTAGGTGCACAATGGCGCTCTTTCTTGCGGTGATTTCGGAGGAAAGACGCCGCCGCCGTCCGACTACTTCCGGCTCACGGCCCCGGGGAAAAATCTCGCGCCTGCGCAGAACGCAAAAATTCGGTCCGATCCGCTGGAACGTATACATGCAGGAGTAATGCGACTATCAATCGAATAATCTGGGTGCTTTAATTCGAATATGAGAAATCCAATCCGGTCCGATATTAGTCAGACTAAGGTGTATACATGTATCTTAAAGATCCGATCATAGTCGGACTAAGCCAGTAATTCGGTTTTCTTGAGTGTCATGTAAACGCACTGACTGATTATGCTAAACTGCAATGCCTGTTAATTATCTTACTGTTTCTGGCCTGTGCTATAGGCTACCATCACAATAACTATACACAACAACAACAGTTATCCCTGTGTGCTATCTATGCAGGGACTCCAGAAGAAACCAGACGGCTCATCCGGTTCAGAGCTGAAAATGAGCAGCCTTTCCTCAAATCCAAAGCTGCTACTGCTGACTACTGATGACGTACGTGATTGTCGAAGGGGTGTCCCAATTCGGAGGGGTTGACTTTCAGCCCTAGGGACAAGGGGTAGGGGTAGAAAAGAGAAATGGGATTGGGCCTAAATCTCCAGCCATTCAACAGAGGGTAAACCTGTTACGTCGTCCTTCCATTGAGTGAGCGCGTAAGGGTCGGTCAGGATGATCCCATTTGATCCCGATCCCGTACAGTGAGTGTCTGTACATACAGCGATAAACTCTCACCTTCTTCAGCCATTCTGTGTACGATAGCGATAGCCAAACAAGCCTAAACAATACTAGCTAGCTAGCTAGCTAGCCACTGTTCTCAAATGTTTCTTCTGCCTCCAGTGATCGCCCCGCCCACCCAGATGTTTACAATCTGTGAAGGGGTCTATTTGAGAACTCTGAAGTCGGCGCGGTGTATCACCTGCAGCGTGGCTCGCTCTGCCCTCTGCTGCGGTTCACGGCTAAAAAGCAGAGCTAACGTAACAGCCTAGATGTAGGCTACCTGCTAGTTAGCAGCCACCGCTGCGACCAAAAACCGGCCACACAAACCCAAACACACACGGCCGACTTACAGCTAACACTCCTCGCTAACGGTGTTAGCTAATGGCTAACCCCTCACGAACAGCTAACACTGTTAACGGCTAACACTGTTAGCGAGGGGTAGCTCCGTACACCGGCGCCCCTCGCTAATGGCTAATGCCTCGCTAACGGTGTTAGCCGTTAACGGTGTTAGCCGTAAACAGTGTTAGCTGTTAGTCAGGAGTTAGCTGTTACCGAGGGGTGCCGGGTGCCGCAAACGCCCTTCGCTAACGGCTAACCCCCCGGTGTTAGCCGTTAGCCGTTACCGAGTAATGCACTTATGTGTATATTTTGCACTTATGTGTATATTTTTGTACTTTATTTTTTACATGGGCTTACTGTACACAAGTGGCAAATGCATACGGTTTCTGTTTGTTTTGTACAAGTGCTACGTGTAAATGCACAAGATTTCTGTTTTTTGTACTGTACAAGTGCTACATGTAAATGCACAAGATTTCTGTTTTTTGTCTTTTTGTACAAGTGCTAAATGCACAGGTTTTTTGTTTTGCAACATGCATTCAGCTTCATGTCCTGAGCATTGTGTTTTCTATTTTTCTATGTAGTGTTTAGTGACTGCTCAGTAGTGTTTTTAATTTTGATTAACTTGGGGCACGATTTGACAACAAAGTTCAGTTTTGGGCACAGATTGAACTGTTTTGAGGTGAAAGTTTGGTTTTGCAAGATGAGTCTGAGGTTTTGTGAATGTAGCTTGAAAATTGGGGTTTGTGTTCACAGTTTAGAGAAAAGGAGAGAAACTTTCAAGAAATGTGTCTTAGCAATCGAGAAAAACTGTAACGTAACGTTAATGTGAAATAAAAAACACATCCCTGCTTACTTTAAATTATAGTCACTTGCAAATGTCAGGTTCAAATTACATTTGAAGTAAGTATTTGAAAACTTGCTAACATTAGTTTCAAGACACAGAAGTCTTTTGAAGCCACTAACCTTATTGTTAATTACAAATTACATCAAGGGCCTCCAGTTATTTTACTTATTTCTACAACAATGTAAAACCTGAAAGGCTGTAGTAATTAACCAACTATATCACTAACATTAACTTAATTCTTACATTAACGGTTCAGTCTCCCATTTTTCGAATTTCTCCTTCTGTCTTTCCTCAGATGTTTGGTGCGAATACCCAGAATGCACCACAGGGGCGCAGTTGGAGTAAATACAAAGTGTGGATCTGCATAAGATTTGTTGATCCGCTTACATACAACTTGTTAGGGAAAACAATCAAGATGACTGTGTTTTGAACAAATGTAGAATAATTCACAACTTGATATATTCATGTCTAGAGACAAACTTTGTTTTGTATTGTTATTATCACAGGCTTAATTATGTTACAAATATTTATTCTTCGACTGACTTGTTTCAGTGTATAGAGACGCCTATAGGAACCAATAAGACTTATCTGGGAACCATTAAGACTCCTATAGGAGACTCCTGTAGGAACCGTTAGACTCCTGTAGGAACTATTAGACTCCTATGGAGACTCCTGTAGGAACCATTAGACTCCTGTAGGAACTATTAGACTCCTATGGAGACTCCTGTAGGAACCATTAGACTCCTGTAGGAACTGTTAATAGGGACCGTTAAAGTCCTGTAGATTTGTGTAGGAGATATTAGAACCCCATTAGAAAAACAAACCAAACTATTAGGACAACACAAGTAGCCATTAGAAACCATCAGGAACCACTAGAAACCAATAGATTACCCAATGGTTGCCTAATCGTTTCTCTGACTTTTTTTCAGCAGGGATGTGTTCATGCACATGAACAATCATGCGATCAACTAAAGAAACGGAGAGAGGAGAGAAATATATCCATCCATCTTTCTATTTACGTATGAGCTTTGCTAATTCTGTCCAGGTTTTAAATGTATTAATAATTTAAAGGAACAATCACAAAAACACGTCATGAAAATTCATTCAGATTTAGCAATAAGCAGGTGGTCCTCCCTAGAAAAACTATAGGGACCACAGGCCACGTATTATTTATGTTTTGTCCCCTTTAGTGAAGGTTTTTTGTTTGGATTAAGGCAATAAATGCCTCCCTATATTACCACAGATGAACTGTTCCTGATGCCATATCTTTAGAAATAACAATGCAGAACACAAAGTTATCTAAAAAGAATGGGGAGAAGATCAAATAAAATTCAGTGTATTGCCTAAAGACTAGAAGAATTTTTTTTTAAAATGGGAGCGGGACGGGAGTGGGACACGTTCTGGATGGGAGTGGGATGGGACAGGATTTTTTTTTTTACTCTGGCCTGGGATTGGGACGGGACAAGATTTTTTTCTGTGGGAGTGGGACGGGACAGGAGTGAAAATCCACTCCCGTGTTACCCTCTAGAACAGGGCTAGCAGAGGCAGCGGTGCATCAACCTACGAAGGAAAGAGTTACTCCTTAATCTCAAAGTAGAATTATTTGCTGAATTTTGGACCGATTATTAAACGTATTGATTTGTCAAAAAACGTCACACATGTAGCTGTGATACAGGGTGCTTGGATATTTTTAAAAGGCTGGTTTTACTACCCAAATACAAATTCTACTTAATGTTATCAGCAGACGAGCTTCTGACAGACGATTTGTGAATGAAAAGATGCCGGTGTTTCGGATTTAACACAAGTCCATGTTAACTGGTGACCGTGAGCTGAATGTGTCTGTGGTCACTGTAGTTACAACAGATGTTGAAAACGGAAAGAGAAGACGCAGCTGTCCTCAGATCTGCCTCTTTGTTCAGGTTTTCTCTGTGCAAAACATACCTGATACGTGTTCGGGCTGCTGTTTGATTAAACGTGTCAGTCGCTGACTTATTTCACTTACCAGTGCCTTTGTTAAGGCATTTATTACAGAAATAGTGTTAAAAATACGTTGGATTTGTCTTTCACTCACTCCCAACCAGTTGAGTGAAATAAGTCAGATCTTAAGAGTTGCTGGTTGTCACGGAGGACGTTGTAAACAGGAAGGTGAGAGTTGCTCTTCCTGTGAATGTGTATCTCTAATAAACCTTTATTAAAAAATACGTACTCGTGTCTTCTCCCTGTCTCAGTAAACATGCATCACATAGAGGAACTATTGAGCCCTTTTAAACAAACAAACAAACAAACAAAAAATTACGGACTTGAACTCGCCTTCACTGAGGGAAAAAAAAATACCAGTGCGGCAGTCACTCCACTATGCCAATCAGATCACAGGTGACTCTCAAAAACACTATTTATTTCAGAATGATTTAAATGGTTTAAAAAGCATATAGCCTATAACTTTATTTTGTTTTGTTGAAATTTAGCTATCACTGAAACTGAACTATAAACTCACTGAAATACTATGTTTGGTCAGTAGTTTGGGACTCTCACCCCTTGCTTTGCAGTAGGAAAAGAGGAGAAATTTTCTGGTGCTTGCAGACTAAGTGACTGCTCTCAATCCAATCAGAGAAACGTTAACAATATTAAATCGCAACAACCACAGAGCCTCATTTATGTATTTTTTCCACCCCAACTCTAATTCCACCACGTACTGTTTTGAAGATAAATTATTATTATTTTTAATAGATTTTTTTTTTTACAAAATATAAACGTATATAACAAACTCCATTGTATTCTGAGTGTTCAGTGCTTCCTCTACCAAGTAACTGTCATGTTGCTCTTTTCACACATATAGGAAATTATAGTAAAAAATATCAATAAAATGCACAGTTTTATGTAAACAGCATAACAGATTACCGGCTATACAGGGGCCCGGCAATATTTCTTTTCATGGGGCCCAAAATCCCTGGCAGTGCCCCTGATCCTTAGCATTTGCATATAAAAGATCCAGTGTGTTACAGTCTCTGGTGGGGCAGTCAACATACTGGTGAAATGTCTGGAGGGTTTTGTCCTCGTGATTAAATGATGAACTCCATCAATGACAACAACAACTCGACCTGGCCACTGCCGTTATCACTTCCGGTTCAACCCCAGAGTTGGTACATTCTCTTTCCAGTTGATGTTATTTGTAAATTTGTTTTGGGACTTGTAAAAGTATTTTGCCACTTGTAAATTTGTCTCGGCGTTTGTAATAGTGTTTTGTGTCTTATTAATTTGTTTTCTGAAATGTAAATTTGTTTCATTACTTGTAATTTTGTGTTATGATATGTAAAAATGTTTTCCGAAAATGTACAATTTTCTCAAGCTTCGTAAAACTGTTTCACATTTTGTAATTTTGGTTTGCACCTCCCGACCACCGTACCCCCCGAGCACTATCATTGTATAAAGCTGCAATGTTTCTTTCTGCACACAGGTTACATCTGAGGGGTGTTTTGCGAAGCCAGTTTAGTGGGTTAGCGAGCTATGTTGAGTCTAAAGCCAGGCTTTCCTGTACTACGAAGCAGGGGTGCACTGGGACAAATAATCGGCCCTGGCATTTTTGGCTTAGACCGGCCCCTCATAATAAGCGGAGCACAAGTGGAAAAAAAAACATAACTTTTTGCCTTTAGGCTTATTAGAAATTTACAGTTTACTTTAGAAGTCTATCAAAAAACCATTGTGGAAAGCAAATAAGTACATTTACTCGACACATAGTTCTAAGTCCTTCTCTATTTCAAGCATAATGTATCATCAACATCCTAAATCTCAGAGGTTTAGTGTCTTTTGTTATGTCCACCACTTTTGTCTGCTCTGTGTAATTCAATTGATTATTTTATCCTTTTTATTGAAAACATCTCTAATATGTATTTTCTGTATTCCTCTGATATAGCAGCTCAATTCTAATTCTTCAGGTTAAAATGTGCTCCCTCCTTTAAAAAGCTGTAACATTGTTATATCAGGCTAAAGACAGGGCTGCTTTATGAACTTAGGCAAAGAAACTATGTCTTACAAGCATATAACACTGTCTTACTCATCTTGTTCATTGTGGGCATATCTTTTGCTAATAATACATAATAATAAATAATACTTTTATATTTTCTTTACACTTACTTTAGTGCTTAAATTGCAAAGCTTTTACTTATCATTCAGCAGTTTTAAAATCAGTTTTTTAAAACATGTTTAACCACAGCATAGAGGGTTGCTGCAAATTCAAACTACTATGCATCCTTTCAACACACCTTTAACCTAAATATCTAAAATGCCATGATGGAGCCTAAAATGGACACTTGCTGCTCATCCAACACTTCTCAGCCTTGACCGTTTGCTATTTTATCAGAATAAGGTGCCGTGGCTGCCAGATTTTGGGATGCAACATCAATTAATATTGATACTAATCAATCACCATTGCTCATCATTGTCATGTAATTAGAGTTCTAAACGGGCCTGAATTACAACCCAACCCAGCCCGCGGGTTTTTAAGCCCGAATCCGACGCAGCGCGACACACCGGCATGAACTGTCTGCAGCTCCCCCACGTTAACCTGACCGGACCTGAGCCCGCGGGTCCGGTCGGATTTGTCGGGCCGGCCTGACCCGCTGATAACTCTACATGTAGGCTAATAGAGCTAACGTTGCCTCCATCACCTCACAGTCACTGTATTACCGTTACTACCTGCTTACCGGTTGTACTACACTGTCCCTGTCAGTCAGCCTGCATCTCTGGCTGCTCCTCTCCTGCCCGCTGCTGCTGTCTTCACCTTCAACCTGCTGTTGCTGGCTCTCTGCTGTCTCAGAGGACGTGGAGGCTACAGCAGCCCCTCCAGCCAACAAGTCTGTGATTTTAGCACATTTTGCAGCATCAACAGTGAGATTCTTCTCTTAGCACGCAACTTTTCTTTCTCTTTAATTGTTCCATGTTGTCACTCCTCGCGCTCAACACTTGGAAACTAGCAGAAGTTACAGTAGACAGCGCAGAGAGGGGGTTGGGGCCGCTGTCGTACTATATCCTGATTGGTTCAGTCCACTGTCTATATTGAAGGTGGACCAATGGGCTGCCCCCTCTAAATTGTACACTTAGTAAAAAACAGGAGGGCTGAGAGATTTCATTGGATTAGCGCAATGTCCTTCTAGAAAATAAACCAATGGGCCGTCGCGGTCGATAAAAATGATTTATAATACATTTTTTGATTAAATTATGACAGCCCGGCCCAAAAATGTGTGTCGGACCACCGGGCATTGCCCGGTACGTCAGATGGCCAGTCCATGCCTGGACTCCGCTGACTGGGAGAGAACGCGGTCGGGAAGGAGCGGATCTGTAAACTATTGAGTGGAGGAGCGAGTGGACCCTTACAAAAATGCCCTGTGGTAAAATACCATTAAAAAAAGCTATTTCTGTGGTACTGGTACCTCATGTTCTTGTGGTACTGTCCCTCACGTTCCTGTAGTAAATTCCTGTGGTACTCAAGGGGTTCCTGTGGTATTTTGGGACATTTACCATAGGATTATACCTCAGGCACTGTGGTACTTTACCATACATTATGTAGTACTTTACCATACATTCTGTAGTACTTTACCACACATTCTGTGGTACTATACCGTACATTCTGTAGTACTTTACCGTACATTCTGTGGTACTTTACCATACAATCTGTGGTACTATACCGTACATTCTGTGGTGCTATACCGTACATTCTGTGGTACTTTACCGTATAATCTGTGGTACTATACCGTACATTCTGTGGTACTTTACCGTACATTCTGTGGTACTTTACCGTACATTCTGTGGTACTATACCGTACATTCTGTGGTACTATACCATACATTCTGTGGTACTATACCGTACAATCTGTGGTACTATACCATACAATCTGTGGTACTTTACCGTACATTCTGTGGTACTATTCCGTACATTCTGTGGTACTATACCGTACATTCTGTGGTACTATACCATACATTCTGTGGTACTATACCATACATTCTGTGGTACTATTCATGAATATCAGTCACATGACCTTTTACGTCATCCGTTCTTTTTCCAGCTTACCGCCGCCATATTGAGTACCTGCCGAGTACCATAGACACCAACTGACAAACATTATATAGCTTGCCACGATTTTTTTTTTTTTTAACGAA
>CAEMYA010000734.1:319186-335496 GCA_903131615.1 Diplodus sargus | reverse complement strand
CTGCACTGGTCGGTGCATATCACGCCCTCCCCTGCGCAGCGCGTTGACACCCTTCAAGCGGCACAGTCCACCTCATTGCTGCATGCGCGCCGAGCTTAAAGCTCCCTAAAGTTGTGGTGAGGATATCACAGAAGTGAGGCTGTGGGGGATCTTTGTGCCTGCCTAGAAAGGCGATGAGATGGTGAAACGACTGTACTTTGGAAGTCTTCAACAGCGGCGGGGCACTAACGACACTGCTTTCTGCTGGAGAGGTGTAAATGACTGTACTCTGAGAGTCGTCAACAGCAGCTCCGCGCTAACGAGTCCGCCTCCTTATGGAGAGGTTTCAGACAGATCCCCAACTACAAAGCTCAAGCCCCCCAAGCCGTGAGCGACTTGCTCCAGGCCAATGACCATGGTGGGTTCTACTGCTGTCCTACTGTTCTGCCCTTTCGCTTCCTGGCCAACAGGACCTCAGTTGGGAGCATAACATCAGCTGAACATTAGCAAAAATGCGTCACTGTCCTTCAGCCGAAGCGCTTCCCAGTAAATCTCGGCATGTTCTCCGTAACCGCTGAAACGGCGTGAAAAGCCAGCTCACAAGCAGATGCAACGGGCAAACAGTTCCTCGTTAGTATAGTCGACAGTATCTCCGCCTGTCACGCGGAAGACCAGGGTTCAATTCGAGAAATGTGTTTTCTACCAGCTACTGATGATTGATCAAAAATGTGAAAGGGCGTCACCACGTATGTCCTTATGCCCAACATGTTAACAAGAAGCACCAGGACTTGTCGAGGTGTTCTCAGTTCTACACATTGCAGCATTTTCTGTGACAAGGATTTGAATTTCACGCGCACCAGTAATACGCCAACAGGTATTTGAACCGGGGACCTTTCACATGTAAGGCGAACGTGATGATCACTACACTGCGGAAACCGCCTGACAGGCTAATTGTAAACGTTTCCAAAAAAGGCGATCAAAACCATCAACTCCCCATATAGGGACAGTTTCTCAAATGCCCGACCACAGAGGAGAAATTTGTTAGAAATTATTGTTATTGTGAATTACTTTGGTTATCGTCCATTGAGAATCTTCTATGGTGACAGCCCTAGTCTTATACATACAGCAGACCTGTTATCTCCTCTGTCTGTCACTGTCTGGGCTTATCACTACTTCAGTTGCCTGATGAGTGCCCAGAGAATGACAGACATTTCGTCCCAAACCTCCTCTCCACTGTCATATCTAGCAGTTGGCACCTCACAAGAAATGTCTGCATGAGCTGGTGTCACAGTCTACCTAGTTGTTCAGGTGAGCATGGCTGCATTTTCTTTTACATGCATTTTGACGATACCAGAACAAACAGCATACTTGTATCACACAAATAAGAATGTGCCCTGCAAGACTGCAAATGATTCTGCAATTTGTAATTACTGAGTGGTGAACTTGCAGCCATTTCTGCAAGTTAACAATTAAAACAAATTGCTTTTACACAAGGACTACAGTTCAGAAAAATTACTGATACAAAGACAAGCATTACAAAAGTTAGATTGTCAATTAAATCGACTGAGTGAGTGAGTGCAAGAGCAAACTCTGATTTCTCATTGATTTCATCATTCCATTCGCATGAGTCCTGAATAGGAGCTATGGACGAACGAGGTGATCTGAAAAGAACTGAAGCCTCAAGCAAGTGGAGTTGATCATAAGGGGATGCAACTCAATACTTGGAAGGTCTGCTAGATATTGTGTACACTCAGCATGGTGCGTTAAAATCTCCACTTTATCTGTGAAATGTAATCAGAGGGATTTCAGCCTGGGAACGCTCTGAATTTCATGGGCAATTCATAGATTGATCCACTCAGCTGCAGTCTCTGCTCAGGCTCTTAAGGGATAAGAGGACCAGGCAGAAAGAACATGACTGGAAAAATACCTGAAATCCAGACTGTAGGAAATGCAACTCTCTCCAAGAAGAAATGCACAACTCAAATTCACAAATTGAAATAAATATGGTTTAACCAGCTCAGTGATGTAGAGACTGATGAAGTGGGTCTTACTGAATTTCTGTTAATTCCGATAATTAAATGTGTATGTCCTGCACAACATCAAAAACACCCTGGACAATCTCTTTGAAAATTTTTTAGAAGCATCAAAGTGAAAATAGGTCATTGTTTTCATGAATCAGATTAATAACAATAAATCATTTTTTCTACCCACAAAAAGATTCTCTCTTCAGAAAATGTCTTGCCGCCAAATGTTGATTGTGGATAGTATTAATCTTGTTCTGTCACATCTAAAAGTTTTTTGTTCTTGCTTGAAAATAAATTGACACATATCTTGCAAAAACAAAGTTTCATATGGAGCCAGTGGAAATGTACATTTTTGAAATGAAAATTCATATCTCCACCATTAGGAGATTTGGGTAAAATTAAGGTTTTATTGTTATTAATCCGATTACTATATCCATTTTGCAATAACTATTCAAATTAATCAATGTTGCAAATTACCTTTGCGGTCCTTTTTTTAATATACAGTTTTGTTTTTTGCTGGGACTCAAACCCGGGGCCACTGTAGCAAGGACAAAGCGTCTGTAAAAGAGAAGCTCACTCTACCAGCTGAGCTAATGGGCCCCCCCGATCTTTGGGTTCGGGACAAATTTCAACCCAATCCAGTGAAAACCAAGACATTGGTGAGGTTTAGAATACAAATACACAGAAACACAAAGATAAGTGTAGCTCTGAGGGCATTCATTAAAAAGTCATAACTACAAAATTATTTGAAACAAAGTCCCATGACTTTAAAAGAGGTTTAAATGTGATTTTCATTTTTTTTTAAAGAAAATCCACAACATGGTATGAAATGACCCATCAGTCATTTACAGTGTCGGGGTAACTTGTTACAAACTAATTTGTTAGAGTACTTGGATTCCTTTTTTTTGTTGCATTGAGTAACATAACACATTAGTCCTGCAATTTAAGTAATCCGTTATTTAGATTGCTTTTCATAAAAGTAATCCATTACTGGAAAAAATTGTTATTATTAGCAATCTTAATCTCTTGATCTTGGATCATTTGTCCAACAATCGAAAATACAACCTATACTCCTATTGGTCATTTATCTATAGAAGATAAAAACAGCATGTAACAATATTTATATTGTATCACATTATAATAATTTCTCCTTGTAGAAATAGATACATGAAGGCCCATTTTTCTAAATGATCACTACTTTTAAACCTTTTACTAAATCAACAACAAAGGAATCCACCACAGTCATGCACATATGCACAAATACAGTTAATTATGGTGTGCCTCCAGTGAATGAATGAGCGCTGCCTTCAGCTTTCGTGTGGTGGCTCTTTGATTGTCACTCCTGGTGGTCTCCTGTCCAACCTGGTTGCAACACATTGATTTGCTGTTTGAGGAGTGGAGTGATGCATGGCTGCCCTCTGCAGATGAAAGAGGCATCTGCTGCCAATGCCTTTAAAGTGAAGCATCTGTCATCGCTAAGGACATCTGTGGATTGACTTGAAGAATGATGAACCGCACACAGCTCCTGCAGCACTGATCCTAGCTCCAAGCACATGCATCAGCTGCTCATCCAAACCTGCTTCAGCTCAAGTATCTCAGAACTGCTTAAAATACTGAGAATGTTTTCCCCCCTCTGACATGGACAATAAGCTTTTTGCAAACATTAGTTTATTCAAGTACAGCCTCTGCCGTTTGTTCTACAGCCTGAAGACTGTGATTGTTACCTCTGCCCCTTTTCCTCACAGTATTTGTACAGCAGCTTTTTGAATATGTGTATGTCAGAAAGTCTGTAGTCAGTGCCAGCAATCAGATGTAATGTATCTGCATCCTGTGGTCAGCTCTACCAATCAGAAGGAGTGCACCAAGGGTCAATCCCAGCTCAGCAGGTTCAGTCCAAGATGATAGTGTGCCAGAAACAATGGGAATTTTGGCATTCTGACTGATGCACACCCATTAGATTATTAAAATCGGACAACAAAACGGAAAAACCCTAATAGATTATCTTTTATGAGAGGTGACCATCTGATCTTTGTCCTGGAGCTAACAGCAAGCCAAAATTCCACTTTATACAAAACAATACACCACTATAATGCTCCTCAAAGGATGATCCCTATTCTACTTTAGGTTCCCTCAGAACAAAATACTAGGTCAGCCGATGATTGAGAGAGGATGTATCCATTACATCAGCCCACCCACCCCAGACAGTCTGTCCACCCTTCTGCCATCTGACAAAAGATACAGAAGTATGCTGTCATACCACTAGTCTACAGAGCAGGTTAATTCTCTGGACCGTTATATTCCTGAACTCATCAATAGCACACAATTTCTAAAATTGATTTAGCACACAGGACTGAAACATAGTTTGTTTTTTGAAACCCTTTTGTTTAAAAAAAAAAAAAAGACAATAAATGTAGGTTGTAACTTGTAATGTTGTAATAATCCTCTGTGTGTTTTTCACAGTATCTGTGCATCAACCTCTAAGGCTTTAGATAGTCATGTTGAACTACAATGTGCGACAGAAGGATCCCTCCCCAGGTATGTCCTTGTACACTTTGTGCGGTTTTGTTGTCTTGCAGTTGGGTACAGATTGTGTGTTTGGCTCTCTGTGTTTTTGGCACTTCTTACCTGCACTGTGCTGTCTCTCTGCCATAGGTTCACTCACGGGCTCAGCCCGCTAATCACAGCCTCCACGTCTCTCACACCCACACCAACAGAAACAGATGACCTGGAGAACACAGGATGACAGCACACTTTTAGTTGAGACATGCCTTGTCACACAAAAAGTCACAGTCGGGCGTGTAGCCTCAAAAAAGCACCCTGCAGAAACACATGAAGGACCACATGAGCAACCATATGAGTTTTTTCACAGGGTAGAGATAATTTCTTTTAATAATTTACAAAAACTGTTATTCCAACCCAATCTAAATGTCGAACATACTTGAGTAAGCACAGTTATAAGCTGCATGTCAGACAGGGTCTCCTGTGCACGCTCAGCTCTGGTTGGTTTACCAGGTACCGTGAGATGTATCCTACTCAGAAACTGAGAAACACCCATTTTACTCTTAGCACTATAAAATCATGACATTAACAGGAGAAATTGCCAATCTGGAGCACAGCAGGTGAGGTGGTTAAAAATACGTTGCATTGGCAGCTATACTCCAGCCCAAAATGTAAGTCACAGACATAAGATATAATCTTCTCCTCTCACTCTTGTAGAAAAGGAACACATATTATGTTTCAAGAAAGCGGATGAGTTTCGACAACTTCTATCAGGAGGTGGGTTCAAAATAAACTAGAACAACAATTGTAATATCAAATCAAAGTCTGTCAGGCCAGCCAGGTCCTCAAATCACCCACACAGTGGAAGAGTCTGTTTAGCCTTTAAATATTTCAACATAAGTGGTAATGTAACAACCAAGTTTTAGCACTGATTAAAAAAATGGGGAATATGTGAGGACATCACAGTATCGCTTTCATCGACTGATAGGAACCTGGGCGTAATAGTTGACAGACTATCCTGCACCCCCAACAGTGCTGTGGCCCGATCCTGTAGATTTGCCCTCTCCAACATCTGCAGGATCTGGTCTTTCCTCACAAGGATGCGTCGCAACTCCTGGTCCAAGTGCTGGTCATCTCCCGCCTGGACTCCCTCTTGGCTGAACTCCCTGCCTCTGCGACTAAACCGTTGCAGCGTATCCAGAACGCTGCAGCACGCCTCGTTTACAATCTACCCAAATTCTCCCATGTGACCCCCCTCCTCTGTGGCCTCCACTGGCTTCCTGTTGCAGCCTGTATCCGATTCACAACCATGGTGCTGGCCTTCAAGGCTGTCAACAGACCTGCCCCCATCTACCTCCAAACACCGGTCAGACCACACAACCCAGCGCGAGCACTTGCTCCACTACATCAGCTGGCCGGCTGGTACTGCCACCGCTGATAGCAAAAAGAGGTCACTCAGTGAAGGCACAACTCTTCTCTGTTCTGGCGCCTCAGTGGTGGAACGAACTCCAGACAAATGTCAGGACAGCAGAGTCACTCGCCATCTTCTGCAAAAGACTCAAGAATCACTTGTTCAGACTTCACCTCGACTCCGCATAGCATGACTCCCTATCAGCCACTCCCCCCAAAAAAAACACATAAAAAACAACCTGTATATGCAATTGTATGTTCCTACCCTTAGCACTTAAATCATAGCACTTAAGGTATCCTTGATAAATAGCAGCTACTATGCTCAAAAAGGGGGCTTGAAAATCAGTTCTATTTTTTCATTCCTTCATTGATGGTGATATGTTGTGCTTCCTTTCTTGTGACAAATGTACCTATTGCAAATTCCTTTGGGCAGAAGTGTCTGCTAAAGGCCCTAAATGTAGATGTAAATGTACGTTTTATTGCTAACTAGACTGCATAGACCCTCACATCTTAAACGGACACTAAAGAGGTAAATAGAACATTGCGGTTTAAAGCTTAAAGCTGTAGTCTGCAACTTTTTTTTTGGCATTTAGTTGTATTGGTCAGAAAAGGGCTTATTTTGTACTTATCTTGAAAGCGACATCTTGGTATTCTGACTTCCTCTGTTAACTGTTAACGTCTTACAAGCCTGCTCGTGCACAGCAGGCTCCTCTGTGGGGAGGGGCTTTGAAGGCAGGGCTGCAGCAGCAAAATCATTCAAATTTTCTGGCTTCAAAGTCCATTTTTTCTCAAAACTCCAGACTGCGGATTTAAGGCTACCTACCAAACTGCTGCATTATGTACTATAAGGACCAGTGGTGTAGTTTACGTGATACGCAGGTATACGCCATATACCCACTAAGAAAGCTCCAGGATTTCCGTATACCCACTTACAAATGTGCAAAGATCTGTAACAATGCAGTTTTGTGATAGAACTTTAACTTCAGTGATTTTGTTTTGCAAATGCTGGGTAAATAACTGCAATAAAATACATTTTGCAGGGGCATGTGTCTCCTCTTTGCACTTCCATTCATAAAATTCACCCTGTGCTCTCTTTTTTCCCCCCTTGTGTGCCCTTTGTCTGTGGCTTAGGCCGTGACCTATACCTGACTTCACCTACCAACGAACACAGTTGATTCATGGTCATTTCCCCGGCTAGACAGTAGCTCTCAGGGTTGCAAGTTTAAACTTAGCTAACATAATGTTGAATTACTTTTCTATAGTATTGTAGCATATACCACAAAGGAGATATGAAACAAAAGCAAACTACACTGAGTGTTTTCGTAAGCCTGGCCCTGGAGCTGCTGCTGCTTCGAATGACACTGCAGAAACTAACGTTACAGAAAAGGAGCCGGATGCTAATGTTACACCTGGTAGGTGAAAGTCACATACATGCCATATCTAGTGTATCTGAAGTTAGCTAGCTGCGAGCGATGTTTTCAACGTCGGTCAGTGTTTAATAGTTTTACCGTGAAATCTAGCCAGCGAACTAGCTAAGCTAGCAAGATAACATTATAGCTAGATTAAATGCTCATTGTTTGTCTTTGTTCGTGGCACGTTTCTCTAATGAGCGTCTCTGTTCGCGGGGGGGGGGGGTCCAGTAGTCAACAGCATACAGTGATTTCATCCCTCTGTATATCTCCTTGTTTCTTTTTGATGAGAACTGGCCAGCCTTGTGGACTGAGACTCAAGCTAGGGAATTAAAAAACAAGCATCCTTGGTTAGAGTGGAGGGACAGAAAGTTAGGTAAATATCACTCAACATGCAACACTGTGATATAAACAATTGCAATTCATAAAGTCAATTACTATATGAAAATGACAGTATAGTTAATTCATGGTCATCTTAAAGACTAGTGGTTGGCTGATATGGATTTTTCAATGGCAGATGTCAATAGTGACACCATGTTGTTGTTGTTGTTTTTGTTGTTGATAACATACAACAAGACACGAAATTGCCAAACTTAAATGAACATTTATTTTATTTAACACTAATGTTATCGTCTGCATTGTCTGTTTGCTCAGATGTTTGCATAGATCTGCACTCTGACTGCAGTGCACTTATTTTAAATTAATAAAATGTATCAAATAAATAAATGTCTACAGGTAATCAAAAAACCAAACTAAATGCATGCACCCACAAACAGGAAAGAAGCATTTATTATTTACTTATGTCCAGTGTAACTTCTTTGGCACCGAGCAGAATCTCTTTGTTATTACATTATTACGTAGCATTACATTATTATGCTGCAGATTTTTAATTAATTTATTTTTTAAATTGGCCTCACATTGGCCATTGCCGATTATCTAAAAATGGCAGATATCTGCCAGATATCGGCAAGATTAATTGGCTGACAGATTAATTGGTCTATCACTATTAAATAATACTAAATAGATCTACTGAAAGAGTGGAACATTTGTATCCTTCCGTCTCCTTGGTGTGAAGATTGTAAACAATTCATTAAATACTTTTGAGTAGATTATGGCCTTGTTCAGCACTCGGTGATATTGCTAATAAAGATACAAAGAAGGACAACTTGTATGATTATGTCAGTCATGTTTTTGTTTACTTCCAGGTTGTGCTATTTGCAGCACCACGAAATCAACTGTCCTCACAGAAAAAGATCCAGTCCTCAGGCTCAAACAAAAACAGAGAAACAGCCCTGAGGCCTGAACTGCGAAGGGGGCTCAACATAGCCAGGCTTTGTGCTCATGATGCAGCTCAACAAAGCCCCAAGTCCCCAATCAGAGTTAAACGGTACTGCGACGGCAGTTATCAACTTAAACTGTCAAGTCCGGTTCTCTGCTTTGTGCTCTGCGCGCGTTCACATAAAAGGGAGCGTTTGACATCATATTATTCTACTTCCATGCGTGTGTGTTTAATTGAAAGCGAGGCTGAGTATGCATAGGCTATAAATGTTAAGTGGTTTTTTGTTGGATTACTGTGTCGGGATGAACAAGCAAATGTAGCTACTGTCCCTGTACAATGACAAAAAACGTTTTTGACAGTGAAAATAGCTCAAGCCTGTAAGATTTGTGTTTGGGTGTACACTGCGATACAAAGGGTGAAACATTGATCATCAGTTTATTCAAGGCCACATCAAAAAAAAAATAACTTTACTCGTTATCTGTGACAAATAAATACTAGATTGGCCTAATTAATATTTCATATTGCATCTTATTAAGATGTGGAAGCAGCAGTCGGACATGGCAACAAAAACATCATTCACAGTGGTATGTAGCCAAGCTGCCCCATCATTTTGTCAGTGTGTGGATAATATACTGTATCCCATTTTATTTTAAAATCATCACTATCTTAAGATTGCAGATTCTCAGTAAGTGCAAGAACCACTTTGCGGATGGCGCAATACGCAGTGTTCTTGCTCAGATTTTCTGCATCACCAACTGAATGTAAGTAGGTTCCCGTGGCAAAAAAGGGCTACACATATAGTTTCCCCGACAGTGAGCGCACTTTTGGCATTTCTGACACTCGGCTCAATAAGTGAGCAAATGTACCGTATTCCCTCGGCTGAAAATCTATATCGCTCATCGAGAATTTCATCAGGAAATGCCAGCGGATCAGCGCGATCTCGAAGAAGCTGCTCATGTCGTAGTGCTGCCAGAATTATTCTTGCTCCCAGGTCCACCGGGTTCTCAATGAATGGTGACGCCATCTCTGAATGAGTTACACAGCGAAACAGCAGCGCTTTTATAGCCGATTTTAAGCTGAAACTCTAAACATAACCTGGTCGGGACCAGGTTATGAGCTAAGCATAAATTACCATGGTGATCTAGCCGGGTTAAAAGAGAGCCACCTCTGTAGTACAGGGAAGCCTGGCTTTAGACTCAACATACCTCGCCAACCCACTAAACTGGCTTCGCAGTACACCCCTCTGGCCTCCTTGAGGAACAAGATTCGACAACATCAGACATTCAGGGCACACTAAATAGCTCAGGACCTCACTGAAAAGGGTGGACAAGATTTACTTGGAAACATGGTGAGAGCTGTGTCTAAAACTGTGTTTTCTGAGATGGATGCTTCAGAACAGCAAACTATCTTGCTAAGATGAACCTACCCTTCACTGTCCGTGACACTCATTGAGCTTCAGGGAATGGTGTCAACATGGGCACTAGTCTGCACTCAAGCTACAGTTCCACAAAAATCGTGGAACACCTAGCAAAAGAGATGCAGAAAAAATTGTTAGCAGCATTGTGTCTTCTTCAAGCAAATTGTCTGTTCTCATTGACGAGGCTACATCTCTCAGCCGCAAATCTGCCATGATTGTCAATGTGAAAGCCTCTGTAGACAGAGCTACTCCTAAGTTTGTGTTTCTGGAGCTGGTTGAGCTGGAAAGACAAAGGGCAGAGGGAATAGTGGAAGGCTTCAGTGAAGAATGTCTTCAAAAGAACTGGGTCTCATTTGTTTCTGATGGAGCCAGTGTCATGTTAGGCAAGAGCTCTGGTGTGGCAACCAGGCTGACTGCAAGGTACCCTAAACTCTTCACATGGCACTATATGAACCACCATTTGGAACTGGCTGTATCGGATGCTGTGGACGAGGGTCAGTCAATCAACCACTTCAAAGCATTCATGGAGAAGATCCACAATCTCTACAGTCAGTCCAATAAAAATTCACAGGAACTTCTGGAAGCAGCACAAGAAGTGGGCTCACAAGTCCTGATTGTGAGTTTGAAAGTAAGCACCATCCGAGTGCTGGCATCATTCAAAAACTCTCCAGGAGAGAAATCGAAGGAGGCATTGAAAGCACAGGCTTTGGGACAATTTCGATCGGTTTCACTGGAGTCAAATACAAAGCAGCAAGGAGGCAAAGCGCACCTCAGATGCCTGAGTACAAAAATATTTGGAAAGCTTTGTGGACTACCAGGATAGTTACCCTAGTTGCATAACCATAAGTTTGACAGTGTAGATAAGCACTGGTGGAAAGTAATTTTAGTACATTAACTTAAACGCTGTATTTCAATATGTAGTTTTGCGGTGCTTGTTGTTTACTTGAGTATTTACATTTTATGCTACTTTATACTTCCCCAGTACATTTCAGAGGGAAATGTTGTACTTTTTAGTCCACTACATTGATTTAACAGCTTTAGTTACTAGTTACTTATCAGATTAAGATCTTATATAGAAAACATGTGATCAGTTTATTGGCTCCACCATGACAAACTACAATAGTAAAGTGTCACTTACACATTAATGCATCAGAATGAATAATCCAATTATATGATGCATAATGACGTAACACAGTGGTAATCTTCGTGCAATATGAATACTTTTACTTTTAATACTGTGAGTATATTTAGATGATAATAATTATGCACTGTTACTGGAGAAAGTTTTTGAATGAAGGATTTTTACTTTTAATGGAGTATTTTTCCATTGAAGATAAGATGAGTGAATATACTGTTTTAATTCCGAAGTCTGTAAGAGAGTAAGAAAAAAAATACAAAGAGGACTCTCATCCAGACCATGATTAAAAAGCTCAAAGATCTGTGATGAACCCCCATGTGAAGGGCACCATTGACTGTCAAAGCAGTGACTGACTGTCTCCTCCAGCCAGGGATGGTGATGAACACTAAAACAGTAAAAAAATCGGTCCAAAGCATTTAAATCTCTCCAGCTGTAAATGTTATATGCTGTTAAAGTCTTGTGTTGCTTATAATAAATTGTTGATAATACATACCCAGTCTTTCAGAAAGCTTTCAATTATGTGTGGATGCATGTAGCCTACTGTATGCGTTAGTGAGTGTGGTGGTGCTTATGGGGGGTTGGTCCGGGACGGGTGTTTGTACGAGGCTAGGAGGGAATCATCACATTATACCCACTACAATAATCTAGACTAAACCACTGATAAGGACCACATCCAATGCTAACTTTTAACAGTACAAAGTCAAGTGTCATTTGTAAGAACAATAAGTTGTAGTTATAGCAAATATAAATAATTGTTGAATGGAATGTCTTGTATGTATTGTGTCATTTTGTGTCATATGGAAGTACTGCTACATGCAGAGCTGCCAGTGACAATAACTGCTTTGTAAGGCTTAATTATAGCTATTGCATATAACATTTAATTTGTACAGGTTTGCTTTTGTCAGTGGGCTAGCAATGACATCATAGTAGTTAGTTCTCAACGGGCCTGAAAATTACAGCCCGACCCAACCCGGCCTGCAGGTTTTTAAGCCCGAACCCGATGCAGCCCGACACACCAGCATGAATTGTCTGCCCTAACCTGGCCCGAACCCGACCCCCCGCGTGCCTGCATTGTTTATTTCCTCATATACTTGTTATCATGATCAGACAGACAGCAGATGGAAAGGTGACGCGAGCCAGGAGACAGGTGCTGCGTCAGCGTCAGCAGCAGCACCCGCTCCCGCTGCAATGAAGACACCGCGCTTCAACCAGTGGGAAAATATATTCGGAGAGACAGAAACAGACGATTTCCCCACTCCTCCAAAAGCAAGGGTGAATTCACCTGTGGCAGCGGCGTCAGTTCTGCGTCTGCCCCTCCCCATGAAGCAGGCAGCCAGACTTACTCTTCACCACACGTGAACAGCGATGATTCACAACAAACAATATATAATTTACAACCTGCAAGAAATGTGTTTTATGAAATGTGTTTCATAAAAAAGGAAGCCCGAGGCCCGGCCCGACCCGACTCATTCGCGTATTTTTCAGCCCGAACCCGAACCTGCGGATACGGTCGGGTTTGTCGGGCCGGCCCGACCCGTTGAGAACTCTAATAGCAGTTATAGGTTGTATAGATGTGTATATGTATAAACACACAAACAAAGTCAGACATAGAAAGTTCCACATACTGCTCCACCACAAACAGCACATCAGAAAAAATAACGTCAAACAAGAATTAAATGTCCAGCTAGAATAGCTTCCTGTCTATCGGCTGGCACTGCCGAGGGTTTTCCTGCACTACTGGGCCGGCAGTGCAGGAAAACCCTCCTGAGATCAGTTCCTGTAACACCAGTGTCCCTCTAACTAGTTTCTGTGCTCTGCTGGCATGGAGATTAATGGTTGGTACTGCACTGACATTTACAGCTAATTTACACATTTCACATTTGAGATACTTAGAACATGCTCTTATTCAGAGTGAATTACGAGGCTAGATTTTGCTTAATTTCCTTTCCTAGTGCTGTTAGCTGAGATGTCTGATCTGTTTCCAACCCTACTCTTGTACCCTCTGAGTTCAAGAAATGTGAATTTGACCGACGGATGCACTCGGAAGGGATTTGATTGTTAACATTTTCCCTCTGGCAGCTCTCTGACTTGGGAGACAGAAGAGAGCATTGTGTGGGGTGGGCTGTTTTTTTAATTTAACAACTTTAAGTCTTTGGTGAGAACAGAACAGAACCACGCCAAGGCAGACCTTATGTCAATATCTGCAAATCCTGTCTGGGAGAAGGGGCAGATGAGATGCACTGACACGGCAGTCTGATCCCACAATCATTTACAGAATGTAAATAGGATGCGATCATCCAGTCAACCTGTCAAACACCAGCCTCATGAAACCTGCATCTGCATATTCATCCGACTTGCAACAGCTGTGTAGTATTAGCTCCTGTCAGTTCCAAAATAGAAAGATCAAAACGTGAATGCGTCATCTTGATTGTAACAGCAAAGTGTGGGAAACAGTGAGTATTTGTCATAGCTTTGGAATAGTGGTGCTGAGGAAAGGCACTCAGATAAATCTTTAATTCAGTAAAAAAACAAGATCAGACCGCAATGAGTGGAGTCACTTGAGACAGTGTGTTGAGGCCTGCTGTTATCCAACCACACCTGTGTTGAACATGCACAAGAGCAACTGAGCACAAAATGAGATCAGTTCCTGTGCGGGAGCTGATCTGAGCTCAGTGAAGCATGTTCACCCCACAGTTGAAGCTTCAGTTTATGAACGCCTCACAGCCTTAAGATTGGTGATTCTCATATGTTATGTATGGCCAAAGGTATATGGATGGTGCTACTGAAGTGTACTTTTTGGAATGGGTTCTGGACTTCAGTTCCAATGAACATAAGTCCAAAAGTCACTTAAATGTAAAAATGTGGCCCAAACCCAAAACACCCTTTGCGCCTACCACCACTCCTCTGTTTTGTGCTTTCACATCTAGGGGTAGGGAGTCTTGATTCTTGTTAGGATAGAGGGCTAGGTTAGGACTGCGTAGTCTACCAAACTGAATTATCAGAGGCACACAATCTGCCGTTTTAATAAATTATGGTCCTTTTCTTCATAAAAATCACAAAACAAACAGGGGCCAGTTCACGGATGTTTTGTTATCAAACTGGCTAGCACGCTCATATTACATTGTTATTAGGGCTGTCAGTTTAACGCGTTAATTAGATTAATTAATTACACTGCAAATTAACGCGTTATAAAAATTAACGCATTTAATTCTGAGATTCTGAGTGGCAATTCAATGGCGACACTCAGATCCACGAACCTGTCTCGCGCTGTGAGAAGGCAGAATCACGACACAACTTCCAGTCCAGATCAGCCCTATGAGCTGTAAGTAACACTGCATTAACACCGCAGCGGTCGTTCGCCAATTCTCCGCCGTTGTTCGTTCACACAGAGCAAAACATCGCTGTAAAGACGAACCGCTGTGCAATTCACACAGAAAGCCGGCGCTGCGGCTCCCAAAGAGACGTTTTTTCAAGGGGTTTCCCCGGTGTCTCCCCTCCCTGTCAATCAAAACCGACGGAGACTGTCTTCCGGGGTAAAGTTCACTGAAGTCTCGGTCCGGAGGGCTGACCGTCGTGGAGATTTTTTTTCATCAGAAACACTCTGTAAAGTGTTTTGCCGGTGACAGAAGCATGGCAGAAATGTGACGAGGAGTCTGTAGGACGGGCGGGAGGAAGGACGCTTCTCCACGTACAGCTGTGGTATTTTTAACTTGTTGCCAAAGACAGTTACAGTTACTACGTTACCTTAGTTTGGTTCTGTAATGTTGCTTTGTGGGACATTTCTTTGTATTAAGTTGAGTGAGGGATCTGTGCAGTTAACAGACCATCAGATAGACACGCCCTCCACAATACTGCACCTCTGATACTATCAGACAAGTATCATATACATAAGTTATTGAAATGTTACATAAATAAAATGTTTAATTTAGAAAGAAAAAAAAATCGAGGTTTGTATCGAACCGTGGGTCAAAAATCGTGATACAAACCGAATCGTGAGTTTGCATCGTTACAGCCCTAGTCCTAGTCAAAGCAGGGTGACAACAGACATGGAGGCGACTCAGGGGAGCGAGGTGAGCACATCGTTGCTCGGGCCTTTGTACGGAAAGTTCTTCTCTTCTTAGTGTTTTCAATTGATTAGTCATGCAATACAATTTTGTAATGTCCTAGAATTCGAATTCTTTATTTGGGTACCTTTAGCAGATATGAGATTAAAATGCGATTAATTAGATTAATTAATTACAAATCCTGTAATTAATTAGATTAATTTTTTTAATCGCCTGACAGCCCTAATTGTTATAACTGATTTGTGAATAGCAGTCCTCAGTTTTGACTTATTTTAATGTTGAATCCACCCATGGATTCCACATCAGAAACTACAGTCCAGCAGTAAAGTTGCTGCACTTAGTACCGCTCCTCTAATATCAGTGCAGGGTAGGAGCAAGGGTTGCTATTGTTAACCTATAAAGCATCACTAGTGGCCAGGATGTAAAGCTGTGCTATTTTGCAGTTGAAGACTTAATTGATGTGAGTGAATTATGAGCGTCCAAGCCTTTCCATCTCCATCAGATAATTGGCAAATGACATTGTGATTGTGAACACCAAAAAATGCTGAGAGAAATCCAAAGTTTAAGATGCCATTTTGGAAACGCCCAGGTGCTTCTGTTGACCTAAACAACACAGATGTCAACTATGTATGATTGTCTTGAAGGGTTGTCCTATTTCATAGGGTGAGATTGCAACTAATACCCCTTGTAATGCTGCTCTGAGGGCAGGGAGGCACAGGTAAAAAATAGGTAAAAAAGGATTGATTGTTGATTATTGGATTGATGCCATTTAGATTGGTGATGGTGATTGACCCTGGGCTACCTGGCACTAGAAATATATACTGTACCATGAAACACTGTTTTTCAAGTTTTTAGAATTAGTTTTGTAGGACTAGTGTGAACCACACTGTACTCTACCACACACTGTCCAGCTGTCACTTGGTGCACTGAAAGTTATTATAAGGGGTCCATGTCAGTCAGTGTTCAGGCCAGTAACCATCATGGCACAGGGCATGGCACTATATCCTGCCTGTAATGAAGTTTTATCAGACAGAGCAGGCAGCACTTAATGTATGTGTGTGTGTGTGTGTGTGTGTGTGTGTGTGTGTGTG
>CAEMYA010000734.1:306393-319137 GCA_903131615.1 Diplodus sargus | reverse complement strand
GCGTCTGTGTGTGTGTGTGTGTGTGTGTGTGTGTGTGTGTGTGTGCGTGTTTGTGTTAATGCATTCGGTGCTGTGGGAGGCCTTTCTGTGAGCGGATCTCTCCCGGAGATGAAGTTAATCCATTCAGACAGAAAATCATTGCTGCACCAAAATGTTTAATAACCTACTTTCCATGATTACACCATGGTACACCTGCAAAGCTCATTAGCTTTAGGTTATCAAGATGAAAGACTCCAAGGCTTTTTATAAGTCAATTAGAAGAGATGAAAGATAATGAGTCTGATGGAAAGCCTTAATAGATTTTCTGTTATACATCTTGTTGAATAGGGGAACACATTTTCAGAGCTCAGCTCCCAGTAATATGTTTTTTCAATCAGGGCTTACAGCAATTCTTTATGTATTTTTTTGTTTGTTATTGATTTTCACAGGTAAATTATTTTTATTTTTTTTATTTTTTTTTGATTGAACCTGATGATGACACACATTGGTAATTCCCATGAGTTGAATGGTATGCATTTCCCATACACACTGCCTGACCAACAAAAAAAAGTCACCATATTTTAATATTTTGATGGACTGCCTATAGCTTTGATTACAGCACGCATTCGCTGTGGCATTGTTTCGATAAGCGTCTGCAATGTCACAAGATTTATTTCCGTCCAGTGTTGCATACATTTTTCACCAAGATCTTGTATTGATGATGGGAGAGTCTGACCACTGCACAAAGCCTTCTCCAGCAGATCCCAAATATTCTCAATGTGGTTAAGGTCTGGATTCTGTGGTTGCCAATCCATGTGTGAAAATGATGTCTCATGCTCCCTGAACCACAATTTGAGCTGATGAATCCTGGCATTGTCATCTTAGAATATGCCCATGCCATCAGGGAAGAAAAAATCCATTGATAGGATGACCTGGTCATTCAGTGTATTCAGGTAGTCAGCTGACCTCATTCTTTGGGCACATAATGTTGCTGAACCTCGACCTGACCAACTGCAGCAACCCAAGATCATAGCACTGCCTCTCTTCTTACCCTGATGCGCCCATCACTCTGGAACAGGGTAAATCTGGACTCGTCAGACCACATGACCTTCTTGCATTGCTCCAGAGATTTGATTTCACCAAACGTTTAAGTGATCACCGATCACGATCTTTCAGGATTTTTATCCGACCACATTTCTTCCTCTAAGACGATGGTTCCCCACTATCTTTCCAGTTATTAATAATGCATTGGACAGTTATTAACCCAATTTTAGTAGTTTCTGCAATCTCCTTAGATGTTTTCTCTGCTTGATGCATGCCAATGATTTGACCCTTCTCAAACAGACTAACATCTTTTCCACGACCACGGAATGTGTCTTTCGACATGGTTGTTTAAGAAATGAGAAGCTACTCATTGCATCAGTTAGGGTTAAATAACTAGTTGCCAGCTGAAAGATAATCGCCCATCTAATAATAATAACTATTTGCTTAGTTAAATCCAGGTGCTGTTTGCACACAAAATCCACAAATGCAGGGCGCAGGTGACATGTAAAATGTTACTTGACTCATGTCTCGTAAAACACAACTCACAAATAAATCCTTTTGGCTGAGACACGGATTCAAATTTACAGATACAAATCCTTTTGGCTGAGACACGGATCCCGATTTACAGATACAAATCCGTTTGTCTCAGACACGGATTAGATTTACAGATATAAATCACTCTGCATTTATTTGTGACATGAGTCAAGTGACATTTTACGAGTCACCTGTGCCCTGCATTTGTGGATTTTGTGTGAAAGCAGCACGGTAGAAGAGTCTCAAAAGTACCCACACAAATAGGTGGAAATTCACATTATATCTCCACTGAAAAATACTAAGTTGATGAACAAATGATGATATACAAGTTGCAAATTAGAGGCACAGATACGGATCCAGCTTTGCGGATAAAATTCCCTCTGCATTTATTTGTGAATAATATTGAGACTGTTCTAGCTCCATATTTTCCTAATCCTAAGTGTTTTTTGTACCTGAACCTAACTAAACCACCCATACAGGATTATGACAAGAAAACATTTTTAAAAAATGAACATAAGGAAACAAAGTTGGAATTTAACTGTGGCTTTGCAGGAAGGCACTTTGCCAACATTGATTCTTGTGAGTGGGTGGCCTCCAGCTCTTTTAATTGATTTGTGATGAGTAATTAAGAGATGCTAAAAAAAACAAAACACAATGTTGGGTTTAACATTCATGATGAATACCCTGACTATATTCTCTGACTTTTTAATGGCAGAACAACAATTACCCTCTTTATTAGTTCACCTCACACCCATCCCACAGGAAGATAAAGCATGTTCTTCTCCTTCTTAAAATAAAATAATAAATTGCTCTGTATCTCATTTTCTCCCTCGCAACATTTGGTCCTTGAATGCACTACATAACAATGAAAAATTAATCGGTAGGTAAGAGCTTCTTATTTTTCTCCACACTTGAATTATTGCCTGCTCTAATACAAATTCCACACTCACGCCTCACATTTGTACTCTGTCTGAATATACACTCATTTATTCTGCATAATATTTCAACTAATGGTAAACTAATGGAGGCATTCCTCTTGAAGCCACCTCTTAGAGCAAGATATGCCTTCTATTACATGCCCAGTAGTCTGTCTGCAGGGCCCAGAGGAAATACAGGTTGTTGGTCCTCAGCATGTTTTTTACTACAGACTGAAATGTGTGCATAGCACTGAATATCAGAAACTGTTCTACAAAGACTGATGATGAATAGTTAGATTAGATTGTTACACGTGTTTACATTATTTGATCAGACATTATTTTGGGTGAAGGTTTTTAGAGTTTAACAGTTGTGTTCTTTTTCAGGCTGTTTATGTTGAGACAACGTTTAATATTTAAGGGGGTTTCTTTTTGTTAAAGGAAAACTATTTTTAGAAAACAAACTAGTGCTGCAACTATTGATGATTTTTATTAACAATTAATCTATCAGATATTTTTCTGGTGATTGATTTTCAAATTAAAACATGAACATCCTAATCACAACTTCTGAGAACTACAAAAGCTACAAAAGTCAAATGTTACATTGGCATGTTACTTTAAACTTGCAATACATTTTTTTTCACTTCTACTTCTCATTCTGAAGTAAACACTGGTGTCACAATGTAATGGCTGTAGAGAAATGACACTGTACAGTGTATAGATTCCTATAAACTCACTTGAAGTCTCACTTCACTACACTATTCAGTCTGCCACCAGCTCGATTCTTCCTGGAAAAATTAAGGTTTCATTATGACGCAAAGGCCATTAAGCAGCCATCCTTGTGTCCAATGTGATTGGTTTATCTAAAATGATTGAACAAAAAATGGTTCTATATCATCTTTACACTACTGTAATATAGGTGAGCAATTTTAATACAAAGTGATAACCACTGCATTAATACATGAATGGACCAGATCTGCACTCTGCAATAGTGCCCCTGCTGGGTTTGATATGAAAAGCAGTAAAGTGGAGCTTTACTCCCATTTCATGATGTCTAAATGTAGTTTTGCACATGTTCTGGTAAAACTGACAAAAAAGGAGGTTAATCAGTACAGTACAGTAACTTATTACTTTCAAAAAAAGTAACTAGTAATATGTAAGTAACTTCCATGAAACTGTTCAATTTCAAACACTCAGTTTGTCTTATCAAACAAACAAAGTTTAAATGTACATGTATATAATATATAAAGGATATCAGCAAGACGTAAACATTTATATTCTAACAATGTGTAAAGTTTCATGTTAAAACATGATAATTTACTTTGTAATTGTCACACTGCGGTGAGAGGTGTCCTGTCTTAAGGTTTTTTGTCCTTGTGAATGTCATGTTTTATTTTGAAAAGTAGCTCTCCCCTCATTTCAGGTCACTTGCCTTTCCTCTTGTGTCACTGGTCTGACGTCTTCCCCGATCCCTGATTGTTTCCACCTGTGTCCCCTTCCCTGATGGGTATATAGTCTGCATCTTCCCTTGTCTCGCTGCCAGAGTATTTTGTCTTGTCGTGTACTTCCAGCCTTGTTCCACAGCCGTGCCACAGATTTTGCGCCTAAGTATTGCCACGCTTTTGATTTCTGATTCCCTGTTTACCTCTGAAGAAGAGTGATTTTGATTTTGATAAAGTTTTTTGGTGTTGTAGTTTTCTTAGCTCAGTGCAGCATAGTTTTAGTTTATAGCCTTTTGCTTTTTCCCTCCTTGAGAGTGGTTTTCTTTTGTGTTATTTTTCATAGTGTTATTTCTTGAAGTTAAGTGTAGACATTGATATTTCCGTTTCCTTCCTTGGGAGTGATTTTCTGTTCTTTTGTGTGTTCGGGTTTGTTTTGTTTGTTGTTCTGATTAGGTTAGATTTTCATAGCCTATTTGGTCAGCGCTCATTCTGAAGTCGAATCAGGAGATTTTCAGAACAAAAGCCTGTCTTAACCGTTCTACTTATACATATGAGTCCTCATTTCTGCCCAGGCCTGTCAGTAATAAAATGAAATGTTAAAGCAAATAAATAATACAAAATATCAGTACAAAATATCAGTTTTAACGTGAAACTTTTCACTTCCTTACAAAACGAGTCAAGTGACATTTTACGAGTCACCTGTGCCCTGCATTTGTGGATTTTGTGTGAACACAGCACGGTGGAAGAGTCTCAAAAGTACCCACACAAATAGGTGGAAATTCACAAATATATTTCCACTGAAAAAGTTGATGAACAAATGATGATATACAAGTTGCAAATTAGAGGCACAGATACGGATCCAGCTTTACGGATACAAATTACTCAGGCACAGATACGGATCCAATTTTGCGGAGGCAATTCCCTCTGCATTTGTGAATAATATTGCGACTGTTCTAGCTCCATATTTTCCTAATCCAAAGTGTTTTTTGTACCTGAAACTAAACCACCCATACAGGATTATGACACGAAAACATTTTTAAAAAATGAACATAAGGAAACAAAGTTGGAATTTAACTGTGGCTTTGCAGGAAGGCACTTTGCCAACATTGATTCTTGTGATTGGGTGGCTTCCAGCTTTCGTCACCATGAAAACATTGACAAATTGATGTCAAAAACAAGCTGAAACCTGGAAAGAAATAATTTGTTTGGGTTTGCTACTGTCCCTGGAATGTCATCTTAATGAAACAGGTCTGTGCTCAAAAGTATTACAGTATTGCAAATATCTGACTCCCTACAATACAGTTATAACTTCTAGTTTGGTATCCAAATTTCATTTTCCTAATTTCTGAGAACAAATGCAACAAAAACGTGTCTGATTTCACATGATAAGGGGCCCTATTTAAATAGTCTGTGGTACCTGGCACTAATGTGTTCAGTTTTATACAAATCCATTTTGGGAGTTAAAAAGCAGATAATCCTGGTGCAAAGTGAGGTGAATGCAAAGAGGTGGTGTTTAGACTCGGAATTAGTCATGGGGGTGTGTTTTGGTCGCAACATAAATCAAACCAATCTGAATGTCGCCACCCATCCACTTTAAAAGCTAGGTGCGCCAAGACCTGAAGTATTGCTATATAACAGTAGCAATCATCTTCATTGAGGGACAGGAATGTGATCGTTGGCTGCTGGACCCTCTGACCCACCATCTCACAATCATCTGTCCCATCAACAACTCTGTTTGACTGCATATGAAACAAGAAACTGATATTAAACTGTGGAGGATGAGGAGCACTGCTGTGTGGCCCTCGCATGATTCTCAATCTGTGAATCAGGCAGGGGGTCATAAAAAGTCATCATCCTGAGCATTAATGTTGGGATGAGAGGGTGAAATATGTCTTTAATCAGGAAAATATTAATGACATTACATCATGTGTATCTCTACGTTAATTGCATATTTGCACAGAGGAACAGTTGATTAACTTAGATTATTTAAAATTCCTGGTTAAAGTGATTTATTTCAGAAGCTTAAAGTTTAGTACTGTTTCCTCTGGAGCGTTTCCACTCCTAACCCTAACCCTAACCCAACACTGTAACAAATATCATGGCACATGATATTTGTTACAGTCGGTCAGTGACTGCATTCATGGAAATGTTTAAAATAACTGAAAGCAGCCTCTCAAATCATAAAATCACGAGTGTGCGCGTGGTGTGGACTCGCCTGTGTAGGCTCATCTTTCTGTCTGAGCAACGCACTCTTTGAATAGCAGGAAACAGACTGCGCCTTTGACTTAAGACCATCTTTTTGTTGGTCTATGGTGCTGTCGCTTTCTGCTGCCTCAAGATGACAATTCGGCATCAATGTGCCATACCTCATTTTAAGAGCAATACACCCAGGGGCGCAAAGTTGGGCGCAGTTACATTAGCTGTTTAAATAACGTGGGCGCTGCACGTGAAAATGACAACTGTGCCGGTCTGAACCTAGCATTGAAACACTTTACGCCAGGCATAAAATAGAGCACAGTGTGATTCTGATGCACTACCATCCATCTCTCACAATGATGTCCAAAACCGGTGTTTTTATTCAGCAGAAATGGCCATCGTAAGGTGACATTTTTGTTTGCCTGTCCCCAACATGTCAGCCCAAGCAATCAATTCAGAGCTGACATGTTGGGGTCAGTGAGCGAATTTCCTGAGAAAAGAGCTCTCAAAAGTCAATTTTCAAGGAACAAAGTGTTCTTGCTGTCGTATGCCCACAGCTGAAATATTAATCTTAGATACTCCTGAAAGCAGGCAGAAATAGCAGAAATAAAATAAAGAACTGGCATTACTTTCTGTGTCTTCACTGGATGCAGATCTAAATTATACCAGCTCTCTGCCTTGTGCCAGACCACCTTACTGATGAGCAGGGTGCTTCACTTTAACAACAATGCCAACTATTCTCAGTCATGTGGCTTCAATACAGTGTCATTTCACTTAAAATGGCAGAATCCTGTGTATGTGTTGAAGGCACCTGAGAGAAATACTTTGAGATTCAGGGTTGGAAGTTCCGGGCTATGAGTGTCTGCGAGGCATATATGTCAAAAGATTATTCTGACCTTGTGATCTGTATTTGTTAGGTGTTAGGTGCTAAATGAACAACCAGCTGATAAGTCACATAAATTCAAGTTTAAATTGCAGACGATCAAATGAAACAGTTCTATGGTTTGAGCATTGTTGGAAAAATTTGGGATAATGTCAGAACAAAACTCAGCAACATGTAAAACAAAGGTTGCTTTGAGACATTTTAATGCAGTATTCCTGCATTTTATAGCTTAAGGTGTAAAAATGAAACTAAACAAACATATTTATTTTGCCTTTGTCTTGTTGTATAAAGTAATTGTTTGTAAGAATACAAAAAAGGCATTGCTGGTACATGGCATTTGAGCGATGAGGAATACACCAAATTCAAAGTAATTGCCACAAAAAGGGCCTATAGAGTTACAGTCCCATATTCTGCATTTTTGGCCAATTCATATTGTGTCCTTGCTGAAGAACTCGTTCTATGGCCTGGTTCCAGCCTGCGGACACGCTGACATATACCAGAAGTCAGTATTTCAGGGCCTGTGCCTGTGTTTTTTTTTGTTTTTTTTTCAAGATTGGCAGCATCTTTTTTCAAATGTTCCAAATGAGGAGCGAGCATCTGCAGCAGCAGACAGCCATCCAGAGAAAATGTGCCACGCCCAGAAAATTTAAATGATATGTCATTATTTAAATACAGACCAGGGACTTGTTGAAAAAAAAGGAACACAATCATTCCTGTATTGCCAGTGATCGGCAGCGAGGTAGGAAGTAGTGTGCACTTTACCAAGATGTGGAGGTCAGGGGGCAGGATGTGTGTGCAGTGTAATTCTTCTGGATGTAACAAATTAAAAATTGACTGGTAGTGATCACAATCAAGTTTTGCAGACAGGTCCAGTATCAGTGTGTTTGCTGATAAAGCTGAGATACTGTCCACTTTGCAAACCTCTGTGGCTCCTAATTGCACATCAATACTTTTAAGGTGGCTTCACAGACACAGCTATACCTGAGTGTTATTTAAAGACACTTGTCAAAATCAGACTTTTCAATAACACAACCTTTTAGTTCCAGAGACTTAATCAATATCTGCCCTTTCTTCATCTTCAGCCCTGACATTTTGTGAATTCCTCTATGACTTAACAGTCATAGAGACATCTCTGTGGAAAAAGCGTCAGTGACAGGATGAAGTACTCACAGTGAATATGGTGAGGATTATGAGGTGGAAGAACCACCTGAGGTCAGCACTCCATCTTCACACCACTGCAGTGCTTGGAGCTTCGAACACATCCTCACAGCCACAGCCTCCTGTGGGCAAACAGACAGAGGACTTTCAATCATTCACTGTCTAGATACCTATCTGGCAGACTCCAAACAATACTCGAGCTGTGGTCGCAATCATTTTCAGAGCATTACACAAACCTCTGCCTTCACACAATGAGGTTTAAGGTTAATCACACTGTACATGGATCTCGAAGCAGATCTCCTGTGTGTGTGCTGTTTCTGAAACCTGTGAATACTAACCTGCCTTGATCAGAGTTTCTAGCTGTGCCCACATAGTTTAAACTGTATTGTAGTAGTTTGGAACTTTAGTTAATTCACTTTAATGTGTCATGTGATTAGGTTCTTATTGCCTCCTATTTTTGATCTGGTTCCCAACTGGCAAAATATAAACATCAGCACTTATAAAACTCATTTCAAACCTTTAATCTTGCGTCTGTTATCTGTTAATCAGTAAATATTTTTTAGCCAGCACTACTTTAGCTTCATATTAGCTTCAGCTGAACTTGGAACTCTGCTCACAATGGATCTTCTATTTTCTCCCCCATGTCTTCTATTGGAGGTGCACTAATATATGACTTCATGACCAGGTGAGGAGAATTGATTCGAGGAGGAATCATTTCAGCAACCCATAACTGTAAAGCGCACAAAGCATGTAAACATGGAAATCCAAACCAACTCTTTCACATGATATCTACTCAGGATGTAATCAGCTATCAGTTTCAGTCATTGAAAAACAAAAGCAGGAACTGCGATCCTTCCAGTCTGTCCTTCCCTGATGAAGACCCTTCATCCAAAAAACAATGCCTCCAAATACATTTATGCTATGCATAAAGGTGGAGGCAATGCTGAGAGCTTGTGCCACAAGTGGCGAAAGGTTGTTAAGCTAAAGGGCAGTTCTATCCATCCAAATGAATTATACTTGGCAGATTCTCATACCTTTTTTTCAAGTAGATGCTTTTCTTTCATGTTTGTTCCATATTTCATGATAAATTGTGCGTGCAGGTAAATCTTCACTGTACTTCTGCTGCACTAGCGTAGCCTATGTAATGTGCTATGATACTATGGGAGCAGCATCCCTTCGTCTGTATCATTCTACCGCTGATTTCATCAGTCGCTTCAACTCTCATCGACCATCTGGGTCTCCAGCAGATACAGCAGGTCTGAAGATGCCAGACCTGATTTATTTCATTCCTACCGTTTGAGTAATTTGAGTTTCATGTCAATGAGGAAAACCAAGTACAATGTCACATTTGTAAAGAATCATTTAGTTAAAGTGCTCCTAGCAGTAGTATTAACTAATATCTTCAAATCAGTGTTCCTCAGCTGTTTTTTTTCTGGACTAAACTATTTTTCAAAGTTGGTTCATTACAACTTGGCTTCTATTTTTGTAGTGCCAGTCATTGGTTCTATCCGTTATGACAATGTCCTTGACGCGATCAGACAATCATAAACTACCAAACTGTTTGGCCAGGTTAGCTTCCACTTTATCTGCAGTTGAAACAAACTGTCAGTCTATACATTTTGTTTGATGTTTTGGTTAGTCTTTTTGTGAATCAACTACATTTTCACCATCTGATTGCTCATGTTTCCATCCACGACTGCTTATCTTATGCAGAGTTGCTGGCAGCTGGAGCCAATCTTTGGGTGAGTGGCAGGGTGCACACTGGACAGGTAGCCAGTTAATCACAGAGCCCCATTGGACATTAGTTAAGCAATGCCATCATGTTCACATTTACATCTGTTTAGGTCATATAGCAGATGCTAGGGTCAACTCTCTTATTACTATTCAGCGCACAGAGGCCATGTTCATTCTTACAACATGTTCAAGCTGACTCGTACAATTAATCGGTTCAAGACATTTAGTCAGCTTTCATTTCAAAACTACTTAATGCTGACAATCAGAATTAAATCTTGGGTTCAGAGCAGTTAAACTGACTGTAGCAGCTGCCTCCATCATGGGGCTGCAGGAACATTCATGAGGCTCTGCTCTAGTTTTCTGTCTCTACATACCTTTCTCACTCTGTCGCTCATAGCTTTTATTCCCTCACATTTCACTCCCATTTGCGTTCTCTCCATATTAATATTATATTTCCTTCATTGTGTTTTCTTTTTTCTTGCTCCACCCATCCAACCATGCACACAAAGACACATATGTCATAGCTCAGTTAGCTGTGAAGCTAAGTGGCCCTTGAGTTTGCCTGGACCGAAACCTCGGACCACAACTTGGGAGTGAACGCCACTGGACACTGAACCAGGACGGAACACAGCCAGTCTGAAGACAGAGAATGCAGTACAGAGGTGGTTTACAGCAGCTCTGACCAGGACTTTGAGTGCAGGGTCAAGAGGACATGGCAGGCAGGGACAGGACAGGCATGAAATAGCACATAGAGAGGACAAAGATAGCCAGACATCAACAGCTTGTGGAGCCAGAATATTTTCACATCTTACTCTGTGAGTTGAGGATTTTTGTTGGACCAAATCAGAGGTGATTGTTTAAAGACAAACTGAGACTGTTCAGGTGAGTTTGATTTAGTGTTATGATGAGTCACAATGCAGTTGAGTGTCTTGACAGTGCATTGTTGTTTTTCTCTCGTTGGTAAGGAGAATATACATTGTTTCCTTTCATGACATCTTCTGAGTTTATTTTGTTCATTTATTAAGGTATAAGTTTGGAGGGCTAGTGAAATGTGTTGAACCATCTGCTGAAAGTACCGGGGCTCTCAGACTTTCACATCCTGAGGCACAAATTGGTACTAGGAGACAGACCAGGCTGGGGCACACTCTTAATATGAATGTTCAAATTCTGGCCATATCTTACAAATTGCCCCTTTAAGCTAAAATTGAGATGAAGGTTTTAGAGGGGTTAGGGTTATCTGCGCGATGTACTGTGTCATGGTCCTGTAATCTTTAGTTTCACTGTATATTTGTTTGTGTGTTATGTATTTTTCCCTTTTCCCCTCAGTGCTCTGTTGTCCCTCCGCACCTGTCTTATATCAGATTAGTTAGCCCAGCCCTGATACCTGAGTTATTTCCTGTTCTGCTTTTTCTTCACACCTGCAATCAACCCCCCTCATAGCTATTCTAGCTTTTTCCAGTCTATCAGCCCCTTCATTGTTTGTAGTGATTTCCCATTCATTTCGATCACCTGTGTTTATCTGCCTCACTCCATGTGCACCTCATCCCCTCTTTAGTTTATTCTGAGTTTTTCGTTTTTCTTATTTCCTGTTTTATTTTGAAGTACTTCCCTCACATGTCATGTTTTGCCTTTCATTACCTTCTGTTGTCCACATTTCTTGCCTTTGATTGGCTGCCCCATCCCTGATGTGTTCCAATATGTCTACTTCCCTTGCATATACAGTCTATGTGCTCCCTGCTCTCTTTGTCAGTTTGTCTATTTCCCCACACCAGTCCTGTGTCTTTCAACGGTTCCCTGTCTTCTCTTCATGTTTAACCTGCGTTTGCTGCCTGTGTCCTTGTGTTTTACTGCTTCATTCTGTACCTGTATTGCTTTTGTTTTTAGATTTCTGGAGTTTTGGTATCTGCCTTTTGTTTCTTCTATTTTTTGTAATTTATGGGTTTGGATTTATGGAGCTGTATCTAATTTAAGATTGCGGGGCATTTATTTACTAGTCTGACTGTGTGTTTGTGTCCCCTCTGTTAAAACGTGGCAGAATCACTACATGCCTACCCTCCACTTTGACCTACACAGCCATACTTCCCACCGTGTGTCATAAAGGGCACTGTATATTTCCACTAGATTTAGAGGTGCTCAATCATCCATATAAATGTAATCTGTCGGGATATTAGACCTGCTGTATTAGTTCAATGGATGGTATCTCTACAAATTGTGAGTAACATAGATTAGAGTGATGGAGAATTCCAGAGCATGACCAGTTTCATAATCGAAATGACTTGGCCATCCTGTGAGACACCCCAGGAAACAGCTATCAGCTTCTCTTTGAATACATCACCTGTGTGCCTCACTGCCTGCTCATCAGTGAATCATAGTGCCAGCTTTACTCCTGTCATGTTATCTGTCTCTCACTCGAATAGCAATGATCTCCATGAGGCATTATGGGTCTAGTGACATTAGAAGAAACATGTTATACCGAAGACTGCTGCAGATCCTGAAACAAAAGCCAAAACGGGACAGGTGTTAAAAGAACAGCTGTACAAATACTTAAAATCATCTTGCTGTGGTGTATCAACTTTAGATCACACCATGGAAACGTCATGTAAATTTGAATGTACTCATGTCATGAACTAAAGCCAATCAAGGTAGAGTTTCAGAGAGGACTGTGAGGGTCTGGTGTATGAAAAGACATTTTTGTTTGTTTGTTTTTCTTTTTTAATATGTCATCAAAACTCATTTTAATGTAATATTTAACCTACAATATTGCATTTTTCACTGGAAATAAAAGGAATGACAGCCATGTTTTTTGTTCTTGCAGCCAGAAAGTTGATGGTCACGTGACATGGATACAGGTACAAAAAAA
>CAEMYA010000734.1:260994-282806 GCA_903131615.1 Diplodus sargus | reverse complement strand
CATGCGGGGATCCTGCGCCAATTCTCCGCAGCCTCCTCTGTGTGAAAGTTTCAGATGTGGAGAGGGGGGAAATGTCGCTGTGGCTCTGATCCGCCTCTGGAGGTATCAGGGCCGCATTATTGGTGAGCCGTCCCAGTGTGAACGGATAAGCCGGAGGCGCGGAGCGAGAGCGTGTCAGTCTGACAGTCTGTTAACTGCACAGGTCCCTCACTCAACTAAATACAGAGAAATGTCCCACAAAGCAACGTTACAGGACCGAACAAAAGTAACGTAGTAACTGTAACTGTCTCTGGCAACTTATATGAGGAAAACAAATACCGCAGCTGTACATGGAGAAGCGTCTGTCCTGCCGACTCTTCGTCATATTTCTGCTCCGAAAACAGCGTCGTCACCGGCGAAAAACTTTAACTCACCGAGTGTTTGTGAAGAAAATAAATCACCGCGACCGTCAGCCCTCCTGACGGAGACTTCAGGGAACTTTCCCCCAGAAAACAGCCTCCGTCCCCGCGAGTGACAGAGTCAGACAGTGTCCTGTTTACTGATGGTGATTATGTATAACTATGTCATTTAGCGTGAAAAACTTCACTCCGTCACTGTCCAGGATGTTTGGTGGGTCAGAATCTAGATCACTACACATTATAACAGCATCCATATATTTATAAACTGTCTGCAGGTTTAGATAGACAAGGGAAACACCTTCAGGGAACACCTGGGGAAACACCGACGTCATCAACATGACGTGTACCGTCAATCCTCTTAAGGAGCCGCAGCGCCAGCTTGCTGTGTGAATTGCACGTGATGGCGGAGATGCTTCACTCTGTGTGAATCACCATCAGCAGAGAATTGGCGAAACACGGCTCCGGATTGACTGACAGCATGTTGTTAATTTAGATTTGTTTATTTATTGAAAGTTCTGCTACATTATTTATTTTATTTTTGTTTGTGTGCCACTCTGCACTCTCAGCTTGACTGAACAAGTTCAAATGTTAAATGTCATTTAAAAAAAAGTCTGTTAAATGTTAAGTCTTGAATAAAGACATTGGTTTAAGAAAGCATCTATCTGTACTTCTGTCACTGTGACTGTACTATTGCATAATCATATCGGTGCAAAATCTATGCACAATCCAAGGCCTGTTTTCATTCCAGCTCAAAAACTCACTATATCGGTTGCATATCGGCTATCGGTGATTGCACCCCCTCTAATATCGGCTATCGTGATCGGGCCAAAAAATCCCTATCGGTTGGACACTAGTCCACAATAGTGACCAATCTCTACATGGAAGAAGCTGAGAGCAGAGTTCTTTACCTTCACAGGAACTGCTCTAAGCCACTGGTTTAGGTATGTGGATGACACCTGGGTCAAAATCAGAGCAAGGGAAGTGGAAGCCTTCACAGAATGCATTAATGCTGTGGAGAATAACACCAAGTTCACACAGAAAGATAAAAAATGAACTATTTCATCTTGCTCCAGTATATGGCAATGGAAAAAAAGTATTTAAATTACATATTTCATGATCACGAGAGACATCCTGCCTCTGTGAATTTGCGTGGGGGGTCAGAATCTCATCAGTTCCTCCAGCCTCTTTGCCCTGCTCCCAACCTCCACACACTCCCACATGTAAAACCACAACACTCTGCTGTATACGACCTACTACTCGTGCTCCATCTTTTGAATTTACAGGAAAGAGAGATCACTGTAGCATTTCTGCCTAACTTAGAGAGTAAGGTGAATCCAGTCAATAGAGGAAGACAAAATGTTTTGTACATCCAGTGCAGTCAAAAAAGGCTGCAGCCACTTAAGCACTAATGGGAGCTAATGGGAGAACACAGTAAGTCTTATATTAGTGAGTCCATGTGAATAGCCTGTAAATTATTAACAAATTCTTGCTTGGAAAAGAGTGCTTTCATAATCAGAATCATCTATGGACTTCAGGGAATAGATGTTGGGGTTTTAAGGTCCACAGCAGAGCCTTTGATCACTGAACAGAAAGGTGCTGACCTACACTTTCCACATCCTCCTTTATATGAGAGCTGGAGACACCCAGCAGGTAAAGTATGCAGCACAGGATAACTGGTTATGCATCAGCACACATCGTCAGACTGGACGCTCTGTGCAGCTGGAGCTCAGAACAACACTCTGTGTTCCCTGTTGTTTTCTTATGCTAAACACATTATGTGCTCTCTCAGGAATATGTTCGGCAAACAAATGCATTAGCTGTCCTTGAATGGTTTCCCCCCTGTTCACAGTCTGTGAACACTGTAGTACTGCAAGGCCTAATCAGTGCTGTAGAACCAGAATGGGAGTACATTATCTGCACAGGTGCAGCAATGAGAAATAAGAAAGGAAGCCTCACCGTCTCTAACTACTGTTCACTTCGCCACAGCCCATAATTCCAGTCATCCTGTTCATTTGAAGAAAATAAAGTGAGTCAATCAAAGCCTTGTAGGTGAGATAAAGAATGGAGTCATCATCTTCCTGTGCCAGAGTACAAGACAAACAATAGAAAGTGCGGTTAAAGTGTTTAAACACTTTATCTGTTACATAGCATGTCTATAGGAAAGCAGCCTATTTGACTGCATATACTGTAGTTTTAGCCTTACTATGTAGGTCTGCTAGAGTGCACTTTTCTCTACAACCTTGTTATTCATAAGCAATAAAACATTCTCTTTCAAAACACTTTCTACTATGTCTACAGGTGGCTAATGACCACTAAAAAGGACTAGTAGGATGAGCAACATCAACATTATCTCTCTGTATCACTTGGTGGCACAGACCCAACCAACTCACCCCCTCTGCAGCCTTTTTTTGTATTACACTGACCTGAGCTGAACAGAGGCAAGTAGCACAAACTGCAGTGTTTAATAAGAAGGTGCATTGTCATGAAAAATACTGTTAAATTACTTACTGGACTGAAAGTGGCGTGTTCATCGTGTAGATCAAACACAGCAGACAATCTACAGCCTGCTGAAGTAACTGGATCATTGCTTTTGATCAATAATCCTATTACCACCCTCTCTACCCCTGCTCGATATATGTTGGTCATATTTTATAAAGGAATTAAAAATCATCACTTGGAGCACAGTGTAACAGTAGAGTGTGTGGCCTGTTTGTCTGTACGCAGCACCCAGCCCACCATGGGCGGAGTCAGTGTGCCGTGCAGTGGGATTATGGGTCGCCTGCCACAGAAATCGATTATGCTTAAAGACACAGTAACCAGGTGCCTGCTCTTTCACTGTGGATGAAAGTGGTTCTACAGGGAACGTGGTTTTAACGAGGCTCTCTGTCAGAGTTAGACCTGCACTACCACGGGCTTCAGAGACCATTCACGGTGCTGCTGGCTTGCACCGAGTCGAAATGGAGTTATTATTACTAAGGTTCAGGAACTTGACCACACCACTCCTCCTCGCTGAACTGCCACCCAGGCTCAGCCAATCCAACCACCTGTGTCTCATCAGCCTAACCATCCCAGTCTCATCAAACCGCATGCTCCTCATCAGCTCAACCACCTATTCAGCCTGATTCAATTACCTGTGAAATCTATATAGGCAAGCCCAACCAGTTCTTTCCCATTGGTCTCAAGTTCTTATAACACTTCCTTCCGGATCATCTCCTTCTCCACTAACAGGATCATCGGCAGCCCAACCTTTGACATCGACCTCCCATGGCAAGAAGATCCGGGGGAGATCACTAAAGCTTTTTAATTGAATCTTTTAAAGAAATAAAACTGAAACCTCATGTTAAGATTACAGAGTGAATATAAGAGGCTGCACATTAGTGTGTAATATTACAGAACACTGACCCCATACTGTCGGTAAGCAACTCCAGTCGGCTTTCTCAAGAGCATCAAATGTACACTTTAAGGATCCTGAATCTATTTCTCAAATTTTTCTCAGCTGTTTTATCTTTTTCAGGAGTGTTATTTTCTAAGAAAGAAAATGCAATGTATATTAAGCCAGTGGCTTAGGCTCTCAAACACACCCTTGACAGTAATGCTATTAAAGGCCAGGGGTGTTTGGGATTGCCTGCTCTGTAGTTACGTTTACTGTAATTTAGCTGAATCCTGTCATTAATTAGTGAGTGATAATATACTTTTGGTGAAAAGAGAAACTCAGAGCAGCACAGTAAGGTGGCTGCCCAATCACCAGATGTCACCAAATTCAAGAATACAAAGTGTTTACAGGAGATGTGTCTCAGATATATCTTATCTTGAAGCTGACTTGAATTTAATTGACATAATAATACATAATAAACCAAACCCAGATTGACAGTAAAAGACAAATGTTATCTAATTTCTATGTAACTAGTTGCACCAAAAATCAGTCCTTCATTCCAGTGCTGCAGAGGTTAAAGGGTAGTGAGACCCCCTGGGACTTCATGGCCCATTGATTATGAAGCATCCTCTGTGACTGCACTCCTGAATACAATAAACACTCCATGACACGTGGCCAAGAAAACCTTTTTGATGTTCTCAAAGGGTATAAATAATGGATTGGTGACTTTTGGTGCATCACAGGATGGGTTCTTGGGGCTCTGCTGGAACACAGGCAGTGATCTCAGCGGATCTTCCTCCTCTTGTCTCTGAAAGCTGTCAGATGATCAGAGAGCCTGCACAGCAGCTCTTTGGCAGAGATAAACAACAACACAGAGCAGCTCAGGGGGTCCTGATTGGCTTCTGGTTGTCAACCAAAAGTGCAAATGTAATATCACTGTCACAAAAACAAATGTCCCACTCCTCTGCTCTGCAGTTAGCTCACTGTTCATGAGCAAAATATATGTTTGCAGACATCTGGAAACTGCATGATGATGAGTAATCAAACCCTGAAAAGGTTGCTATTTCACATGCTTCTACTGAAAGCTGTTGTATATGCCAGGAAGGTATAAAAAAGTGAACTTTCACAGCCAAGCATGAAAATGATCCAGTCACCACAAGTCCACAAAACGAGCCCAGCCAGCCGCATTAAGTTGTGTGGGCTCTGGATAGGCTGACGTGACCTCAATCCGCTGCCTTGCCGGCTGCCTGCTTAGATCACGGCCGTCTTGGCCTGTAAGAGCCTCTCCTTCATCAGGTCCGGCTAATGCCTCACACACTGCCCATCACTTGTGTGGATTAGAGGGCTACTGCTAGCACACATCTGAAGCTGTCTGTTCTCACTGACTCATGATAGGCTGCAGCAGCTCTTTACAGTCCCAAAGCATCTTCATTCTCCAAAGTTTTGCATACTTTTGGCAGAACTTATCGTCCTTCACACATAAGCCATTGATATGTCAATTAAAAGTTAATCACCACTATGAGCCCCAATGAATCTATCAGTCCTTTGGCTTATAAAATGTTATAGAACAGAAAAGAAAAGACATAAAAAAGAAAAGATGGAAAAGAAAAAGATTTCAGATACACTACAATACACTGCAACTTCATAGAGCTCAACACACTGCAAGTTCATAGAGGTCATCACACTGCAACCTCCTCTAAACGTTGTACATGTCTTGTCAAAATGGCAAAGCGGTTGTCTTCATTTGTCTGTGATTTGGCTATTTAAACATGTTTTCCTAATTAGTGTGTTGAGCTCTCAGGGGCCTCTGTACTTTAAACCATATGCACATCCATACAGCAAAACACCACACAAAAGCTAACCTATACTCTTCTCACCACTGGACATTGAAATATAAAAGGTTTACAAGTGACAGCTGACTCCAAGAATGCATCCCTTTGGCCTCAAATGCCAGTGTGTCTGTGTCACATCCTCCCTGTCTGGACCAGTATATACGCCTTCGGCTGGAAAATAAAGAACTATCAGGATGATCTGCGCGGCTGCCTGCTGACAGGGCCATCCACAGTCACTCAAGTAGGCTGACTCTGCTGCCACACCGCTGACATCTCTACTCTGCCTGTCAACCTCTGAAGGTGCTTCAAATGAGTCTCCAGTCTGGCTCAGGTATGTTTACGTCAAGAACTCTTTATATGTGCAATGCATTCAGAGAAAGGAGAGAATCTCACAGCGAGATTGAATTTGACACCCTGCTGCTCTACAGCTCACTAATCATTAAGTTTGTTTACAAATCACCAGTCTGTGGGTGTAGTCTCGTGGCTACCTAGTGTGTGGCAGGAGGATGTGACCACTATCAAAATCTATTGTAGTAACAATAAACAAGTAGTAACAATGGTATTCTGTGGGTTTTACCACAGTATTCATGAAACATGTTCAATTTATTTCGACTGACTTTTTCATTTTCACTTTTATTCAAATAGAACAGCCTGGCCTGAGGAGAAAGAGGGGTTTCAAAATAATGAATGTACATGACTGTGTGCTTTTTTAGGAAATGATCTGAGTGAATCACTGGGAAATATAATAGAAATGGGTAGATTTTAAATATTTTTGAAATATGAGTTCTAACTGAGAGTTGGTTCTGTACCAATTGTTCTGTGTCATTGTAATTAACGTTGTAATTGGCTAACATTACCAGGCAGCACCTGAGAGGAACACAAAATGGCTACAGCGTAGATGGTCCTGTCAGTATTCTGCTGCAACTGCTATTACATTAATAACCACACCAACGATCTAACAACTTCCTTAAAACATCAAAATGCTTGAATATGCCATAAAATGTGCACTTGATCAGAAATGTAGTAAAACACAAGAAATCAAATAACTTGAACAATACTGCAGTGATGGTGTGGTAATGGCATAGTTATGTTAATATATAATAGTTATGCATATTAAGTTTTCAGGTGGGTTATTCTTTTCAGAATTGATAATGTATTACTAATGTAATATAAATGTCAAATAGTATACTTTTTCACGTCAGCCTACCACATGTAAAGACTTTGTGGAGAACACAACATGAAACTTTGCTCGTAGCATCACTTACTCAGGTCGCACTCAGGGATCGACACTTTTTGCCTGCCCTGACGGCGACGCGCAGGAGATGCAGCAGCTAACGTGAGTAGTTCTCCTTCTTTTTCATAAACTTTGTGTACACAAACAATGTTCTTAATGCTCGTGTTCATGAGTAGAGACCCTGGTGGTGCTACGAGCAAAGTTTCATGTTGTGTGGAGCCTTCTTACTGTTCTAAAAATAGCGATGTTGATGCTAGCGTGTCATGCCCTAACTCTCCTGTTCAAAATGAACGTGTCCAAAACCGAGTAAATCTTAAAAGTGCCTCTTTCGCCGTAATTATGCTTTTACACGAAGGTTTGACTCATATTCAATCCCAAATAAAGCCTTGGTTGCTTTTTGGCAAGAGTTTCGCTTTAAGGACATTCATTGGTTAATAATGTGTAAAGACTCGGGTGGCCAGTAAAATCGATTATGAAAAGATAAGCCAAATAAGAGGTCTGACGGCAACGATATCAGTTCTAATTCATGTGTAGGATATTAAATCAGTACAAAACAGTAATAATATAAATTGGATATACCACTGAATAGTAAACCTCTACTTAATGCTATAATTTATAACATAATAATTCATTGGTAAGATATGTAATCAATTAAAAAATGTACTTATTAGTATTTATTAGTTCAATTGATATATCAGAAATCCAGTTGTGTTTCAAAATATTATGTTTTCAAATGTATGTTTCATTGGTTTTTAATTTGCTCTGAGAATATGAGGGTAAAACCACTGTCAAAACAGATACTGCCAAAACAATTGTGACTAATCTAAAAAATAATCGATAAATTAGTCAATAACCAAAATAATCATTAGTTGCAGCCCTAATAAACTAGCCACCTGAAAATTCCCAATAAAATAATAAGGTGTTACATAATCAAAACATGCACACTCCATGAATCAGAGGGTTAAGGCAGCCTGTGGGAAGCCTGAGAGGTCAAACTGAGGGCAAAACAGATAATCGGTTGCTGCAGATACATTTTATGTATATGAGCACACAAAGGCAAGGCAAGGCAATCTCGAGCTTCTCTCTGGAATGTATAGGATGATTTGATTTGAATTTGATTTGATTGTACTTTAACTCTAACTCTAACTGTATGGGCAGTTGGACATTAAAATGGATGCTTTCAAACATCAGTGGGGGATTTGCACATCAAGCAGAAGATGCCATGAAAGCTGATGATGAAGTAACAACTTCACTTTTTGTGCAGCACTGTCACTAAGACAAATACATGTGTTCGCGCTTGCTGATTTTCACTCTGAAGTGACTGATGCATTTGTGTATGATTAATGAATCCATTTGCAGCTCGGGATTTAACTGGAGGAAATTTGGATGCACACAAGAACACAACTTGTAGGAAAAGCCATGACGAAGAGCAGTGCTTTGGTACCTGGTGAAAGTAGCACAGAGGTTGTTGGCACTTATAATGTATTACTGGCTGCTGGGCAAACAAGTGTCTGTGGCTGACGTGGGGAAAGGCTCTGAGCGTTTTCTCGTCTTCAGACTAGAGGGAGCAGATCCACTTAGATTTCCACTGCACTGCCTCCTATTGCTTTGGCCGTTCAATTGACAAGCAGCCAGCCGGTAAGAACACATTAAGTTTTAATCTGAGCGTGATGCGGGATAATCATTCTTGACGGGCCAAAATGAACTTTGTCACTGGCAGCTACAGACTGAAACTGAAGCAAAAACAAGGAAGGGACAGTGCACTTTTTAAGGCTGTGTGCAAATGTGTTCTCATATGCTCATATCATAGTTTGTTGGAGGGGATAATGTCCCGATCGTCACTGTGCTGTTTTACCAGTTCCGGCTCTAGCATGGTCGTGCCCCCGCCAAGTTCTGAAAACGCATAAATAAAAACAACAAAATACCCCAAATGTTACTATAGAGCATGCATTATACAGCATCCCAGATTTCAAGAGCAGATGATGTTACAGGAGACAGTGAGAATGCAAGTGTGTATATGATATACACAAATGTACTGTACGTCTGAAACATGTTTACATTGTGTAAGTATATCCTATAGACTATAAGGTGGTTTAATAAGTTGATTACACGCTGGTGTTGCTCTGTGTCTGTTGGATGTAGGATATTATCAAGCAGTCTGTTACATTTAAATTTAGGCATCAGGTCCTCTTGGTCCATGTGTCTAGCCAAGAACAGACAAACCAAACACTGAGGGAATGTAGTATTTTTTCATTATAGTGAGCACTGTGTGTAAGGGTGAGATGAGGGGTATTCAGTTGGTTGCAATGTGCTACCTCATAGCTAGATGCCACCGAATCCCACAAACTTGACCTAGAACAGAGTTTAAAAAAAACTTCATACATCTATAAACTATAAAAGAATAGAATAAATAAGAATAATCTAAACTACCTGAAAGGCACAAGTTACCTCGACTATTAGTGACAGCACCAGCCCTGTCTGTCACTGGATTTACACACTTTGAGGAGAATTGAAAGTGATTAATAACTTGTGTAAGAGTGCAGAAGCTGTCAATGTCTATCGGAAATAGTACACTCTGACAGAGACCTTATGGTTACAGAGGAGGGAAAGGAACACACAAACAAGATCTAATGATCTCCCTTAATAAAAGCACATTAAATGCCTAATTCTTCAGTGAATCACCTTCTGGAACAGCACTGACGACAATCAAACTGAAATGATCTGTTAATCAGCATGGGCTGCTAAGCACTACAATGCTGCTCTTAATGCATTAAAAATGTCAAAATGAAGCAATCGTTTAGATTGTAAAAACTGATGTTTTACCAGAAAACAGTTACCTACATTTTTTTTTAGCTGCAAATTGTCATTGCATGTAATCTTGTTTTTTTTTTTTTTTACCATATGTTCATGTGAGATAAAATATGATGAAAGTTTTGATCATCCCCGCAGGAAAATTAGGTCACTGCACCAATAAACAGTAACAAGCTAAAGCAAAGCAAAATCCTGCAGAATGTGACTGAAAGGGAATTCACATGACAGTCTTACCACCACAGTGTTAGTATATGGAGTATTAATGATATGATGTATGCTCATGCTGAAAATGATTGTAATTTTCTATGCAAACTTCAATTTGTCAAAAATATTTCATCCAAACATTATTTACTCCTCTGGATCACTGAGGCGCTTCGGAGGCATATTTAGATGCTTGACTGAGGGCCTCTTCACAATAAATGCTGAATGGAAGGAAAGGTGATAAATCATTATGGACAAGGGCAGTGTTCTGCATTCCTCGTTCTTCCCTTTGGTCCATTCTTTGCCACTACAGGACATGCTGTCTCCGCACCAATTTTGGAGACTAACCAATACTAACCAGACTAACACTTTGCTTTCACTGAGCTGGCTAATTTTGAAAATGCCATTCATATTTGAAAACTCTTACCATTTACACTAAAATGGCCTAAAAAAATAAACAAGGTGAATGTCTTCTCTCTCGTGAGAACAGGGACAGGCCGCACCCTCACTATAAACACCTGGCGCTACTATGTCTTCATACTGGCTAGCTTACAATTTGGCTGTTCAAGAGATGTCGAAGCGAGGAGACAAAACCATTTAAAACATTCTAAACAGAGAAGTCAGAAATGGAGATGGTGTTGTATAACACATATCCCCCTAGAGTTAACACTAGATTTTATTTTGTTGACACCCGTTTTGTACATTAATGTTTTCAGAATTCTGAAACAACAATGACCAACTACTGGACAAATGTTTTAAACAGCTATATAAAGTGTACATTTAAATGGCATTAAAGACACACAAACTTTATGATCTGCTGGTACAGCACATTTTATCTATTCCTTCCGTTGTTTCAGGCAGCGATGATATGCATAATGTTCCTGTGGTCAAGTAAGCCTTTCCTGACTGGTGGTGGCAAGTGTATCGAGGGACTGCCCACCTTCTGCCTAACCCCGTGCAGAGCTATGCATCCGGCTTGTAATATCTGGAAAGATCGTTTCGGCATATGTTCTTTTTACCTCCCCACAAGCAAATCTGGGAAAAAAACACACTGGTAATCTATTAGAAATAATAGATGCTTCTTATGATTGTGTTTTTACCAAGCCAAATTTAACTTCAGCGCTGACCAGACATACATGCATACAGGCTGCAGGAAGGAGAGAAACCTTCCCCACACACATCACACAGGTCCAAGATCCTTTTAACTTCAAACTCCACACTGAGGGGTTGAGAATATTTTAAATTCTATGTGAGTCCATAAACTGCTCCATGTATATTCTTCAGGCAGAAGTCACTGACTTGGTTGAAGCGCTGTGCGGTGACTGAAAAAAAACTCTGCACTTGACTTAACACTTTAAGACATTTAATCTGTCAATGTCTTAACAGTGGTGGTAAAACCTAAGTTTTGCATCATGCAAGTTTATATTTAATTGTCTTGGCAGATTGGCATGTGGGTCACACAATCTTATTTAATCTAATATGCCAGTAATTCATCAACTTCTTGGGAATATTGGACATTTTGGCAGCTCATATTTTCATCTGCCAGACAATTACACTCGATACCGGCAAAAAGCCGGCAAATACCAGCTAACCTACACCCTGATCCTGCCCCTTACCTCTACGGGGGGATACCGTCATATTAGACAAACATGTTGTTGCACTGATGGCAGCACACAGTTGAGATTCACAAAAATTTCAAATTCCTTATAAGTTCTATCCAAAGTCTATACCACAGTCCTTCTGAATGCACATTGTGAGGGTATATGTGGGTTCAAAGTTAAATGTAGTTAAACATCCGCCTCACAACATGAAGTCATTGCAGTGGTGTATGTCAGCTCGACCTACAGTGTAAACATTTAAACTATCTGCATGACTAACGAGGAACAGTTAGAGGGAAGTGAGGGTTCTAAAAAAAAATAATATTTTTTTCATAATTTGGTTGAAAGTGAATTCATTATTTCACAGTTGTTTCAGTCATTTTCTGAGTATTTAATTAGAGGCTTTTTAGAGAGGTCCTGTGGTCCTTGGCATCACCGCATCATCGCTGTAATAAGAGTAAGGAAATTGCTGCGTGGTGTTACTGCTGTGTGCAAACTGCAAAAATGTTTATGGCTCATCATGGGGCAGTACGCCAAGTGCACCAGCGACACCAAACCACCGAAAGCAGAATTATATGGCTGTTCCAAAAGTGTGTGCAGCTTCTTCACTAAGCAGTGACCTGTTAGAGTGAGAGAGCTGCAATTAAATAGGTTGAGCACACTAATTCCTGAGGCCTATTTGTCTTTCATGCCAAGTTGATCTGATTTGCTGGGCTAAATCCAGGGACCAGCACACACCCACTCTCACACATTCTCACACACACACACACACACACACACACACACACACACACACACACAGGCACAGGCACACACACACAGGCACACATACCGAGCACTATCACACTGCTCTGCATCCTCACAAGCACCCTAAGAGGTGAACTGTGCGCGAAAGACCTGAATGTGTTCATATCCACTGGCATGCACACTATAGGGAGGCTCATGGGAAAATCGAGTTGCATATATTTCATGCACTGCTTCATAAGTGGCATATTCACAGGCACCCTGGGAAAAAGGACTCCCATTATAGCCTTCTAACTGTCTCAGCCTGAGTCTTAATGTTGCATCATATCAATCATACAAATAGATTTACATTTAGGGTTCAGTATCTTGCCCAAGGACACTTTGACATGCAGACCAGGGGAAACAAACCAGCAACCTTCCAACAACAAGACACTGTTTTACTATACCCCTGAGCCACAGCCGCTCGATAGATGTTTCCATTTATGAACATGTTTACTGTAGTAGCAAAATGTATCATTTGTATTAAACCACATATATTGTTGTTACCTTGCATTACCTTGCACTGTTTTATTTCACGTATTAACCTATAACCATATGGTTTAGCGCTATGAATTATGACCTAGTATGAACTGTTTGATTTACTTTTAGATAGTGACCTCATTGATTTACGTGAAATCGTATGGATATCCAGCTGGAGATTGCTTTGGGAAAATCTCCCTTTCTCAAGGTATATCTGAGTGTGCTATGAACTGTAGCTTTGTCTGTGAATCTTGGTCAATCTCTGTCATGGTATGCTTGGTGGATGAGGCTAGCCTTTCAACTGAAATTAGTGAACTCCGTTTGCTTCTTGCTTTTATCACATTTTTTTTATTACACCAAGACAACCTTCTGTGAATCATCTTTTATTTGTTTACTTCTAAATAAGAATTTCCACCACATTTACCTCACACTCAAAGATCATTTTTGTAGCTCTAGCCATAATTGGTATTTGTTATGATAAAACTCAGCTATTACTCAGTACTCACATTAATGTCTTAGACCTGAACATCTGGCTGCTTGGGTTTCTGGTTAGGGCTGCACGATATATCGCTTGAGCATCGTCATCGCGATGTACGTGTGTGCAATTGTCACATTGCGGGGCCTGCAATGTAGGAGGCAAATGAACTCATCTAATTTCAACACTGTGCATGCAGACTCTGCAGCAGTCCACCAATCATTAGTTCTTATTCAGTGTGCCGACCACGCCCATGCACACAGAGTGAGTCGCTGGTAACAACATTGAAAAATGAGCAAGGAACAGCTATAAGAAGGATGATATTGACCAAACACGTGTTCGGTCAACAGTGCCTTGCATCTGTTGCCACAACCAGAGGTAACACAATAATTTTGTTTAACCATTTAGGTCGGTACCACACAGCTCGGTACGGCAAAAAGAGGTAAGATCAGTGCAGATTAATTGTCCACAAGATAGCAGCAGTGCAGCATAACATAAAGTGCTATTCAGGTCATCTGATGAAAATTTCTGTATTTTTTCACATCGCAATATATATCGCAGGGTTAAAACAAATCACAATGTCAGTTTTTTCCAATATCGTGCAGCCCTTTTTCTGGTCTTGTCTGACCTTAAGCTGGGTATCACTGTCAAGATGTTCTCACTCCCAACTCAACACATACACAACTTGGTCAGACCCCTTCAAAGTAGGACCCCCTACCTGCATTTCCAGTGTCAGGTTTGTACATGAAGGGCTCTGAGGACTAGTTAGCAATAACATGGTTTATTTAGATTTGCAAAAATAAATATAGTATCGTATAGTATGACCAAATGTGACTTGTGAACTATTAGTGATGTGAGGAGAGGGTTTGGTTAGTGCTAGGCTCAAAAACTCCTTGGTTAGGTTTGGTAAAAGATCATATTTTGTATTTAAATAACACGCTAAGTCATGAATTACAACAGTGATGTATATACCTCACCTATTTAGTGCAAACTGTTTCAAGAGGAGATGCTAGAGAGGCATCAAACTTAGAAGCATAGGATGGCTGAGTGATAACTGGCTAACACTGTATAATGTCAGCCCATTTCTGAAGCATTCTTTGAGAAGCACGACTCGTCTCAGGATTGGTGTCATCAGCTGTGCACTGCACAGGGGGGACCAAGGCCTAGATGGGGAGACTAAAATGCCTCTTATTATCCAGCTCCTTTTAGTTCTAACCTAGTTCAACCAGTTCAGCCGATTTCATGGGAAAATAAAAAGGAGACAGGAGAAGACAGGAGTGCAATGTCAGTGTGAGCGAGAGCTGTGCTAAAAACCTGCCACTCCAACTTTTTCCAGCCTCACAAGTTAATACGTTTTTGTCTCCTGAGTCACACGGCATCCAAGCTGTGCATTTATTTTAATCTTTTCCGCCAGCTATGAGAAGTCATCTAACTCTCGCCTGCAAAAATCTGGATAGTGCAGAGCAAGATTTAAATATAGGTAGAAAATAGTCGCATGCTGATAGTGTTGAGGAGGGTTTACCAGACACCAGATACACACACACACACACACACATATACATATATATATATATATATATATATATATATATATATATATATCTCATAGAAATTAACTTAAAAAAAACCCAATTGGATTATTTATATACATATTATTTTTATATAGTCTGCTGTTTCTTTCTAACAGAATCCATCCACTCTTGTCTCCCAAATCCACCTGGAGAAGCACTCATTAGATGGCACGTCACACCAAACTGGGTTAGATTCTCACCAAGAGCAGGTTACTGCCTGCCTCTCCACAGAGCTCCCATTTCTCAGAGCAGAGGCCTGAGAGCTCCTAAAACTGTGATTCCAACATCAAAAGTGGTGGGAGAACATACTGCACACTATCTTATATTTTATACATCAGTTTGCAACATGGAGAAATTCTACTTTGGATTTGAGACTTTGATTGCAAGATACTTAAACTAAATATATATTGTGAGTTCAGAAATGAGTATTTCATCTTAAAGGAGTGGTTGAGATCATGTTTGTTAAAACAACTGGAGAAAAATGCTCTCGAAAGAGTATAGAGCGTCTAGATTTGTTCCCAATAAGTTTTAATTTCATTGTGCTAAAAAATACAAAAATCTTCTGATCTTCTAGATCAGTAAGTAAGAAAACCTTCCTACTCATTAATAAAACAGGCTGTTTTACTCATCGTGATAAGCAGTCAGTGACGCTAATTGTACAGCTCCATTTCTGCAAAACACTGACATGCTCATATTTGTATGCCATACAAATCATATTGACACGTTTACAGTATGTGTATATCATGTTCATAGTACATGTATATGAGCTGACTGTCATATCAGGAAGAAGGGGATGGTGGTGGAGTCAAGCAAGAAGACTGCCAAGCCAGTGACTGTGGTTTTGTGGATTTGATAAACTGTAACACAGCATAAGCACAGTTCCAGTCAAGCCTCACAAACACAACGTGGAGAATGGTATGCAACCTGGCATGTCTGTTTGTTTCACGTATTATTGTGAGGGTGGTTACAGCCTCCTCACCCCTCTTCACAAATCTGATGTTTTTGAGTCTTCAGTGGAAGCTTGAGTGATGCATTATTTTTCCAGGATCTTTATGTTCCAATGCAGCTGTACAGTCCCTAAATTATTAAACGACATCAAGACAGAGGAGCTTCGTCAATAGCTTCTCTTAAAGGGTAACGTCACCATGTTTACACTTTGAAGTGTGTGAAGGTCTTGGGGAGAACAACTGCATTTATGAAAAAAGTAGCAAAACACATTACACTGATCTTGGTCGCATTATGGACAGTTTAAAAACAAGTGAGCCAAATCATTGCACACGCTTTTCTTAACAACTGGTATGTACATAACCCACTGACTGGGCTGCACCAAGACCTGTATCACTGGTGGCGTTTCCCTTTCATGGTGGCATACTATCTGTTGGCAGGACATTTGGGAGGACAATCAATTCCTAGCAAGCAATGCTATTGTGAATTCCCATTATGTGTTACCTTCAAGCTAGCAGACTGAGTGCTTGTAATATATAATCAATTCAGGAATCAAAGAATGCAAACTTTAACATTTCCTAATAGACAGTATGCCGTTCACATACTATTGGTTTCATAAGGAGGTTTCAGACATACTAAATTTTTAATGAGCTGACTTAGGTTAAAACTGACTTTAACCTGAAAAGGCAGCAGTTTCATGGCAGCATAGCTAGTTAGCTACATGCATGACTTTTGGGAACAAACTGCTGGTTAATAGTCCAGAAAAGTGGCCCCACCTGCACCTCCTGATGCTTTATTAACTCTCTCCTGACTCTGCGGGCCAGTCTCCAACAGATGAGGGTCTCAACTTAAGTTTCTAATTTTAGATGGAAAAGGGGCTTAAAAGAAGAGGGTTAAATCAGTGATTAAATCGGTCCTGAGGACTGTGTCAGCAGGACACTTCATTCACACTAGCTTTACTAAGAGGTCAGTGTTCTTCAATACGGTATGTCTCAACTTGAGGAATATTGTCATATATGATATTGTCAATGCGGTGATGTAATTATGGTTAAGACAGACAGACAGACAGACAGACAAACAGACAGACAGACTCAATATCTCAAACTACCAACCATACTTTAATTCAATACAGTTGACTCAGTTGTGGATCCATAGTGTACACAAACACACACACACACACATGCACACACACTGCTAATTTAAAGCACACAGAAGTACAGAGGATGGTATTAAATGCTATTTATAACATGACCTGCTTTCTACAGACAGAGATTCCACAATAAGAGGAGCATAGGTACACTGATCTGTTTGCCTGAGATGGCACACATTTCTGAGATGAATGAGACTTAATACACACATTAAGGGGAACTTTGAGGACACAATTCAACTTTTTTAGCCAACACATATGTTGTTGCATGTTTTACCTAATTTCTGACAAATTTGGCACCAGTGCATAAGTGATTCAGCTTAAGCTACACCTTTAAACTATCGTCATATTAAACACAACATCATTGTTTTTCATTGACAAACATGTAGGTCAAGTGACGAAAATGCAAACTACTAAAATTAGGTTATTTTTCTCATAACATTCACTGAAACCTTTTGTGTTACTGTTCTGCATTTTCTGACAACATCACTTGTGATGTCTCTCATTCCCCGGATGTTTGTGCTTCCACATGAAAGAAGTCTCACAACTATTAATATTTTAGCTGCAGCTGCAATGAACAACAGCGCAATTTCCAAAGGAAAAAAAAAAGGTAAGACACTGCTCATTTTGATGAAATACAACATTTCATGTCAATTTTCATACTCACAAAAGAAATGAGCAGCCATATTAAAAAACAATGATGTGTTGACTGTAGTCTATAGGATTTGTAGTTTATTGGACTCTGTTTCACCAGCCAAGTAACAAAATACCAAATGTTAACTTCCAGGAAGTTATTTATTTGATGGTGGACAGTTTTGACGACTGCTTGTATGCATTAGATATCATCAGAGGGTAAATTCCCCCTCACTTTTCGCAGTCACATATTACTATCACAAAAAGGATCACATTTAAGATCTAAGTGAAAGTTAAAAAAGACTGAGGTAGTGTAGAAACCACAACACTTTGAAATTTCTGATATAAGCTTATAAGCTTCTGAGATTTTTCCTTCTGAAACATCCTGGCTGTTAGACAAAGAGCTCAGAATCGTGCTTACATTAGGCAGGAGCATTTCACCGAGCTGTGAGTCATGTCATCATCTAAAGACTCCCTGTGGGTGTCTGACTGCTCCCACTTCGCTGAAAGGCTGAATTGATCATCACTGGATGTTTTCCAAAATTAATCCTCGTAACAAAACCTGTTAGACTCTGTTCAACATCAAGTAATACATAGAGTCAAGAGTCAGAGTCCTGGTCACAGTGGTCATATTGAGGCATGTAACAGTAAACATAGTAGTTTAGCATTGTTGTGATACAACTTTACACAACTTGAATGTTGTTAAAGGGTCGATGTAAAATAACAGAAAAGTAATTACAATTAAAATGCAATGTATGCACAGTGTTTATGCTGAGCTAGCCAGTGTCAGGTCAGATATACCCAAAATGGGCAACTCAAGCTAGTGGTCACACACTTTATTCAGGTTCACGTAGAGATTTAAAATGTATTGATGTGTTTTTGCCATTCAACAAAAATGTAATTGTTTGGGGGTCTAGAACAAGAAAGCTGATATGATATGATATCATCATCAGAATCAGAGTCAGAATACACTATTAATCCCTGCGGGAAATAGTTTTTGTTCCATATAGTATAGTATAGTATAGCAGATAGTTTTATTCTCATCAATCGTACTTTTTTTGAATACATTTTTTTACAAGATTTCCACTCTGTGACAAAATCATTTCAATGAGCGGGATGAGGACAAAGGATGGGATAGGCCGAGTTATTATTACATCATTTCTTTTGTTAAAAAAGGGTCAACGGTGCCATTAAAAGTAAGTAATTCCCAGTAGACGGGTGTTGTATCTTGCACCAGTGTCTTTTTTTCAATTGTTCCCAATGAAGAGCAACCGTCTGCAGCAGAAGGCAGCCGCCCAGAGAGAAGGCGCAGCTACCAATGTCTGTTTTCCAAGCGCTCTGTACCAAGTTGAAAATCGTTCAACTTTTCAGAAAGGTGATGGTGACGTCACTGTGTCTGTTCTTCTTTTTCCTGGCCAAGGGGATAATAGTCACTGTATTGTTGTCTCCTAAAGATCATGTCACACACCGTACGCGCTCTGATGTCCCAATGTCAAATAAAAAACAAGACAGGAAACGACAAAGGAGCTGTGTCGATCATACAGCGGTAGTGTCAAGTTATTGTTGTCACAGAGATGCACATGCAGCGTTTCTTTTCTCTGTGCATAAACGCTTCATCTCAGCGCTCCTGAGCACACAGGCTCAAACACTACATGTGTTTTTCAAGTTGCTTGGGTGTCTTTTAATGTATACTGGGCATCTGGAGTGATAGCATGTACCAAATGTATAATGCAATGGGGTAGCAGGCAGATGAAATAGGTAATGATTCCACACAATTACATACTGTAATACATGCTGTTCCATATGAGAGACAAATCAGTGAAAGTCTGTAATCAAGCTGCAAGACTGAAGGAAATTGTTATGTCCAAAGAAAACGGCTGTGTTTTTAGAAAAAAAAAATATTATGACTAGTAGTACTTCTGCAGCTCTATGAGTGATAACAGTGCTTATTAATGTTAATAAGACTGAAAAATCAGCACAGCAGGTAAAATGATCCAGCGGGAACACTGGCAATTTTGAGAGGTAGGAAGGTGATTTGTATTCCCCTGCTGTTGCCCTCCAGCCTCTGCATTTTTGTTAAATCTGGGTTCAATTCAGGATAGCTGCACTTAATTTTTAAGCAAATAAAAGTCATAAATATTCCATTGGAGAAGCATACGAATAGGACTGAAAGTGCTTGGCTGCACACAGGGATCATTGTTACAAATACAAATGATAAATATTTGATAAGGAGAGTATAGGAAGAGGCTGGAAATGCTGAGTACATTTTCCGGCATTTTATCACTCCTCATGAGTCACAATTGATTCAAAGGCCTGCCTACGCACATTAACAGCGACTGGTCCTCACTGAGTCTGTTAGTCATTAATAAAACACACTGCATGTCTTCAGGAGCACTTAAGTAATTTGTAATCAACATAGCCACGGGATATATGACACAATTATTCATTAGGTTGTGTTTTTGCTCTTTGAGTGCTGTGACGAATTTAATGTGGTGAGATTTAATCAGGGATGACACATTTCACTGCAGTCAGTTGGAAAATACCACGATTTGATATGTTAATCTTAATCTTAAAACCGAGCTGGATATTTTGCTTGCTTTTTTGTTCTTCAAAGAGCAGGGAGCTGATAACATATAATACAATAATTAAATACACAGAGGGTGAGCACAAACCTTTCAATATGGCTCATACAATCTAGTGGAACATCAGCAAAACCATCAGTATGTTTGGTTCTCCTCTCCTTTGTTACAAATAATTTGAGGAGTTCTTGGTGGTCAAGATGCAGCTGACAAATATTGTCCACTATCCCATGCAGGGGAGGCAACAGTCACACATGTGTTGACTTATGTTGAACACACAGCCCCCATCAGATGCACAGAACAGCTGTTGGTGTGCTGTGGTGATGGAAGCTGCTTGCTAGCTAGATTTTCTTCTATAGGTGGATAGGAAGGTACCCTCCAACAGGGGTCTGTGCACACTCCACATGAGCATGGTAGACCAGATATCAACACAAAGAACAGAGAAACTACAACAAACGCAGAAGGAGCATGACTTAATTCTCTGGTCAGGTAGCCATTACTCTTTCTTAATGCTAAAATCTCATATATAGAATCTGTAAGCAATTTGTGACAGTGAACTGAGGCCTCTTTTATAAAACACTGCGGAGAATCCACACTAAATGTTTGCATATGTACAAATGAGGGAAATGTGGCTATACAAAAAAAATATTCTGATTTATGAAACCTGAAATTTTATAAATCCAAAAATCATCTTGGGAACGTTTGCACATAGGTCTTCCTCATATCCTGCCCTCTACAAACCCACATCCAACCATAGATAGTCAAAGAAGAGTTCCTCATCATCCTCATCATGCCTAGAAAAGAGCCGCTGATCGGTTGTTCCTTTGTGGTGCGTTCAGACTAAACGCAAAGAAAAAAAATTGCGATGCGCTACTCACCTGAATTTGATCGAGTGGCACTGCAGTATTTCTATGTTAACAGTTATCAGACTGCCTGTTCCACCTGCCACAATGATTGTGACGATCAGTGTAATCCCTCAGCCTGGAATGTCTTTTGAAAGTGGAAGTTTGATAGGTGAACAAAATGTATGTATTTACTGAAATTTAGTTATGATGAACGCAGACAGGATTATGATTAGGAATCACAATGAGTGATGATATGGAGTGTAGCGATTGTGTGACAGCTGTCATTTTATTTCAACACTTTCTTAAATTAGATGATCCATGTGCTGGTTTTGAGGTTCCATTTTGTGTGCACCCTATGTTTATAAATGAAACCCCCAGTGTTTAACACTCTTTTAAATTGCTCCAGTCATCCTAATACTGTAACATCCACACACAAACCACATCATACATCCAAACCTCCTTATATAACATAGGACACAATTGTCTGGTGACTGCTGCATATGTATATCTGTAGCCATCCTGGCCTAAATTATATCAGATATCAACATGCAGACTGTAATTCTGCCCCTCTGATCCTTCATTTACAGAATTAAACACACTGTGCTGATCTGGGCCAATCCAGGAGGCTGGCAGCCACCCAGGGCTGGATGGCAGGCCACTGCATGAGGAGAGAAAAGACTTATCCCTGGGACCATCCTCACTAATATGTCAGAGAAAATGCTAAAGCTACTGGACAACAAATGTGGGACAAATGTAGTGCTGGGCAGCAAAACAATATCCATAAGGACTCATGATAAATGTATTGGCATGACAATGAAAATATTTTACTGCATATGGATAGATCTGACAGCCACATATAGCAGAATAAACGCAACAACAACCACTATATATATATATATATATATAT
>CAEMYA010000734.1:240717-260960 GCA_903131615.1 Diplodus sargus | reverse complement strand
GACTTGAATAGCACTTTATGTTATGCTGCACTGCTGCTATCTTGTGGACAATTAACCTGCACTGATCTCACCTCTTATTGTCAATGTTATGAGTATGGCTTCTGTCTGTTTTTAGAGAGATTCTCATTGTTATCTTTCATTGTTTGCTTTTATTGTGCTGGGACCTGAGTACATGTTTCGTTCTATCATTCATGAATTGAATGACAATAAACAAAACTTTAAACCTTTTGAGCTCTCCATCTTAAAATGGAACATTCTATCTTCATAATTAGATTAAATAACTAACAATGAGTGATAAACAGGTTATTTAACGACTGAAATCTGTTTTTCGTTTTGGACGAAAGGGTCGGACGCCTGGAGATTATTAGCGACACATCTACAAAAATATACCTGCATATCAAAATGATAATCATATGAGCTCATTCATGCATGCTTGCGCCCTCCCAGAACTTCTATTCACCACGCTAGCTTACTTTCATTTTTAAAACTTGCGTCTGTCCTGCAGGTGCAGGTCGGGCCTCGGTATCAATTTATAACGTGTTGGCTTGGGTGCGGAATCTAATTTGTGCTACTGTCAGAAAATGGGTCGGATGCAGTTTTAAGTATGGCAGATACGGGCGGGTGCGGGTTTGCAAAGACCCATGGAGGACTCCGCTGTGTGGTACCGACGTAAATACAAATTAGTTGTGTTACCTCTCGTTGTGGCACAGAACATGTGTTTGGTCAATATAATCCTTCTTGTAGCCGAAATAACTCCAGTTAACTGACGTTGCTTTTTTCTTCTTGGCACCAAGTCTTTGTTTTCCCGAAGTTCTCTTGTTCCTTGCTCATTTTTCAATGTTGTTACCAGCGACTCACTCCATGTGCAGGGGCTGGTCTGCTTCCGCACACTGATTAAGAACTAATGCGATTGGTGGATCGCTACGCTTGCAGAGTCTGCATGCACAGTGTGTGTCAGGTTCCTTTGAAATTAGATGAATTCATTTGCGTCCTACATCGCAGGCTCTGCGATGTGACTATTGCACACACATACATTGCGATGGCGATGCGCAAACGATATATTGCGCAGCTCTTATATATGTATATAAATATATATATATATATACATATATAAGAGCTGCGCGATATATCGTTTGCGCATCGCCATCGCAATGTATGTGTGTGCAATAGTCACACTTCTAGTTGTCTCTCTTCTAGCTTTTCAGTTCCTCTGTCCAGTGTTTTTCCATTCATTTCCAATAGTTCCTCTGGTTTGTATTTGTACTTTTGTACTTGTAGTTTTGATTTGTACTTTGCTATTGTTTGCTTGTTTTAGCCTTTAGTTGCTACTTTGTTTTTGTCCTCGTGACTGGCTTTGTTTATTAAAAGCTTGCTTTGTTCCCCCTATTCCTGCCCCCTGCATGTCTGTGTTTTGGCCCTCATCTAGTTTCCCCCTAAAAGTGTAACAGACCAAACTGACCATAATTATAGACCCAGCATACATTAGCACACTTATGGGCATTCAGGACACATGATCTGCTTGTTTGGGGGGCAGGATAAAACTAATGGGTGCGCTTCAGGCCATCTCGATTTTTTGGGAATTGTATTGAAGGTAAAGAGACTGAAGGGGCTTATGGATGACTTGCAGCTCAGTTCTTCCCATTTATTACACAGCTCTTCTTAATGCTGCAGAATGCTTCATTCACTTGAATGGGGCATCCCAACGTTCGGCGGTCAGTTATTTTCGTATAACAGACCGCTGTTGGGCATATTTGACCGTAGTCAAGGAAAGTGGCCTTTTTTCATCTGATTCACGTATTTCGTATCACTCCGCACTCTAAAATCTTTGCTCCCCAAGTGTTCCGGTCACTTATCACCCCAGCGTGTTCGGTTGCAAAGCGACGTCAGCTGATCTGTAGTCTACTTCATATCGGGGAAAAACTACTCCTATGCCACTAGTATGGATGAGTTTCACATTAACTTTCATATTTTTGGTAAATACGGTGATTTCGAAAGGCTGAGCTGCCGTCAAAGGTCAAGAAAAGATAAAGAGAGGAAAGCAGCGAAGAGGGAGAAGCGAACTAGAACTATTTCTCTGCTGAAAAACACTGTGAACGGTAACAAATAAATTGTAAAAAGACACACTGTGTAACGTTTTCTTTCCCGTTGGCAAGTAGCCGTGTAATAAGCGGGATAATGTATAGAACGGTGGTCATTATCGGGAAAATATGTCCCTTCAGGACGAATCAGACCCCTCCGCTTCACATTGGGGTCCAGTTCGGCCTTTGCCGCCAGCCTCCATAGGGTCACAGCCTTCGCTGGTGGCCTCCTGAGGGTTTCCGCCTTCGCCGCAGGGCTCCTGATTGGCTACTGCCCCGCATCCCTACCTCCGGGTCTCCCCCCAATCTGACTTTGGGGCATCTCTGGACACTCCTTCACCCTCCTGGCTTTATTTGGACTTTTGTTGGTTTCTTTGGCCTTTTGGGACAAATGGTGGATGTCCCTTGACTGGGTGGTTCTGTTATGATCCTACGTTATGTTCTCTGGTTTCCTGTTTTGAAAATGTTGCCCTCTTGTGTCGTGTCTAGCTTTTCAGTTCCTCCTTCCAGTGTTTTTCCGTTCATTTACCCTACCTATCCTTGTCCCTCCTCACTCTGCCTCTTCCTCATTGCGTCATTAGTGTGTCTGTATATATTCTTTGTCCTCCCTCATGTCTCATGTCAGTTTGCACTTTGTTCTAGCCTTAAGTTGCTACTGTATTTTTGTCCTACTTGTTTTGGTTTTCTTGTTGGGTTTTGTATTCCGCTTTGTTTATTAAAAGCTCCCTTTTTTCCCCTTTTGTCACGAAATCCTTGACTCAAATAATATATTGAATAATTTAGCCCCTTTTGTGTCAGCTCACTGAGAGCGGAAGCAGTATTAGTACAGAACTAGATGACAGATCTTTGGCCGCTCTTGCTCTGTGCAGGTGCCTCCGTTCAGGAATGCTGATCCATCCATGACAATCTGAGTTATAGATAATTTTTTACAGACATTTTGTTTTCCTGCCAAAGATCTAACCATGATTATTCCTTACACTAGTTCCCAAGTAAATGGGGCCCGTTGCACCACACCAGATTGTTAGTGAGTAATTTACCTCTTTTAGAGAATGAGGATTTTCTGACTGCAGAGGTTTTAAAACATTGCGCATAAGAGAGACATGCTGCTATTTTTAACCTTTAACGGACTGTTATCAAGCTCGAGGGGTCTATGACTGTCATTCAACCTTAATTAGAGCTCTGTTATTTAAAAACTAGGCAGGAGAAAGACAATTCTTTTTCAAATGATTCCTGAGTGAGCAGAAAAAAAAACAGAAAAAGGTAGAGACCTACAACAACCAGAATGCACTGCTCCACTCCGGACCAATAAACGCTCTGGTGATGGTGACGTACTGCGAGCTGGGTGGAGCTTGGTTTTGATAAGAGTCATTTTTGAAACAGGGAACGATAAGATGCTGAGTAGGAACGAACAAGACTGTATTACATATAAAGTTACTAAAATATATTTTTAGGGCTGTGTTCTCCCACTATTTTGTACTGCCTTGAGATGTGTATGACTTTTATACTTGTCCTACTTGCTGTTTATCCTTTATGCATGGTGACACTCATTTCCCCCTATTGAGAATTGAGATTGAGCGATTGAGAATGTATTTTGTATTGCATTCATTTGTATGCTATATTTTTGAAGAAGGCAGATGTGCAGTAACGGAATCTTGGTTCATAGTTTATAGCACTGCCCCTCACTCAATCCAAGAGAGTGGGGGGCTCTGGGTGAAGGGAAAATGGACCAACTTAAACCATAAACTACAAACACTGTAGTGATACAAAGCTCCCGTGGCTATCATTGTTTGACTGATGTGTTTAAATTATGCTTAACTTGTTTAAACCCAAAGATTTTTATGGATTATGGATTTCTATGAGGATAAATAAAACAGTATTTTTGTTATAGACTGCTAAGTAAGAGCAACGGTGCTTTCAGCAGGGGTGAGCACTAGGACAGGACCGATATATCTGTTGGCTGATATTATCTGATATAATCCACACAGATTTTTAAATAAAGCATGTTTTGAGTTTTAATTAAGGTGTGTTACATATACAAAGTTATAAATCAAAGTCTAGGTTTCTTTTCATTGAGGTAAATTAAGGAAATGTCTGGGAATTTATGTTGCTGAAAGCTTGCCTAGGACTGTGTCCAACATTATTCAGTATTCATTGTGTGGTCAAGGACAGGTAGTTTCTAGTGTTAGTGGTGAGACTTGATATACTGTAGTGAACTCAAATGTATCCCTTAGCTCTAAAAAGCAGTGAAACAAACACATCTTCGTTCCAATGACGAGTAAATGAGTGCACATGACACAGTGATAAGATTTGCACTATTGCTAACACTATTGCTAGCATCAGAATAACAGATGCAGAACACAAGCCTACACACTGCAGTGAGCCATGAATAGCAGTCACATGTACTCTTGCTGTGCTGTCCTATACAGTATGTAGGTTGATTTCCTCCTCCACCATTAGCTTCACTTCAAAGCCTTTTTTTTTGCTGCTCCAGTCCCCTGGGCTCCTTCGTCCTCTTTTCAGGGTTTGTCTCATGTCAGCACATATGCAGTGAGCAGATCAATTACACAATGCATCTGTGTGAGCAAAATGACAATAAACACGCTCTAGCGAGGAGCTAGCACTCCCACATAACACTTGGTCATTAGGCTCATGTTATACCTCAGGCTTTCAAACTGGAAACTGTGAGCATTTTTTTAAATACACCATTAGCAGCATGAAATACGATGCATTGCTTAAGTTGTCTAAAATTCTCTGAGTCTGTAAACTGGACTTCTGAAGGTCTGCCTGTATCAGCCCGGTTTGTAATGAGCAACTATAAAAAAGAAAAAAAAAAAAAGGAGATAAGATGAAGCAGGCCAACAACATCCAAACATGATGTAAGCCTCATTACGCACAGGCTCACTCCGTGTTCGGTTGTAACTATGGCTGAAAAAGTCACAGATAGACTACATCATGGCAAGAACTGAAGGAAAGCACATCACTGGTCACTGTTAAGGCATCATTCACAGACATTAACTCAAATATCAGGGCCAAGTTTGAGTCTAAATCACTGGTCATTATAACCAAGACATAGAATATCATCTCTGCATGGCCTGCAATAAAGACCAGCAAGTTATTACCTGTATGATAACACATAATGTAGTGATCATAATTTACATTTCCAAGCACACGTTGTGGTATTCACTATGCATCATCTGATATTGCTTTTGTTTTTATGGTGTTCCTGGACTACTAATGTTGCTCCAGGACCATCATTATAACTGACCATTCATGTCTGCGTTCACATCTCCACTCGAGATTCTCTGGAACTCTGGAGATTCTGTGTTGCATTGGAAGCCGGTCATTTGTTAGCCGGTCATTTGTTGGCAGACTGCATTTTAAAACATTAACTACTGCTGCTCTCTGTTCCTTGTTCCTTGTGAAACAGAGAGAGGCACTGAGATGAGCCACTCAGAATGTGCATCAAGTCATGTCACTTTAGACTGTCTCAGAAAATCTGACCCGAGTCCTTCACAAAGAACTCCACAGTCCAGCAACTTAAAACAACTTTAACAAATTGTCCACAGGCTTGTACAGACTATCAGTAAAGTCTGGGTAGGTCTCATTTTTCACATTACGTTACACAAAACGTGAATACATTGCTACAAATTGTTACATAAAGCCCCTTTAAGCTACAGCACCACAACATAACCAGGTCATACTCATCACTAGATTTAAGTAATTAGTGACAATCATGTATACTCTGCTGTTAGTTCATTCAATGTTACACTTCCACAGTTTTCAAAATAAAAGCCTACTAGAGAATGTAGGATTATTCCCTATAAGTCAGTGGAAGACATTTAATAGTGATGTCCCTCCCACTGTCTAGTGGACTGTCATACACTGTGGAGTCAGGCCTCAGTAAACAATTGGCTGACAGTGGAGGGTTGTCAGCAGCTCAGCCTCCCCTTGGCTATGAGCTATAAAAGCTTGCCAATGGCCTTCTTTCAGCTGGCATTTCCCCTGCATCATGTTCTTGTCCTTTGGCAATATTCACACCTCCACAGCACAATACCTTTACATCTGTGTATTGCTTTTTGTTAGCGATGTTGCTGATGTACAACCTCTGTTTTTAATTAACTTTAGTTTTAATAAATAATGTTTGTCAGACACATCATGAGTCACAGTGATTCAGGGTAATACTCCAGTCCAGAAAAAAAGGTGGCATGAAAGCATGGCTATAGTTACAACTATTCCAGACAATTATCTTTTATTGGTCGGATGAACAAATGACATCTCCACGTAGTGTTGAGTTTAAAGAAGCTTAACAGAGAAAAAAGAAATGTCGAATTAAAAAGATTGACAAAAATTTGAGGTCTGAAAAACATTTCTGCCAAACAGAAGTTGTGAGCATGGCATCACTGGTTGTTGATGGAATTAGTGGTGTGGAAAGAGTAAGTGTAACAAGAAGTGATAATAAAAATATCATGAAATATAACTGATAAAACAGACTAATTCAGAACTTAGGGGGCCAGGTTCTCTCTGAAGTTAAGGTAAACAAAGACCCAAGCCACTGTTTCAGTAACTCAGTGAATTTAACATTGTGGAATGCATCCCTTCCTATTTGATGATCTCCCCTGCCAAAGTCTAAACAGAGTGAATAAGTTAAAAGTAGTAACACTGCTAGCACTGTTATCTGATCCCCTCGAGTGCCTGGTTGGGTGGTGTGAATCTCTGGAGAGGAAGGCATTAATCATGTCTCACATCAAATGAGGAGGGACAGTTAAGGACCGTGACGTATGCCACTGATAAAAATGGGTGTTAGTGGAAAAACAGGGTGATGCTGTTAATTGCTCTAGATGTTGTTCCAGGTCAGCACTCTGTGTTACTCTGCATCCTCTTAACAAGGAGCAGTTTATAGAAATAAGGACTAAGAATAACCAGGAACCCCAGTGGCAGGTTATATTAAATACGTCGCTGTGTGTGCTTGTGTGTATAATGAGAGGGAGCAGGGAATCAGCTGTCTGATTGGGCAGTGGCGGGACAGAGCTCCATTCATTAGGGAGCAGGAACAACATAACAACAGAGACCCCGAGAGGAACCGGCTCCACCAAAGCAAATAGGGTGGGCTTTTTATTCAATCTACCTGTTTTCTATTAAGATAATTAAAGTATGTGGAACCGGGGACACACACACACAAGTAAAATCATCCTCCCTTTTAAGGCTTTGGCTGTCAGCATGCAGGGAAGACAGAGACAGAGGAGGGAGACAAGATTGGACTTGTGGAGCCTCTAATTGGCTCAAGAGCTGCGGTGCAGTAAGTGGCAGCAGGTCAGCTGCAGCACAGCAGTGACACAGTAACCCTCTGATAAGCACACTAACAAAGAGGAAGGGGAGGTCTGTTTGTGCAATACCAAAAAACCCAAACAAGAATCATTTCACTCTTTCTTATTCCTCCACATTTCCTGCTCTCTGCATGCATCAGCCTCCCTTCACGTCTCTTCACTTTCATCTCTTGCTGCTTTATAGTCACACATTGTTTTTTCAGACATACTGTATACGCCACAGCACCATACTGAGCATGTTTGTGTAAGGAACTCATTATCTGCTTTGAATGCAAACACTGGACCTCTGAGAGCTGTTGAAGCAGGCATGCAGCCATTTTTAGAGTATCTTTTATGACCAATCATGGGAAACTTTTCTTCAGTTGGTCTGTTTTACTAGTTGCTCAATGCTATATCACTGAAGCCCGTTCCATAAAGCAGGTTTACAAAGTAGGCCAGGTTTATTGTGGCTAGTCTGGACTTATTTTCTTATTGATCTGGTTCTGTACAAGCTCAGTAACTATGGCTACTTATGCTGGGAAGCTAATCTGGTCCAGGCTTGGCCTGAGTTGTTGCCAAACCAGAGTTCCTGGAACACTGGCCGGACAGAAACGTGATGATTTTAGCACTGACTCTCCGGTGTGCTCCTTTATTATATACGTTTGTTGACCACCATCAGTCATTAAAATGAAAAGGAAATCAACATAATAAAAAAAAAAAATACATACAAAAATGACAAATGATAAGACATAGACCTACATACAAGTTTGATTATATGGTGTACACAGCATGTTCTTACACCCAACTTGTCATATACCGCAGCTTGATCAGTTCAAGCGTTGAACTAAGACACTCAGTCCCCCAGTATCAGTTTTGCACATTAGGGTCTCAATAGTAAAGGTAATTATATTACATAACATGCAACGTCAGGTTACATTTTTAAAATAAAGCTTGATGACAAACAGTTCAACATTGATAAAGTGTCACAGTTTGGTTAGGTTTACGCACAAAGTAATTGGCTACGTTGAGCAAAAGATCATAATTTGTGTTAAATGAACTACTTGAACTGATGGAACTATCAGAACAAGAAATGAGAACCTTCGATTTAGAAGGACAAGATCGTGACATCATTTTGATCGATATGCAACTTACAATCGAGATCGTGACACCCCTGCTATAGAATATATCCTGTACTTCTTGAAATGTTTTTCAATAGCATCACTTTTTTATTGTTCCTCTCTAATTTCATCTGCTTTTCCTTTGAAATGCGTTACCATTTTTCTCCCCATGGCTCTAGACTGGCAACAACTTTCTGGCCACCAATGCAAAGTGAATATTAAAAATCAGACAAAGGTCAACGGAAGGGATCGTAAATCTGATGGCTTAGAGTGTAGCATTTCATGGCCACATTGTGGAAAGCGCTGACAAAGGGCTCCTCTGACTCAGATACACGGCTCAATGTATATATTTTCATATCCCTGTATCCTCCTGGCCATGCAGTCTCCCACAGGGCTACCCACAGAGACAAAAAGTACAGCTTAGTTAGTAGATATTGGAAATGTAAGATATAGCAATTGCAGCCAGGGAATAAGCTGCTTATTCTGAATGTTCACACAGGGAGCAGCCACAGCCTCATGATCTATTTAAAGCTAGAGAGCACAATGGTATTTCTGATGAGAAAAGCATATTCTGATTAGAAGATGACATCTCAAAAGCTTTTCTGTTGACCGTTTTTTCAGCCTCAGTTGTGTGACCTAATTTCAAGAAACAAAGAGGGTTTCTTGTCAGCCTGGATAATCTGATTTGAGAGGACCCTTGTGTTACAGATAGGTTTTCATGAAAGAAAGATAAAATGACAGAAAAGGAAAGGTAGAAAGGCTGTGCGGGTGCCCACAATGCCTTCTTGAAAGCGCCTATGCAGTGTCATGGCCAGGACATAGCACACACTATAATAATGGTAGTATATAAAAATAAGCAGTGTAAAAACAAAGAATTGGATCAAGCCAGAGACCAAACAAGAATAAATATTGGAGCGTCATTTCAGAGGTGGAGGGAGCTGCAGGATTTATAAGGACTCAAGTGCGATGCAGAGTTAGCGGCTTTTCTGCTGGACCAGTAAGAACCCCTACTTTATACATGTTCCATTCTATGTTTTAACCACAAGGCTATGGTGGCGACGGTTACAGTAATACTTGCAATAGCATATATGGCTGTGTTGCAGTTGAGCTACATAGCTTGTTGATAAATCTAGCTTGTTAGCTTGTATGCGCGATGATTAGCTCTGTCTTTATGGCTACTGGTCAGTAAATTGTCTTTCATGTGACTGGGCAGTTATAATGTTCGTTTGTGTTCAGTACGCTCTGAAGTGATTGAAGTGGTTGAAATAATGTTACTCATGCTTCAGAAAGGCAGCATGGCAATGTTGTTGCATCGGGTAATGACTAGCTGGTAACACCGTCTACCGAGATGTAAGAAATTCTGTTTGTTACTTGGAATATCTACAGTGATCGGCATGAGGCACTAGTCACTGTAATTTAGTTGTGTTGGTCAGAAGTAGAACAATCAGGGCTTATGTTGTTGTTGTTGTTATTTTGAATGCGACATCTTGGTTGTTTGGCTTCCTCTGTTCCCTTGGTTACAAGCCTGAAGGGGCTTTGAAGGCAGGGCTGCAGCACAGCAGAGAGGAAGAAGGAGGGACCTGGGAGCTGTGCTCATTCAAATTTTCTGGCTAAGTCCACTTTTTTCTCAAAACTCCAGACTGCAGCTTTAATGGGGTCAAAGCTGTAGGAGGAGTTCGTCAAAATACAACACATGCAAATCGCCAAATAACAAACATAAATATGCCTCATTATAAGATGCTTTCACAGACCTATTCAGTTGCTTTTATGATACAGAATGGGTAGATTTTGGCATTGCATTTGGCAATACTATGATTTTATTAATATTTTGATCAATTATACAACCCTAATTGTAGGGGAATTCTCACGTCAGTGCACAAGGCACTGGCTTAGAACTGGAGTTAGTCCCCACTTCTAGTGCTTAGACTGGGTTAAATGAAGAGATTCAATTACATTTTATGTTGTACTGTTTGATTTCATAAATGGTCCCAGCCAATGTGTTCCCAGTCAACTGTAGTATAAGGCATAGACATAATCCTCTCTGAATCCTGATTGTCTGTGAGCAGGGAGGGACTATTGCCAAAGGCACTGCTCATTTATTCATGATTTCTGATCCCTTCTCATATGGCCAACCCAATCCTGACTCTGATAGGTCAGCACTCACATAGCCAAACAAGCAACAGGTTATATAGATCTCAGCCTACATCCAGAGGGCGTTAAAATATAAGTAAGATTCTGAATTAGACACATTGTTTTTTCCCAGCTGAAACTGGAAATAGCTAAGAAGTGACCCATCTTGATTATTTTTATTTATAATTTATTATAATTAATGTATTAACACACGTGCTGCCTTGACTTTAACAAAAGTCAAAGCATGTGAGTGTGATTTTAATCATTCAGATTAAAGATACTGCAAGATCTTAATTAGTGTCAGTGGGGTTTTTTTGTCGGGTGTAAAACTGATTTTATTTAAACAGTTGGACAAAATGTTCCTTCACTGTGAGGTGGTACTGTGTCCTCACAGCTGGCAAAATATAAATATTCAGGCATGTGCAGGTGAGCAAGGAGCAATAAATCCAATGAACATCTCTCATCTCAAGAGAAATTACACCAGTCCTTCTTGTTCAATTTCAGATAATAATGGCACCTCACCTACGAGATCAGGGTGAGTCACTTGAAGTTAGATCACTCTAGCTAGTCGAGCTGCTGAAAAAAATCTGGTTTGTTGTTGACTAATCCTAACCAACTAACCAAAAAAAGAGAAATAATGAGTGAACTTGCCCAGGGTGGACTTTGTCGCTCTTTTGTGAGTTAAAAAGATATCTCTTCAACAACATTAACTATCGTGTTCCAGGAACAACACCAACACAGTGCTCAAACAAACTGCTCACTTCAGTCTTGTTGAGGTTGAGCTTCAGGTGGTGTGTGGACATCAATTATATATATAGTTTGTCAACAGATTGTGATGGTTTAAAATCCTTTAACTTTGGTAAACGTTTCTCTTTCTGGCCTTCAGGACCTATGAGTAAAATCTCTGTTTTGTCCCGGTTGAGCTGTAGGAAATTTACTGCCATCTATCTCTTGATATCTAAAATGCAGCTAAAAAGGATATCAACAGGCCCTGTGTCATCAGGAGACACGGCGATGTACAGTTGCGTATCGTCAGCATAACTATAAAAGCTGATGCCATGCCTCCTGATGACGTCCCCAAGGGGGAGCATGTAAAGATTAAAAAGAGTTGGACCTAAAATTGACCCTTGGGGAACCCCACACTTTATTTTGTGGGTTTCTGAGGAACATGTATCAATACTTACAAAGAAGTGTCGATCTGTGAGGTAAGCGATGAACCAGTTAAGAACAGTACCAGAGAGGCCGACCAGGTTCCTCAGTCTATTCAATAAAATGTGATGGTCTACTGTATCGAAGGCGGCGGTTCGATCCAGTAGTACCAAGACTGTGAGTTTATGGCTATCTAAGTTGCACCTGATGTCGTTTAAAATCTTTTAAAAGGGCTGTCTCGGTACTGTGGTTCGTCCTAAAACCAGACCCCCCACGACGGTGTAGGTCTTTTATTATTATTTTTTAAATAAAAGAGCCACAGAGTCCAGTGCTGATTTTATTTTATGGTTAAAACTGTCAACAATAAAATCACATGGTAAAATGGTTAAATTTCTGCAGGAGTGCTCTGTAAAATCTGGATACAATTTGCAGCCACTTCAGAAGTTAGGTAGCGTTTCCTCACAAGGCTTGTTTGTGTCCCATTTGAAAGAGCACTGTGTAATCCTTTGTGCACACTGGAGCAGGAAATGCTAATCTCACACAGTTGGTCACGTGTTAATTCAGGCAGGTGGAGGGCATATGGATGACAGACCACTAACCCAAATGTTGCTTCCGCCACCTAGGAGAAGGCTCAGAGGGCCTGGCATGCTGTATGTTACTTCCTCCCAGCCTGCCAAGGACAAACACACACACACACACACACACACACACACACACACACACACACACACAGTCCAAGGCATATCTCTCAGGAGTATGAACACTACTCTCTCATACATATCCACTTATACAGCTTTTCTTGGAAAAAAATTGAGGCTGAAGAACTGGCAAGCATGACTATATAATCCCAGCTTTAGGGATTTTCAGTGAGAGACAGAATCGATGGCAAATGAGGGGACAGTGCAACAAATGAGAGTCTGACATCAGGACTCATGTGGGAAGGAGGTGGCAGTAGAAGATGGGTCCTGCTGTGCATAGCCCTTTCTACTGCCAGCTTTTTATTCCTTCCACCCCAGTGCCTGGCAGCTGTATCTGACTCAGTGGCTGCTCCTTTACTGACCGTCACAACAGTAGGTCAAGCTAACTGTGACATTAATGCAACACCGGGCCACAGGGCACCACATAGGCCAGCATGGCTAACTTTACCAGCAGGGCTTGATCTGACTTCATCTTAAGCAAAAGTTTTTTGTTTTGTTTTTTTCTCTACATTACGCGTTACTTTGTGTTTGAAAGCCAACTGTGGCTGAAAAAAATTCCACAAACTGCTGCCTACATGCTCACACATAAGCACACAGGTGTGCGATACACATTCCTGCTTTCACTGGGATGGTTCATTTAGAAACAATCTGCACAAAAAGTTTTAGAAAGCTTTTGTTTATATTTCCGTCCTCAATGCAGTGGGTGTTTTCACAAACAACAATGAATACACTTTTTTATTAAAGACAATCACCTTTCTAGGTAATACAGTTAAAAAAAATATTCATACGTTCCCAAGAAAATGGCCAGTATCAAAATGGACAGTCAGCATCCATGCTGACTGTTTCTCATCATCGAAACAGGGATAATATATTCACAGAAGACATTCAATATTGGATTTATATGAATATAAAAAAGGACTCGTATTCAAGGCTGGATTATAAAGCTTCTGTAAGGACTACTAGCAGAGCTCCCACAGCTGCCCGCTTCTTGACATAAAAAGCAATCATTTCTTAATCATGCAAAGCTGAGTCCTATATAACCCTCTAGTTGTTGAAGCGGTCGACACTGAATTAGCCTTGGTTACCTCAACCCAACAGCAGGACAGGACACAAAGCCTAGTCTTTTGTGTCAAAGTCTTGATCATTGTAAAAGCACCCACCACATGTTGGACGGGAGTAAACATTATCAGTGAAAATATTCAATTTTTTTCACAATCTATTTTTCAAAATGTTCAGAGGGGTACAAACACACTTTTTAAGAGACTTAATGTAAGAGAATTTTAGGAGAATGAACCATAGATTTGGAACAAAGCAAGGCTGGAACTGAAGGGTTAGCTTTCCATTCCGTGTGATTAGAAACAGAAGATTTATAAAACTTTTTTGTTCAGATTGTTTCTAAATGAACCATCATGAAACACTGTACTGTTTCCCAGTGAAAGCAGGAATGTGTATCACACACCTGTGTGCTTATGTGGGAGCATGTAGGCAGCAGTTTGTGGAAATTTTTTCGGGCAAAAATTGACTTTCAAACACAAAGTAAAATGTAATGTAGAGAAAAATAAACTTTTGCTTAAGTCAGATGGAGCCCTGCCGGCAAAGTTAGCCATGCCGGCCTCTGTGTTTCCCATACATTCATTTATTTGTGGCCACATACTGAGTTTTTGATCTTTCATGCTCTCTCTCTCACGTCATAGTGTTTCCAACACACTGACTTTTCTTGGGTGGGCTGCCTAGGTACAAAAACGGCTGCTAAAGTATATTTGGTGACATATTTTAGCATTTATAGTTTTATAAGTCTGAGAGAACGATGCCATCTGTGAATAGAGACTTTCCACGATAACAGCCCAGGTATTACATCCCTCCTGTAAATCCACACCGATAGTGATGCCACCTCTCCTGTTTATTGTACCTGTATAAGCTTCTAAGTACACCTGATTCAGTACAACGTTGGTTTGGACTGTATCACAACCTATGTCATAAACAACAGGCTTCCACCACATGTGGCTCACGGACTGTTGTGAAAACAGAATTCTTGGTAAAATTATTCCAGTTTGGGGGTTGTGTGTTTTGTCTGACTTCATAAAAAGATGTCTGGCGTACAAGGAGATCTCAGAGATGAAAGGGAAGAGAAGGGAAAATCAAGGTGAGCAGATTAAAATAATTTGTGAGGAAACACTAAAATAAGGTAGAGAAGTAAATCGAATTAAAATGCTGAATTGAGAAATAACCTACTAGAGATAGCGCAGTGTAATATGTAATTAGTAGATGTAACAGTTGTTTCTGGAACACAGTGTTGGTGTTTCTGGCTCTAGTAACTGAGAGATGTCTGCAATTTAAACCCAAAAGGCTGGAGATATCCTCAAGGGTACGCGCCAATGGCAACCAAGAATGGCCCCGATGCTCATTTAAATGTTCTCTAATAAATAGGCTCTTTAATAGGGATGTCAAATTGTGATTCTAAATTTTAAAAATGTTCAAAATGACCTTTTAGTTTCAGTCAAAAGCAGGATAAGTAATTCTCCCAGCACTCACCCTGCCTACTAGTGAGCATTCAAAGAAAACTTCAAGGACAACACAGCTAGTCTAGCTGTAGCCTGCAGCTGCACTTCCAATCCACAAACTGGTACCAGAGGTAAATCCAACAGTCAGAGAGGTTTATTTACTTTTTTCATAGATTTCACATTGATTTGTTTGTGAAGAGGGTTCAGTCTGGACAGATGAGAGAAACTGAACTTTGGGACAAACTGAATTTCTATTTCTTGAATCGCTGAAGGCTGGGACTTTTTGTTGAACTCTGGAATCATTATTTTTGGTCAACAGAAAAAAGTCAAGATGTTGTTATAAAATCCCTATCTTTTAAAGAGGAATTCCTAAATGACAGTGACAAGGCATTGAAACAATGATCTGTTGATCTTTATGCAACATTCATCGGTGCTCAAATTGACAATTCAATCGGATCAACGTGTGAATTTGGAGATTCATGGCATTGCTATGACTAGCCTTCTACATGGTAAACATAGGGTTAGCCATACAAATTACGTTTTATGTGTGTACATGACCATGCTGTACTGTTTACGCTTTGGGCATACACCAATTAGATTAATTACTGCAGTTATTGGAAGTGTGCTGCCTGTCACCCTCAGCTCCTCATCTGACAGCTCCTTCTTGCTCCATTACTCTCACAGATATTTAAATATTTTATAGTCCGCTGTAAAAAGCTGTCAATAAATGCTGAAAATGCATATATGCTTTTATTTTGTCGCTGTATTACTGATCAACAAAGTAAGTACTAGCCAACTCACTAAACACACTGCATTTCCTGTGACTAGCCCATGTCATAATACACAGGTTAAATGTGAAGCTGCAGCAGCAGGAAATGATGTCTGTAGTTAAAGAGAAATGCTGTTTCTACGAGATGACTCAATGACTGGTCCTAACCTGTCCCAGAGTGCTGCTGCTGTCTCCAGCTGCTCACAGTGATTGGACTGCTCACAGTATGTGAGATACTGTTAAAGAAACAAGCTCTTACTAATGATGCCCTTCCATCTCTAGTCAGGCTGCACAGGGAGAGGAGGTGGAGGTGGAAGCTGATTCAGTGAGTGACCAGAAGGAGGGCCAAGGAGCAGAGATGACAGAGAGGTAGGAAGGAGATGAGAGGTGGGAACTAGATTAGAATGCTGCTGAGGAGGATGTGGACGGAGCATGAGGTGTGCCATAGCCTGTGTTCGGGCTTCAGCCAACACTGAGACGCAGCTCTCTGCTGGTCTCCGTGGAGCTCAGCATGGGGCTTAGTGTACGTCAGCCAAGAGCATGGAGACATATGTGCCATTATTTATAGCCAGCAGATCCGCTGAGAGGCCCAGGGGCTGCTTAGAGAAGGTATTATTTGAGAACCCAAAGACCAACCTGGCCAACATCGAGCTCACAGGACATTTAGCAGCAAAAAAAAAGAGCTAACACATCTCCTCTCAGGAGGGGCACTAATACTGTCAGCAGAAATCAATTACAGTAAAGATAATTGAGTGTCACTGGGACCATTCTTTACTAGATTACAAGTGATGAGATGGAACGACAGCAGGGACAGAAAACAACAGGAAACCAGTTCCTCATTCTGACATGACACTTTCTGCAGCACTGGAATATGAAGAGATGAGCTACATAACTCTGGTCCCTGGTGACGTGTATCATGCAGTAGAGCATTCCCGCTCATATTCAATTTAGTGCACCAGTGAGGTAGAGCAAGTCATAGCTCTGACAGATTTAAGCTATGATTACTAAGGGATTAACAGTTTCATTGTGGCGTCCGGTCCGGGAACTCAATAATGGACGACGTGGTAGATTAATGCCCCCTCCCCCACAACAATCAGGACACGGTGTTGCTCTGGCTCCTGCAGCTCAGCCACCTCTAGCATGACTGCAAAATATGTGTTGGAAGGGTTAATGGTAAGTCAATTAGGGTATGGTTCTAATCCGCATGTGGCAAAGGTCATCTCTTAGCAGACAGTAGGATTAGGGCTGGAGGTTCCCTTGCTTGGCGTGCTACTTCACCTGAATCCACACGGCCCCTTCCATCCGCCAGAGAGCTGAAGCCCAGTAAACAACCTCCAGCTCTCAGCCCCAATCTGAGGCTACCTCACCATCACTGAGTGGAATGTAAAGGTCAATGCATTATTCATCTCAACCCCACCACCCACATTGTTACCTGATCAGGAAGCATGGGAACAGTCAAGGTCGCAAACTGTGAAGTGTCTCAATAAAGGCAACACATTCACAATTCTTAGCCCCCATGGCCAAAACAAAACTGCAACAGAGAATCAAATTCCAAATGTGGACAATGTTCAACAACAAGCCGCAAATATGAAGAAGGCTCATTCACCTGCTGCACCGTGCTCCTTGGTTTAAATCAGCTGATTTGATCATTTAAGAGACATGTTGAACACGTTTAGGAGTTTTTCCAATTCATTAGGACTGTATGCTTCATGGTGCAGCTGTCTGCCTCGGCACATGAAGGCAAGACAAGTTGACACATGGTGATGACTGTATTTAATTTGTCTGGAAACAACAAGTTGATCTGAATGAGGTAGCCAGAGCTGTTGTGGAGCAGAGAGGCAGTGTGTATCTTCGCTGGAGAATCTCTGATCCCACAGCACAGCAACACCAGCCTGAGATCCTGCATGGAGGGAAACTATCCGCTGCGCGGATCCATTGAGCTAAATAGGGCACATTGATAAAGGCGGAGCAGACGAACAGATAATAGAAAAGCGGCGGAATCAGACACAAAATGACATAACAGTTTGGTTAACACATTCACGGACTCCCCGCTGAAACATCTTTGTAGGTTACATGCACAGGCGACACAGCAGTGTGTGTTTCCAGTTAAACATGTGTCGTGAAGTTAGCGCGCTGACATCCACAGGAGGATGTCTACAGATTATCAGAGGAGTCACTGAGGCTCGATGCGACTTCTTACCTCCAGTATCAGGCGTTTTCACACGGTCTCTCGGTCCAGGAGATGCAATCGATAATCAAGGATTGTAGTTTTCGCTTCAGCATTAATTCCAGCTCCATTTGTAATTTCCATCCCCCGTTTTGAATTCCCGGTACTGCCGGATCGTTCTTTTCCCTTTGCGCGTGCGAACGTAGCGAGGCGCGCACCGCTCCGCCGCGCTCAGGTCGCTCTGAACACACGACCGACGAGCCAGCAACTCCACCGGCTCCTCGCATCGATCAGCTCCAAATGCGGGCTATTGTAAGTTTGAGAACAGGGAAAATGATGACTAAACTTTGACGGCGTCACACTTGTCTGTTTCAGTACATATCCACTGACGCTGGCAGCCAAGAAGATGACATCCTTCAGAGCGGAATAGAGATCTCCGCGCTGCGCGCTGGAGCCTGCGTTCTGCTCCGCCTGCGTTCTGCTCCGCCTGCGTGTACCTGCAGTCTGTAGTTTCCTCCGTGCGCTGACTGACTGCGCCACGTGCTGACGCCAGAGACACGGAGACGGCAGATGGACTGGAAATTCATGAGCATGTGACACATTTAAAATGCAGACACGGGGCGTTAATATCACACTCTCAGAGCGTATTAATAGCAGCAGCAACACTTGTAAAAGAGATGAGGATATAATGATGCTGGGAACATTCAACGAAACCATGGCGTTAGTGCTAAACGGGGTGGAACTGGAGCGCTAAGAACTTTATCAAACGGCACTCTGTAGACTAATAATAGCTTCATCCATCACTCGTTTATCACTGCTGTGGAGACCTTAGTCGTATAACGCAGCTAAATATACTACAGAACAGTGCAGTTGAGCCACTGCTGATTTTCTTTCTCAGTTTGTGTAGATCATTAATGCACAAACGGTATGTAGGCATTAAGATGAAATACAGATAACATGCCATGGATTACTGCTCTGATAGAATAAGAGACATTATGTTTAACATGGCAACAGCACATAAGGTTAATGTAATAATGAGATCAAATAAAACGTAACAATAATGCAAACATAAAAACTAAATCACTGTGCCCTGCACTGGATTTTTTCTGCAAAAATGAAGGACAAAATTACAGCACAAATGAAGCTCTGTGCAAAAACACGAAGAGGCATTGCTTTCACGGTCAGGATCCACAGATAACGATGGAACACCTGGAATTACTCTGGAAGCTCTGCAGTGCAGAAGAAAGGGAACCCTGCTAATGGAGGAGGTAAAGAAGGTCAAGAGGGAGATCGATAGAAGCCAGGGTACAACCAGACTGAACGGACAGACAATCACTCGATGGAGAGCGCTCCGGTGTTGTGTCAAAGTCTGTTAAACTGATGACATGTATTTATCTCTTACCACTGGGACTTGAAACACTTCAGAATCGGCATTTTTTTTTTTTATACTAGATGAAGTCTGCAAAACTTGCAGACTTGTTAATACAACCAGCTGTTTTACTTTGATTTTTCATCACACTTGTTTTTAGCTTTGGACACAAGCTGCTAGTAGTAGCTATGTTGCTAATACTGTCTCCGCAAACCAGCAAGAAGAAAATGGAGCTTTTGAGTAGTGCGAAGAGAAGAGCTTTGTCTTGTACTGTGAGAATGTATGTGGTCCCAGCAGCACTGACTGAATGTGAAAGCTAATCTCTAATGCACTTTCAATTTACGACAAACCGTGCAAGAACAGAGGAATCAGTGAATTCCCAGCTGCTCCTGCTGTGGACTCAGTCTTTGAATGGAGTTCCACAAAATGTGAAAGCTCTTGCACAAACAGAAATGGTCCATGCACTCCAGCAGGAGAGTGCACACAGACTCAGTCCTCCTGCCTGAGCGAGGCTTGATTGAAGTGTTGTTGTCATAGTTTGTCACCATCAAACCTCATATATTGGGTGGTGGCTGGTGGTCCATGCTCACTGGGAACTCATGCAGCACAGTGAAATCATTATGTAAAATCCAAACAGGCTAAACCAAAACCTGTGTCCCCTACATGCTTCTGCTACAACCATGACAGACAATATTTGTGTCAGTCTAACCACCCAGACACCCAGTGTTTTTTTTATGAAATCTTTAGTCACAGAAGTTCAGTCAGGAAATTCAAAATGTTCTCAATCCTAACCTGTCCAACAGCAGCTTGGTAAGATTTCAGATTCAGATTATTAATTTTTTTATTCAGACATTTAAACATTTAACAAATAAAGACATAGATAAACATCAAGTCTGAAATGGAATAGGCAGAAGCTAAGCTTATTGCGCCTATCCCAGTGTGTTTACAAACATAAACAATA
>CAEMYA010000734.1:174184-211101 GCA_903131615.1 Diplodus sargus | reverse complement strand
TGCATCATCAAACTGTGTGATCAACAAGATGTGGTATTAAGGACAATATGACACCTGAGAAAACATCAAAATAGCTTTAGTATTTAGTAAAAGCTAAGTGCAAAGTTTAGAGGGGGCGGCCCATTGGTCCATCTAATCTCAGAATTCTGACTTTTTTCTCAGAATTCTGACTCTAAAGTCAGAACTACAAAAAAAAATTCACATGTGGCCCCAATCCTCTTCTGTAAATTTGCACCCCTGAACACAGCTAAATACTTGCGCATGCAGACATTTCCCTGGGACACGCATTACATAGTGTGCAAGATCAGAAACGTACTACACACAATGATTCTGCTGTAGCACTAACTTGTGTGGTCAGAGAAGCTAATGTTAGCGGTGAGCCGCTAACCTTACCTTGTTCTCAATGGCAAAACACACAGTACATCAGGCACAAGTTCAGCCTAATCTACAGAAACACACAGCACATTATTTGTATACTTGCATGTCCTTGGTCTGCAAGTATTCCTTTGAGTAAAAGTCTGCCGATGACTCCTGCCTTGTACTGGCCCAAGTTGGTGAAACAGTCAGTGTCAAAGTGGTTCGCACACACCAACAGTTTTTTGCCAACTTCAGCTGGGACATTGCCCTCAAAAATAAAGTCAATCCATGCCGCTATTTTGTCCTCTGCAGCTGGGAGACGATGGAGTGTGTTGTGCTGGTCCTTGCAGCAAACAACAGAGCACTTTCCCTTGAGCTTGGCCATGGCGATTTCAGTATCGTAATGGCAGATCTCGGAGACCGTAGTTGTACCTGGTGGGTGGAGACACCGTGCGGTGAAGGGAGTCATATGCAAATGAGACGTCGACAGCCGCAGCAAATTTGATTGATGTATCTGGAAACTGCAGGCAAGACCTCTTTAGAAGCCTGTATCTCACTCAAAAAAGCATGGATAGTCTTTTTTCAAAGTTTCTCGGTGTGTGGCAGCACCATAGACCCACAATAACACCCCAAATCTCAGAAAAAGTCAGTTTTTCATAATATGGGACCTTTTAATGATTTCGTCAAACATTTAAGTGATCTCCAATCACGATCATTCAAGACTTTTTCTGACCACATTTAATTCTCAAAGATGATGGTTCGCCACTATCCTTTCCTTAATCCAATATGAGTGGTTTCAGCAAACTCCTTAGTTGTTTTCTTTGCTTGATGCAGGCCAATAATTTGACCCTTCTGAAATAGAGTAATACCTTTTCCACGATCACAGGATATGTCTTCTGACAAGGTTGTTGGAGAGGCTACTCACTTCATCAGTTAGGGTTAAATAATGTGTTGCCAACAGGAACATATTAACCACTGTTATAATTATCCAATGGAAGGCTCTTACCTATCTGTTAAGTTAAATCCAGGTGGTGGCCAGGCAGTGAATACACATTATTATTCTATTGACTTTGCATCATGGTCAACAAAACCCCCAACAACAATATGGTCATAATGTGGTTGGATATAAAAAAGTAAGGTAAACATCAGGTAAACACCGTCCATCCACTTTGACTGCATGTGAGCACGAAGCATCAATGAGGTTAAAACAGAGTCCAGCTCTCCTCATCCCACTGGAGTCCTGCACTCTGTTATCGAGTGAAATAGTTTCATCAAGGATGTTGTGGTGCAGACCGCTCCTCCCTGGGCTGGATCGGCTGGTCAGGCTTAATAGGTGCAAGATGCCATGGGCAGTGATCCTCTATATGTCGGCTGCTTCCTTCTCCAATGCTGATGACTGTTTTTCTATCATTGGTAAAACTTGTTTGTCAAAAAAGATGAAAGAATAACAGTTATAAGACAGAAATGTAGCATTGTAACATGTAACAGAATGTAAATGTAATTGAAATTGCTTCAGACAGGAGGAATGTCTTCTCTTAGCAATAACTGCTGGCAGCTAATGAATGCTCCAAGCTGAAGCGATGAAGACTGCAAAAAGAAATTCCAGAAATCACAGCATGCCTTGAGGCGAAAGGAGCTGAAGCCATCCGTTAAATAATTTGATTGGAAGGCAGGTGTTTTGTTAATAGTTGACAGCTCCTGCTGCGGAATGCAGTCTCCCCTCAAGCAGAACAACAGTTGATGAGAACATTGATGTTTTCATCAGGGAAACATACACGTCTTCACCGCCACTGACTCATAACAACACAGATGGGAACAGACAAGTCTAAAAGCTGAAACTAAGATGTAACTATTCTGCAACACAGGGAGTATACATGTAGCAAAGCTTTAATCTGCTTTACAGTGTAATAAGATATTACAGTCAATAGCTTCATTTTGCTGGGAGGAAGTAGCGGGCATACGCTAACTTTTGGTCATCAGAAAAGTCAGTGTTAAAATGCCAGTGGACATTTTCATTATTGCACAACATAAACAGGAACTGTATTGTTTTTTCCAGCGGGATGATCTAAGCTAAATAATGGAAATTACTTAACTGCTGAATGAAGCAGCGAAAGAGGTCTGAACATTTCAAATAGTTTAAACTTTGAACATAAATCCTGCCTTTTTTTCCCCTCTCTTTCTCACATGAACAAAGCATTCGTCACATCGTTATGATCAACTGTTACAAAATAGTTGCCTCGTGTGTCTGACTACTCAGTGTTTTAGCCTAGTGTGTGGCGGCATTGTGCAAAAAAAGAGTCCACAGTCCTAGGATTGAACCTGTTTCGATGTGATCGATTACACGAACAGCGGAACTGATGGCATGCTCTCTGGATGCACTTGTTTATGGAATGTACAGCAGTGCTCAGGCCAGCGTGGAGAGGATATGGCGTGTGCAAAGATGATCCCTCAAACAGGGAAAAAAACTCACAGTGATCCTTGTGACAATAAATCTGCTTGAGTATCTGTGGTGTGTGTGTCTGTGCATGACTGAGAGACAGAGACAGTGACAGAAAGTTACAGATGGAGAAGGAAGGCAAGAAGGTGAAGGAGGAAAGTGAAAGAAACTGAGGTAAAACAAGAGTCAACGGGCATTGACTGATAGAGAACAGGGATGGCAACAGTTATACATAGGGAAACACTTGTTGTACACTATTTTAAACGATGCCTATTTCTGCTTTAAAAAGCATAAAACTGTATTTCGCTCGTTCTGTAGTTACAGAGTTCTTGACCCATGTACAGAGGACAGGAAGGACAGTGGTCAGAAAGTTTAGCTTTGTTTAATTTAGTTTAAAAAGTAATGGCAATCATTTTCTGTATGTCTTGACAGTAGACCTACAGTACTGATAACAAGTATTCCCCCCTTTGGATGTTTATCCCTTTTATTGCTTTTATAAATTGAATCATTGTTAATATCATTTGTCTTCTTTGGCAAATAAAATTACAAAAAAACTCTCTAATGTCAAAGTAAAAACAGATTTCGAGAAAGTAATGTCAGTTATTAAAAATAATAATAAAATGATTAACATAAACCCCTTCAAGTCAGTCTTTACTAGATGCACCCCAATTAGAGCACTTAGTCTTTGTGGATAGGTCTGCACATTTGGAGACTGCAATTTTCTCCATTCTTCTTTGCAAAACTGCTCAAGCTCTATCAGGTTGCATGGGGATCAGGCATGAACAGACCTTTTCAAGTCCTGCAGCAAAATCTCTATTGGATTGAGTTCTGGGCTTTGACTCTGCCAGTCCAGAACATTCACCTAGTTTTTAACCATTTATGTGGAGCCTTTGCTGTATGCTTTGTGTCATTGACTTGCTGGAATATAAATCTTCTCCCAAGTCCTTGTTCTCTACAAACTGAATCAGGTTGTCCTCCAAGATTTCCTATTCTGCATTAATTTTACCTTCTACCTTTGCAAACCTTCCAAGGCCTGTTGCTGAGCACGCCATCACCACTACGCTTCATGGGGTAGATGGTGTGTTTGTGGTGATGTACAATTCTTGGTGTCTGCCAAACATAGTGTGTAGTCTGATGGCCAAAAAGCTCTATTTTGGTCTAATCTTTGGAGCCTCCCACAGGCCTTTGGGTGAACTCTAGTGGAGATTTATTGAGCTTTCTTTAACAGGCTTTCTCTTGTCCACTCTCCCACAAAGCTTGGTAGACTGGTAAATAACCCTGGCTACGGTTATTGTATGCAGAGTCTCTCCCAACTCAGCTGCTGAAGCTTTTAACTCCTTCAGAGTAGTCATAAGTATCCTGGTGGCCTTCCTCACTAGTCTCCTTCTTGCATGATCACTCAGTGGCACTCAAGAGGATGTGCTATATTCCTTCAATTTCTTAATGAACTGAACTCTGGGGGATGTTCAGTAACTTGGAAATGTAAACCTTTTCCCAGATTTGCTTGAAGTGTTATTTTGTCTTCATGGTGTAATTGTACCCAGGAATACTGATTAACCAGTGACTGGACCTTAAGACACAGGTGACTTTTTCACCTTTATTCTAGCACCAACTGGCTGGACCTCTGTTGAATGAAGTCAGTCTCTTTAAAGGGGGTGAATACATATGCAATCACTTTGCATTATATAATTTTATATATATCCATCCATCCATCCATTTTGGTCCGCTTTGGTCCCGGGAGCAGCGGCTCTACTCCGAGCTCCTCCCGGGTGACAGAGCTCCTCGCCCTATCTCTAAGGGAGCTGTCATGGCTCTGTGTCCAGTTGTGCCTTATGTTTTGATTTCTATGCCCTTTTGTGTCTCGTCAGTGTCTTCTGTGTTTTTTCCCTTCCACCTTGTGCATGTTTGTCTCCCTCTGTCTGCCAGTGTTATATCTCCTCTGTGCTTCCCCCTCGTTATCTCACCTGCCCTCTTCTCTCCTCTCTCTGCACCTGCTCCTCGTCCCCTCATCAGTGTCTGTGCATTTAAGTCTTTGTTCTCCACTCCTTGTCAGTTCGTTGTGTGTGTGATTCCCCATGACCTCCTGTGTCCTCCCTTATGTTATGTTTTGGATGTTGATTCCTTACTTTGTTCTTTTGGATTTGGAATTTGTTGTATTGGTTTTGTCGCACTTTGTTTAGCATTGTTATTTTGCTACTTTGTTTTTTGGTCTTTTGACTCCTTTAAGTTAGTTATCTTAGTCTTTTTGTACCACCCAGCTTTGGTGTTATTAAAGTTTGCTTTTTGTTCACTCTTATCTTGCCTCCTGTGTGTCTGCATTTGGATCCACCTTTTTTATTTTTCTCTAGCCGTAACAGGAGCGCCCTGCCACCCTGCAGAGGAAACTAATTTCAGCCACTTGCATCCGGGATCTTATTCTTTCGGTCATGACCCAAAGTTCATGACCATAGGTGAGGGCAGGAACGTAGACTGACCGGTAAATTGAGAGCTTCGCCTTTCGACTCAGCTCTCTCTTCACCACGACAGAGCGATAGAATGACCGCATTACTGTGACCGCTACACCGATCCGCCTGTCAATCTCATGCTCCATCCTTCCCTCACTCGTGAACAAGACCCCAAGATACTTAAACTCCTTCACTTGAGGCAAGAACTCTCCCCGGTCGAGAACCATGGCCTCAGACTTGGAGGTGCTGATCCTCATCCCAGCTGCTTCACACTCGGCAGCAAACCACCCCAGGACATGCTGGAGGTCCTGGCTCGAAGGAGCCAACAAGACACATCATCTGCGAAAAGCAGAGATGAAATCTAGTGGCTCCCGAACCAGAGCCCCTCCGGCCCGTGGCTGCGGCTAGAAATTCTGTTCATAAAAATAATGAACCGAACCGGTGACAAAGGGCAGCTCTGCTGGAGTCCAACATGCACTGGGAACAGGCTAAAAGGTCAGCTCTAATGTTAACGTCCGCTAGCTTGTACAAAAGCTTGACACAACACATTATCTGGTAGCTCTTTAAAAAGTCTTAAATATGTCCATATTTTGCAAATAGGTCTTAAATTACATTTAGTTAGGTCTTAAATATGTACGTTCATTTGCTGCTTCCGTCGTCGCCTTTTTTGTTTTGAGGAAATGTGTTTGTGAGATTCACAGTCAGCTCCATGTGTTGTTCTGTCTCAAGTATCCTAGAACGTAAGTGGCATTTTGGCAGTTCGTCATTTCCGGAAGGACTTCGACAGCGGAATCTGCCAGAGGACCCTCATATCCACCTCTTTCCTCAGAAGCCTATGGGGGCTGCCATGACAGATAACTAATTCTGCCGGCGGTTTTCTGTTACCGGTTGCTCGACTGATTTTGGACACTGTGTGTGTGTGTGTGTGTGTGTGTGTGTTTGCGTGTTTGCGAGGGTTATTATAGTTAACTAAAATTAAATTCCTAGATAAAAACTAAACTTAAACTACTTAAATCATTTGTTAAACTAATTCAAACTAAACTGAAATAAAAAAACAAACTGAAAACTAAATTAAAATAAAAAACTAATGAAAATGTTTATGAAAATAACCCTGACACACACAAACACACACGCACACACACACACACACACTACATTCTTCATTGTTTAAGCTGCTCTGTGAGTGACAATAAATGTAGTTATTTTTAAAGTAATTCTGGGACTGCATTTTCTTTTTCGTGGTCTACTTCATGTAGGTTTTAAATTTAGTTAAAAATGGTCTTAAAAAGGTCTTAAATTTGACTTGTTCAAACCTGCAGAAACCCTGGAGAGAAGAGAGAGAGAGAGAGTCACAATGGAGCGGGAGGGGCCGCTGCCCCGTCTGAGCAGGATCGATCAGAGACTGATCACACATTTAATTTTAGCCAGAGCAGAGGAGAGGAAGAGCAAGAGTAAAGGAGAGATCTGAGGGCGGGGGCCCATCTAAGATTATCTCGTCCCGGGCCCAGGCAAGACTGTCAGCTGGCCTGGTTGGAATACACCCTCCGGTCCCCTTTTTTGAATAGGGGGACCACCACCCCAGTCTGCCAGTCCAGAGGCATTGTCCCCGACTGCCACGCGATGCTGCAGAGACGTGTCAACCAAGACAACCCCACAACATCCAGAGACTTGAGGTACTCAGGGCGGATCTCATCCACCCCCGGTACTTTGCCACTGAGGAGCTTCCGGACTATAATTTTATATATAGTTTAAATTAATTGACGTGACTTTGTTTAAATCAGTTTTCAATACATTAAAAGTCATTAAAGCCAAAATAGACAAACTATATTGACCATGATTCTATTTATAAAAGCAATAAAATAGGAAAACACCCAAGCAATGTATATATATGCACATGTATATACATACACACAGCACATTAAATAGTAAAATACAAAATGTCAGGGTCCATCCTTTTTAGTATTCTTGTAAAATGAGTATTTCGACTTGCCTCTGTCTCTCAGTACACTGTAAAGAGGAGGCTTATGACAACCAAACCAGACACACACACACACACACTACGAGGTTCCAGCAGAATTGGCATTTTAATCTTACATTTGCTTTGATCAGTTTCTGGTTAGACATGTGCCTATTAACAATTTTTGCATCATTAACTACTCAAAGATAGGTAGTAGATAGTCTAAAGGTACCAATCAATAATAATCGGAGTATGACATAATGAATCTATCATACACACCCTAACATCGTCAAGTACCCTTTACAAATATTTTTGAGGTAATGAAAGAAAAACAAGAAATCTATTAAAAACATTATTTGAAACTGGGTTGAAAGCAAGGGGCTATATAAACGAATTCACTGAAAAATGTGTTTGTGTCAAATACAACAAAATAATGATTCATGCTTTGTAAAAGTATGCTTAACTTCTTCACATAAGGAAACAGTTTGTTGTTAAGCGGTTTGTTGCCCTGTTGCATCTAAAATAGACATGTTAAATCAGAACTTTACAACTATTTTTTTCTATAATCATCGAAACATGTCCATTTATATTCATTTAGCTCTGCATAACAGTAACATAAAATCTTTTTTTTTGTACTTTATTCACTGTGCGGGTTCTTGAGGCCAGAAAATAAACTCCTGGCCCTAAAAAGGGTCAGTTGTAGGTTGGTGCCAAAACCAATCATCATGGTCATCAATAATACACTTGCTTGGGTTATCTCCTCTATTACCTCATCATTCCTGTGGAACTTGTTTTCCCTGGGAGCCACTGAGCTTACAGTACTTTCTGCATAAACTTCAAAACCCTGTCGAAAAAAACCCAACAACGACAAAAACAATTCAAGAAATCTGGCATGGGAGCCCATGGCTCAAACATTTCTGGTTTTGGGAAAACAAGCTATAATTCTCTATTATCTAAAGTTGACGAGTGAGTCTACTAACTGAAGAGCTGCTAGCTCACTGTGCTGCTGTGGCTCGGGGGGAGCTGGTTTGAATCTGAAATCAGTGGGTGTGGGGCTTTACTAAAGTTTAAAGATAGCAATAATACAGTTCTGTTGGGTTCCACTTGGGTTTATTGTGTATACATAACATAGCAAGCATTAGGCATTTAGATCATGCTGAAGGAAAGGTGTAAACCTCAGACTGCCCTCTCTATCAGTGTAGAGCATGGATGATCATGGACCTTTGAAATATAATAGATTAAAACATTTGGATGGAAGTCAATTGACATAATTATGAGTTCAGATCTCCAACTGTCTCATGTGGGCATCTCAAGAAGCTCAAAGTTTTGAGGAGTCTAGATTACACAAACATAATGTGAATTGACATTGCTTGTAGTTGTTAAAAACCTAAAAGTCTTGCATGATTTTAAAGTTGCTACATATGACCTCTAAATTGGTGCTCAGTAAAGTCTCAACAGTCCTCTTTAATTCAATCAAACCTAATCCAATATCAGACTTGTTGGCCCTTTATCACTCTTAATTTGAAACCACCCATGCCATAACTGCTTAACCATAATTGAGTGTGATGTGATCTGTAACACCATGACTGCAGATGGAACCACAGTCCTCTTTGTGCTGTGGAAGAAAAACAGATTGATAAAAAAAGACAGAATATTAAAGAAAGTGAGAAATAATTCCTTGGTCTGTCCCTTTATATAGCTCTGCACCAAAGGTTAGTGTTGTCTATTCTGGACTGAGACCTATCTTCCAACCAAGTTTGGTGGAAATGTGTTCGGTGTTTTTTGTGTGATCCTGCTTTCAAACCAGCCTACCAGCCATCAAGGTCGCCAGTGACTTACTACTTGCTGCCGACTCAGGCCTCTATTCAATATTAATTCTCCTTGACCTCAGCTCAGCTTTTGACACAGTGGAACATAATGTCTTAATCAGCCGTCTGACAAATTATGTTGGTATCAGTGATGTGGCTCTGGATTGGTTCATCTCCTATCTGTCCAACAGGTCATTCTCTGTAAGGCTTGGAGAAGCCTCCTCTTCTTGTGTCCCTCTCTCCTGTGGGGTCCCTCAGGGGTCTATTTTTCTACCCCCTCCTATTCACTGTTTACATGCTACCCCTGGGGCAAATCATGCGCAGACACAATATTGATTTCCACAGCTATGCAGATGATACGCAGTTGTATGTCCCACTACAGCCTGGCAAAAGTGATGTTTCTCGTATTTTCTCCTGCCTTGCTGAGATAAAATATTGGATGTCTGAAAATGTTCTGCAGTTGAATGACTCCAAATCAGACATTGTTACAATGAGCCCCTCTGGCCCCAGCACTAGTAACATTACCAATCTCTCCTCTAGTCTGGGCGCCTTATCTAACAATGTTCAAAAAGAGGCCCGCTATCTCGGTGTCACCTTTGACTCTGAATTATCTTTTGATACACAGGTGACTAAAGTGGTGCAGTCATGCTTTGCCCAACTAAGACAGCTAACGAAGATCAGGTCATTCCTTCCTCTGCTGACTTAGAAAAGGTCATCCATGCTTTTATCTCCTCCAGACTGGACTACTGTAATGCACTTTACTCTGGCATCAGCAAGCGAAACATCCAAAGACTGCAGCTGATACAAAATGCTGCCGCTAGGTTTTTAATACGTACTAATAGATACGACCACATCCTTGCTGCTCTTCACTGGTTACCTGTGAGTTTTAGAATTGATTTTAAGATTTTACTGCTTGTTTTTAAAGCCCTGAATGGTCAGGCTCCGGCCTATATTTGTGATCTGCTGACTCCTTATGAGCCTGATCATCGCCTGAGATCCTCCAGCAGCGTCCTCCTAATGGTTCCAAAATCTCGACCTTGCTGATCGTGCCCCTCGGCTATGGAACTCCCTGCCTAGAGATCTCAGGCAGGCTAACTTAGTATCCTCTTTTAAATCCTTTCTCACTTTTATCTTATGACTTTTTCCTAATTGTTGGTATTGTTGTAACTATTTAAATTATTTTATATGTTTTATCTTTGTTTGGATTTTTAACTCATTATGTTATCTGTTTTATTGTGAAGCACTTTGTAACTCATTTTTGATTATTGTTATTATTATTATCAAACAAATACAGGTGAAAACACCTACTTCTTGGTGGAAGTAATGAATTCCTTGGTTTGTAAATTAGGTGCTCTGCCACATGTTCCAAACATCTGTAATGGCAGCAGGTTTGTCTTGATCACTGTATGTCTCGTGTTCTTTTCACCCAGACTTACAGATTGTGATATTGAAAATAAATTTGAATTACTAGTATGGTAAAATTACTCTTGTATTTGTGCATTATCAATTTGTGGATTTTTTGATGATCAAAATACCAAAAGGGGTTTAATATTAAATAACTAATACACTTCCTGCTCCACATCAGTTCAACTGATGAATAAATAAATGAATAATTACAATAACTTTAGTTTAAGGCACACATTTACTTAACATAAAAAAAAACTTCAACGGAAAATTCAATAAAAAAAAAAAACATGTCATGATGAACATTTATATGCACTCTGTCCATATTTGAATCTTCCTCACCCCCACTGAATGTGCTCTGCTTTATCATGAAGCATCTGTACTGAGGCTGAGGATGGCTGACCAGGTACTTACAGGAAAGATTATGTCACCCTCTGCTGAATATCACTGCTGTAGGTGGCTCCAGCACGCAGCTTCTTCAGCTGCTGTAACTGAAAAAAACACGAGCTGCATTGGTGACAAACAACGAGAAGTCAACATGTTGGGCGGATTGAGTTGGGGTGGTGACAGGGAGTCTGCCCTAAGCCATTTTAAGCAAGTAATAACTGTGTTGTGTTATTTGGAATGAGACGGCAGGTTTGTGAAAGAACAGTGGGGGACTCTTGAGATTAAGCCCGCCCACTGATTCAAAGCTGTGTAGATTGGTTGGCAGCTCAAAGGCCTGGCAGAGTTGTACACAGCACACGCCACAGGCTCTTTCATCAGCGTGTTAAAACCACAGAGGAGGGATGTAAAGTAACAACAATGTTATCTTTGCAAATATTTTACATGATGGTTAAAGTGTGCCGCAGTATGCTGCTGTCCTTGGTGCTGAACAGCACAGGCTGAAGAGGGTTCACTCAGATACTCTCCATGGTTCTGAAATAGACAGCTGCCCTGTTAGAAGCTATACTGGAACATAATGATATTTCCATGACAAGACAAACTATGGTTTTCACCGTGGGATGAATCCATAATGTATTTCTATATCACCAATATAAAATGAAAAAACGTTGGGAGTTTTATACAAGAAAACATGTAACATCTAATGTGCAAGATTTGCTACGCAGATTTCTGAGAAAAAAGATACATTATCTTTGCAATTAAACCCAAAAAATTGAAATAAAATAATGCAAAATAGCAGTCTGTTGTTTTTTCTTACCATCACTTGATTGTCATCAAATCTTCAGACTGGGGCTGTCCAAACATTCATGAGCCACATTAAACAAAAGCAGTCCTGGGTCATGAGTGAGGATGAGTATTACTAACATTGTTATGGTCCTCCTACTCCTATGGACACTTCCTAGCAATCTCTACATTTTCATAGAAAAAAACAAGCAAATTAATAACAAAACTAACACGTTTTATTTTCTTGTACCATCCTAGTCGAATATATAACATTAGATAGATAAGCGGATAACATCAAGTTTATGAACACATATTTATAGCCAAACAAGCAGCTGGCTATTGGTTACTTTTAATCATTAACCCATATTTTTATAATTTAATAAAGTCTGTGAGGGCTCCAGGTTACCATAGAGTCTGGTTTCCATTCACTTGTAAAGAACATGTATATAATGCAGTCTTCAGTTCAAATTTTTACAGCTCTCATTTTTCTGAGATAGAATGAGTGGAACACATACTACTTTGTCACAAAAAACATTAATCAAGTGTTGTTCAGTGAATGTATTATAGGTCTTCTGAAAATGTGAATGTGTGTGTGAAAAAAATATACATACAGTAATTTAAAATATCAATTTTGGTGATTATAGAAATGTGTGAATGAAATGATCTTTGTAGCATGGCCTCTTAACTAATTCTGAATTATTCTGATAGATAACAGCTGAGGACTTTTCTGGGACAATTTTAATAGGGTTTGTTTGATACACTCATTACTCTAAGCCACAAACACTACAAAGGAAAAGTCTGAGGAGTTCAGCATTGGTCTGACATAGCCTATTATTGATTTGAACTGATCAAGATAGTCACTTTGAGCCATGAAAAACTAGTTACAGGTCCCAAGATCAACTGTACAAACAACAGTTTGTAAGTATAAAGTGGATGGCACAGTTGTGTCACTGCCACTATCAGAAAGCAAACACAGAATATCTGTCACCTGCTGCTGAGAGAAAACTGCTCAGGATGGTCAAAAGTCAAACAAAACTACCAAAAAGCAAGTCTGCAATGAATTACAAGCTTATGGAAGACAGGTTTCAGTGTCCAAAGTTGAGTGTCTCTTACATGGGCTGAAAGGCTGCTGTGCAAGGAATATGCCCTTGGCCCAGACACAGCACCTTAAAGCTCGACTAAAGTTTGCTGCTGAGGAGGAGTGGTCAAAAATTCAGCCAGAGGCCTATCAGAAGCTTGTTGTTGGCTATCAAAAGCACCTAACTGAGGTGAAAATGGCCAAGAGACGTTTAACCCAATATTAGAATTTTTGTGTGTATATTTTTGAGCCAGCAGATTTGGTCTCATTTTCAGAGGACTTATAATATAATTCATTACTGAACCAAACTTCATTAATGTTGTTGTGACAAAGTAGCAGTGTTGTTGTGACAAAGTAGCAGTGTTGTGCCTGAACGTGTTCAATGAACGATTGTTCATGAACTTGTTCATATTTTGGGCGAACGTGAACTGAACGTACGGTATTCTGCCTGATGAACGTTATTGTGAACGCGTTTGGCGAACGCGGCGTTTGTGAACGGCGCATTCTCTCAGTTTATCTTCGTTCAAGACAGCGCCAGATTCCCATCGAGCCTTAAAGGACAGACAGAAACAGCTGACTACCAAACATGCAGTGATGCATTACCAAACGAGCACAGATTAATTCGTCCTGAACAGACATAGCAGTTTTAAAACCAAGAAACAGCTGATCACAGCAGTCAGTCCATCACTTTATCTGCAGACATTAAGATGAACACCTGGACAGCCGCTGAGATCCAGGAGATGCAGCGTCTCCTCGGTCTCTGTAGCTGTTTGGTTGTGTTAGCTTGATGTTGTGTCGGCAAGCAAGAACGGTCGCTACTTTCAAATTAAAAGCCCCCGCTAAGAACCCAGTTCTAAACTCCAATGGGGTGCAATGTAAAGCTCTTATTTTAAAGTCAAATTCGGTGTCAACTGTTCACAGCCAAACTTTGAGCTTCACGTCACGTCACATGTTTACGCCTACCTCAGAGGCGGCTTTTGGAAAAGGAGGAATATTACGCCTCGGTTTTAGAAAGACAGGCCGGCACATTGCCGCCCTTACCTTGGAGCACATGTGCCGCCTTTTCTATCTACAAAAGGTTACTGGCAACACCAGCCACCACAGAGTCGCACCGCCGCATGTGTCATCAATGTGCTCAGCATGGAGACAAAAACAAATGAAGGCTTCAATTCTGTTTTTTTATTGTGATATATCTAAAAAGTTTTAGAGTGTTGTTGAATCGCATTTTTTGATGCTGCTAACTCTGTCCATTCTCTTACCCTGAAACATGTTATTTGCTACTATATTAACCTAGAAGATAATGCTCTTGAACACATGATGAACTTTGTTATCCTATGCAAAATGTTCTATTCTCAAACAAAAATTTGCAAAATCACTACCTAAATTTGCTCCTTTTCTCCTGGATCTGAGCTCTTTGCTTAAATCTCTGATTTTGTTAAATAACAAAAAAAGTAATACCTTACTGAGTCATTATGAAATGTTTTTCTCTGAAGTCACTGTATGAACTATCTATTCATTTATTATTTTATTTTTCCCTTTCTTCTTCTTTTTTAAAAATTATTTATTATTTATTTACTTTTTTACCTATTTTTTTATTTTTTATTTGTACTCTATCCTGTACCACAAACCTGAAACGGCACATTGAACTAATGCACCCGGCGAGCCTTTCAAGGTCTGTGCAAGTGAATAAAAAATCAAACGGCGAGCCAAAACAGATCCTCTACCACCCAGATCACATTAACAGTGTACAGTAGCGGCTCCGCTGACTTCATCTCCCAGCCGCAGCTGGACAGCCTAGTGTTGCAGTATATTGTGGGAGAGCTGCGGCTTCAGTGTTAAAACTGATATAATGACTGCCACAGCCCATATAGTACCACAGACAGCAATCATTTAGAAAAATAATAGCTCGCATCAACATATTGGAAAAAAAAGAACTATGAACTAGTTCATTTTGGAACTGTGAACTTAGTTCAAAATGTTGGATTATGAACTATGAACTCACAGAAATCACTGGAACTGAAGACTGCCATGATATACATGTTCTTTGTAAGTGGATGGAAACGTATCCCTGGGTATTTAGAAAGACCCCACATGCAAATGACCTTGGCACTTGTGACAACAAGTACTGACTTTGGTGACTTGTTGACTAAGTTTTCTTTCCAGCAGTGTCGCTAAGAGCGGGGTCCTTTTGTCTCTATGTGTGCTTGTCTGCATATGTAAGACTATGTGCGTATGTTTGTGTGTGTGTGTGTCTGCATATCTGAGACTTTTGATTTGCAATTGAATTTGCAGATGATTGTATTACAACTGAGCAGTAAATACCACTCATGAGAACATTGACACTGGGCTTTTGATTGAACAATGGCTGTCAGGTTTCAGTCTTGTAGAGAAGAATCAAGTACATAGTAAACAATGTTATTTATATAACTGTTTTCTCATCTACCGACTACTTAAGGTGCTTTACATAATTTCAACATTCACCCGTTCATACACTGATGGCAGAGGCTGCCATGCAAGGTGTCAACCACCTGCTAATCAGGAGTGACACAGCACTTCCTAACCAAAGCAACCCTCGATATTTTCGTGCTCAGCCATACATACCCACTGAAACACAGATGGAAAAGCCATCTGGAGCAATTTGGGGTTTACTATCTTGCCTAAGGAGACTTCAATGTGCAGTTGGGGAAACTGGGGATTGAACCCCCCATTCTCAGCTCCATTTATGGTCAGTAGTGGCATCACACAAGGGGGAAAGCTCGTACCCAGCTCTTTTTAATGTTTATACAGATGATCTGTCCAAGCAATTACAAGCCTGTAATACTAGTTGCATGATCAGCAATATTCTTGTTTGCCATATTAGTAATGCAGATATTCTTGTGGTCCTTACTCCTCACTATATGTTCTGTGTATGGTTTTGAACATGACATCCAATACAGTGTTTGCTGCTGCAGGATTCAATACTTTCCAAGCTCCCTTTGTAAGATACTAACATATATTCTTTTAATATTATGATCTCTTATTGTCAGTTTGTATGTAATTTATTTTATGGAATGTGTTTTATCTGGACCTTGAGTCTGCAATAACATTTTTAATTAAATCAAACCACGACCTTCCAATTAGTGGAGGACCTGCTCTACGTCCTGAGCCACAGGTTTAACTGGCATCAGGGGGATGACCGTAAGTTATCTTGGACCTCAGTCTGCTCTTGTTCACTGTCGTAAGAGATAATGAATGTTTGCTTGCTTATGTATGCAGAGCTAAAGACACTGAGCAAATTTTTAAATGTCTTCCTGTACTTCTTTCACATCAACACAGAAATAATGTATCTTACTAAATGGTAGCACAATCTTCAAAGTACTGGTGTGCAGTATAAACTAATGTTGGGAAGCTGAAAATAATGTCCCGCGGAGCTGAGGAGTGCTTAGCATTTCTATTCTAAGAATAGAATAGAATTTTTAAAACCGTCAGGAACGGCTGCTGTGTGGTGAAGTATTAAAAAGGGGAATTGTTGCCCGTCCTTTGACCAACTTTTATTTATGTTTTGTTTCTTCACTTGAACTGAACTAATTGTAGCAGAGACTACGAAGAGAACTTTGTTTTGGCTCACAACTTCTGGTCACGTGATAGCACATGCTTCTGGCTGTGTGGTGTCTCTCACATGACTGCATAATGAGTAATATCCGCTAAGTTAAAGACTCCGGAGTTATAGAATATACCTAGGTCAAAGGAGATCGTTAGTTCAATTCATAACTGGAGCACTGTAGTTACTATAATTTATTATTGCTGTTGTTTTTGTTGTAGTGGCGGGTGGGAAACGGGATGCTGCTATTATTTTTCACAATGATCACTGATCATTGGGACCGCAAAGGTGTTTTGTGTTTAATGGGAATGAATGTTTGTGTTATTTATTTTTGTTGGTGGCTGTCAGTGTCTCGAGTTTTGTTTGGGCCTAAACATGATCAAAAGAGTAGCATTTATCAGATGGTTCAGTTAAAAAATGTGATGAAGGACATTAAGGAATTTGGATAATATTGTCAATTAAATTACCTAAGAAGGGATTAAAAGTTGCTCATATCAATATGTAGTCTAAGAAATAAATTAATTGATATTACAAATATTCTCTCACAGGGAAATATACATATTCTAGCAATCTCAGAAACTCATCTGGACTCTACATTTGATAATTCAGCAGTAAGCATTAATGGATATAGTATATACAGGAGGGATAGAAATGAATATGGAGGTGGGGTTGCCATCTACATTCAAGATCACATACCTGTAAAAACAAGAAGGGACCTAATGTCAAATGAGATCGAAGCAATATGACTGCAAGTGTACATTCCTCATTTAAAACCCTTATAAGTCGGTTGTTGTTATAGACCTCCTAACACAAATTCTGGTTATTTGGATAAAATATGTGATATGATTGACAAAGTTGGTGATTGTACTAATGAAATGTTTCTACTGGGTGACCTTAATATAAATTGGAATGCAATACACTGTCCACTAAAAAATAAGCTTCTCTCAATCACAGATGCATGTGGTTTAACACAAGTTGTAACTGAGCCAACTAGAGTATGTGTTAAAAGAGATGGGTCTAGAACCTCAACATGTATAGATCACATCTTTACTAACACAGCTGAATTATGCACCAAAGGGATATGCATACCAGGTACTCATCACATCACCGAACATAGACTGCTTCCTGTGACTGATATTCCCATTTGGTGACAGTGATACCCATCATTTAAAAGTCAAAATATGAAAGACCTGAGCTCTGTTGGAGCTTTGTCAAGTCTGACGGTATGTAACATGACCATGAAGCAAGCTGAGGTTAAAATGAATCTGAGCTTGTGAGGAATTTGTTTTTTAACTTGGGTGAAAGAAAATCATGCTTACTAAAGAGCTTTATGACCCAAATTCATGAATGCACAGAGACTAAATGGAGAGTTCTGAAAACGTCTGAACTGTCAGCTGTGCAAGGGCCTCTTTGGGTGTACGACCCAAACTGTCATGGAGTGTGTCCATATTTTAAAGCCGAATAGGATGAATGGGCTGATAACGCTGCCTCATACCAAACACTCTCACTTATGGCTAACAAATGTGGTCTATTCATCTCGAGGTCAAGTGTATCCTTTGCAGCTTTCACTATACAAGAACCAACCCTGTCATTTGCTCAGGTTTTTAGTTGGCAAAAACCCTTAAAAAGACAAGTCTGTCTGAAGTATCAAATAAAGCAGAAAATTAAAGGATATAGCTCTTACAAGTCATGGACACTGTCTGACTGACAGGGGACCTCCGGTACATACAGATTCACAAACAGCATAGCAGTGAAAAGGTGTTGACGCAGTCTGGGACTGTCTGGAGATGTGGTTTAATAAATGAGTTAGCTCACTGATACAAGTTACACTGAGGCTGTGCCCTGCGTGCTCCAGACATGTTCGCTGGAGGGGCTGCTGTAGCCTCCACGTCCTCTGTGACAGACAATTCATGCTGGTGTGTCGGGCTACATTGGGTTTGGGCCTAAAAACCTGCGGGCCGCGTCGGGTTGTAATTTTCAGGCCCGTTGAGAACTACATGATGATTACATGAGAATGATGGGCAATGGCGATTGATTAGTATCAATATTAATTGGTATTGCATACTTCCCAAAATCTGGCCGCCACGGCACCTTATTCTGATAAAATAGCAAACGGTCAAGGCTGAGAAGTGTTTGATGAGCAGCAAGTGTCCATTTTAGGCTATATTATAGCATTTTATTTATTTAGGTTAAAGGTGTGTTGAAAGGCTGCATAGTAGTTTGAATTTGTAGCAACCCTCTATGCTGTGATTAAACATATTTAAAAAAAACAGCTTTAAAACTGCTAAATGATAAGTGAAAGCTTTGCAATTTTAGCATAAGTCAAAAGCTTTTAAGACAAGTTGCTTTGCAAGAGTTCATAAAGCAGCCCTGTTTTTAGCCTGATACAAATGCTTTTGGAGGGAGCACCTTTTAACCTAGAATTGAGCTTCTATATCAGGGAAATTCAGAAAATATACATCAGAGATGATCTCAATAAAAAGGATACAATAATTGAACTGCACAGAGCAGACAAAAGTGGCGCAGTTAACAATAGATGCTAAACTTTTGATATTTAGGATGATGCATTATGCTGGAAATAGAATATACCTAAGGAGGTAGAACTATGTGTTGAGTAAATGTACTTATTTGCTTTCCACAATGATTATTTGATAGACTTCTAAAGTCAGCAGGGGTGTAACATAGTTGTTCATAGGATTGAAAGGGTTTGTGAGCGTTTTTTCCAGTCAAGTGAGTAAATATATGCACACCTCACCACAGTAATTAGAGTTGAGTTTGGGATAATAGTAAAATGCATTCCTTCCGGGAACACCTGCATAAAATACTAGTCGGTCGTGCTCCGTTAATTATGAGAGGCCGGTCTAAGTCAAAAAATGCTAGGGCCGATTTTTTGTCCCAGTCCAGCCCTGGCCACGAGTGCAGTAAATAATTTCACTTGCAAAAATGTTTATACAAATGAGCAGCTACGGGAAGTCTTAAAATATGTTCCTTACAAAACAGATTCATTAAAGTATCTCCTTTTTTGTGTTAGACTGACTGACTGACTGACTCTGTCTAGATAACAGAGTCAGCCGGGCTTGTGACTCCTAGTTGGGAGACGTGCTAACACTGAGCCTCAATGCACCTGAAAGTCTATAGATTCTTAAATTAAGGTGTGACTCTAAACATATATTTGAAAAATGTCTTCAGGGACCTTTGTTATATGTATTTACTTGAGTTGTGTACTTTCATCATACCAAATGTTTCCAACAGTGTTTAAACCAGAAAAAATCCATAAGTTTACTCAGGGTAACCCTGTGTTTCATTTATTCACCTGTCACTGTAACTTCCAGGAGAGATTTAGACAGTGAGGAAGGAAGTCTGCGAATTACACAATTTGCACTGTGAATAAAACTATACCATTACCTGTCACCTTGTGAGTCGCACCAGATTTCCATCAGCACTGGTGGTTCTTTAACGGTGTGTCCTTGTGTTGTTTGGACAAGTTTGATGGATAACTTGTGTTTATTCCTGTTACTCACGCAGGTGTTTATTCACCCCACACAGCCAGATTACTTTACTGTACATTAGCTGTGTCTATCTTTTTTAAATTCTGGTCAGTCTCTCATTAAACTCAGCACTCACCAAAGACTAAAGTCCCATTCACGCTGCATTTTCAATTACAATTGAGAGAGAGAGAGAGAGAGAGAGAGAGCCATGCAGCTCATGTTGTTGACTGGCGGTGATTTAATGAGGAAAAGTTGACCCGTTCATTCATTTCCCTACTGAGTCTTTGGTGAACTTTCCCCTGGAAAACAGCATCCCACTGCATGGTGGGTCTGGATCTTAACCACAATACCTAATACACATTATTTTATGATGACTATAAACAGTTTGCTGAACCATTTTCAGATTCACAGGTGGAAACCTGCTAAAAAATAACTAAAAAATAAATAGTTGCAGTGATAATGCTGAATCTCTTTCTGAAAAGAGCTTCTTTTTCCCCTCTCCTCTCTGTTACTCTACATTTAAAAAGTAAAGCACAGCAAATTTCCCCTCCAGCTCCAGTCAGCAGAGAATATTACGGAAGATAAACTTCTGACAGTGGACGTCACCTCAGTGGATCACTACTGCGGTCAAGCTGATAAACAGGAGTGAAGATAAATCCACTTTTCAATCCCAAAAGTTAAAATATGTGTCAGTTTTCTTTTAAAGTGTTCAATTAACATGATTACAGACCATTTAATTTACAATATAGCAAGATGCAGATGGCTGTTTAATGAGCGCCAGAGCAGATGTGGCAGGTGTCACTCATATACTCATATATATATATATATATAAATATAAATATGTAGACTTTTTTACATTTTTTTTTATTTTTTTTACTAATATAGACTAATATAATATACAGTCACAGGACTGCTTAAGGTTTAACCTGGTTCAATTTTGGGTGCACACGTCTCCACTATAAATGACACGTGGCGGCAGTCACATTGCAATGGACTACAGTAGACTGCCAACAATCTCATACGTGCTGTACCTGTGTGAAAGGAAATACTTCTCTGCGGATGTACAAACTGTTGTTATAATTAAGCAACATTTTTTTACACTACTCACACTATAATAGCCACACTTGTAATCAAGAACATGTCTGATAAAAAAGTTGTAAATGGCACTGGAGAGGAGGCAGAGGAGAAAATGAGGAGAACCTGCAATAAATGGGCGATCACCATACTAATACTCAAAGGGCTTTCCCTTTCTTTTTCTGATTCTCTTTTCATCCACTGATCAAACTTGGCTGAACAGCCAATCAGAGTAATTTTTCACACTGAAGGGCCAAAAATACATTTATTTTCAATGAAATGCCCTGTTAAGTGATTAGAAAAAAATGTAAATATTTTCCTTAAGTACACTAAACAAACAAAAAAATGTCAACTCTTTTGTTTTTCATGTTTACATGTTGAAGTAAAAGATTTAAGACTTTTCTATGCATTAAAAAAATGTATTATCTCAGACAGAGTCATTAAAATCTCTGTTAGTGAGCACTTTTCTTTTGTCAATAATACATCCACCTGACAGGTGTGGCATAGCAAGATGGTGATTAAAAGGCATGACTGCTTTGGCCTGATAACAATAAAAGGACACTGTAGACACATTAAAAGTGCAAATGTGCAGTTTAACTAAAAATACATTTAATAGGCACTGAACTATGGAGTTCACATGGGTTAGAGATACCCATTTATTGATCAGAGATACCCTAGAACAATGAGTGGATCAGTGCTGTGGTTGGATTTGTGCCGAGTGTGGAAAGAATTGATATGCTATGTAATAGTGAGCAAAGCAGATGCATTCATGTAAAATGTGATTTTTATTACTATCTTATTACCTCAAATGATCTGGTTTGGGTGGCTGCATGTGTGTTCAGCACTAACTTACCTGTGCTTGTCTTGCTGAAGGTGATTCCATCCTCTGGCACAAACAAATAATCACACACAATCAGTGGGAGAGGTTGGATCTGACCCGGACAGAGTGCACCAATCACCCCTCCTGCCCAGCTCTGGATTGGGCTTTATTCTTGACAATTTGGCTCCCACAGCCTCTCTTTCTCCCCTGGCAGTTTAAGGCCTCAGACTCAGAAACCGACACAAAAAAACAAGTACAGTGACAGCTATGGTAAGAGGAAACACAGTCCTTAGAGAAGGCAGCTTCTGGGATTTTCATTATTGTCGTCTTCCACTGTTATTTTAGACAGGAGATTTCAAATAAGCCCTGACGGAACACGATCAGGTTGCCCTCTCTGTTGTGCCCACCGTCTAAACCTAGCAAAGGCCATCACAGAGACTTCCACTTCCATTTCTTTTCTTTTTGTTTGAAGTCCAAAGATAACTCCAGGTTTTCCTATTTGTCTTCACCTCAGTCAAGATCTGTCAGGCTTTGCAGCTGTGGGAGGCAGCAGGTCAGTGGCTTATGTGGATTAGAAGTGTATGGAGACAAATACAAATTCTAGTGTTTGACACAAGATTTTTACTTAGCTAATTTGTCCCAGCTGTAATTACAACCAGGCCATTAGATAACCCCAACAGCCTGAATCTGCTGCTGAAAATCGCTGTGTGCTGAGCAAAACGTGTCAGCTAGAATAGTGACTAAAGGCCCCAGTAAAGACATCTCCAAATGACTGAAACAACTGGTAATTGGTGTTTCACAAAACTCCACACCGAAACAACGCATGCGGCATGACATAACTTTGCTGCACTGACACTATTGGTTGAATTTTGAAAGTGGACCCAAGCCCGACTTTATTTTATTTTTTTACGTCCGAGCACAATTTGTGGCAGAACATGGACGAGCGCGTAACGTTACTGTGGCAAACCTGTGGATAAAATGTCTGCAGTGTGGAAATTACTTAAATTAGAAAGCGAACGTAGTACAACGGCGACATTTAACACCTGCAATATGACCGTTTTGCGCTCGCAGGGGGGGAGAGGATCTGAGTTTTCTTCGTCACCAGGAGTTTTTGAATCCCCGGTATGCCCTATCACCTCAGCATTACATTACATTGACTCCACTTTCGAGTTACAACGCTGGTATGTGCACTAGTTTCATGGACAGCAGAGCATGTAAAACAGGCAACCGAGGAGATGCTGAACGCGTGTGAAATAGACAAGCAACGCGTCCACGTCATTTTACATAACGTAAGGAATATGTAAAAAGCAGTGGATGATATGGAGGTACCAAGCGTGGGCTGTGTCTCACACACACTTCATCTTGCTGTACAAGAGGGTCTGCTGTCACAGTGCAGCATCACACACTCACCTGCTAACACAAGGAAGGTGGAGGCCAATGTTGGAATAGCATGCAGAATAAAAAAAGAGCCATATGAAAGTATATACTTTGTTTCAACAAAATAAAAAAAAATAAAAAACTAGGAATAAGGAATGCAGGTACTTTTTTTCTTAATGCAGCTGTATTATCCAGGGAAATATTAGTTGAGGCTGAGTATCGGATCGGGACTCGGTATCGGCAGATAATAGATATTGAAGGACTCGGATCGGGATCGGGGTAAAAAATACCCGATCGGGACATCCCTAGACACAATACAATTATATAGATTTCTCCATTACAATGTCTGGAGATTAATAGACCGTTGTTTGACATATTGTGTTGCATTATCACAAATGTTTCCAACAATGTTCAAAACAGGCAAATCTACAAGTTTACGCAAGGCACCTTAATTTGGCCACTATGACTTCTGGGAGAGGGAGACAGAGAGACTAAACATAAAATGAATAAAACTTCAAACATGACCTCATCCATGCATTTTGTGCTGACTCACATCAGGTAGATTTTCAAAGCAGATTTGGGTTAGCAAAAAATGTAGGTTTAAGTCAACCTCTTCCCCACATGTTAGTTTTCTATTGCTCATGCACATTGTTTGACAACATCAACTTCTTTTACAGCTCAATACAGAATGGCACGTCAAAAAGAACACTTGAACAAATGCAGGTTTAATATCTGTGAAAGACATCCCCTTGCTTGGTATTCCTGTGTACTAGCGGGTTATCCTCCTCTTCCATGTTAAGGGGGCCATCTGCAGCCAAATCAAATCTGGTTGAAACTCTAGTGAATCTTAATTATTGGCTTCCATCTGTGCAACAGTGAGATTGGCTTATAACTTTACTGGGTTACCTGCGAAGCAGATGATTGGCTTTTGGGTGGAAGGTACAGGATATTATTCATTCCAATTCCATCTACAGTGTTACAGAGTTCTCTAACACCTGGCTACAGCTGTGTACATCATCCTCTTGTCACAAGACTGACTGAAGTGTGGCTCGGAGCTCCACCTTTTTAATTACAATCTGCTTGTAATCTTAGTGTCACTCCATGCGTGACTGGCCATGATTCTAACAGCCTCTAACTTACCCAACTATAACTTATGATAATGTATCCCTCCTGACCCCACCCCGTATAGTTGACCCTAACCACAAAATACTTAGGGCCACACCACAGGGCACAGCTGACTGCAATCTGTGGTGGAGAGAGTTAGCAATAACTCTGGGTTATGAATATAAATATACTCTCTGTTTGAACACTGATCACATCAATTTCCATGTGCAGCATAGTGCAGCACCTGCTGTGGACTTTGCCCTATAGGTAATGTTTAATAAGGCACTGTGCTGTCTTTTGATGAGGATAAAATAAAACACATTATGTACTGTAGAGGTAATTTCACTGAAGTTGACTGATTAGGAAAAGTGTGCTGCAGTTTTGAGAACTGTGACGTGAGAGGTTTTGGGAACGTGCTGGATCAATTATAGAGGGATCAGTGCGCTGTATAAATCTCTCAAACAGCATTAAGCTGACAGGTCCATTAATTATGAGGCCTATCAGCGGTGTGAACCATCAGATGCACTAACCTCTGTGTTCTGGAGCAGGCTGACCCACTTTCCTGACATAGCTTTTTATCACCTCGTTTTTCATCAGCTCCACTGCCTGCCTGGGCATGCTGGATTTTGTCAACTGTCTGAGACTTGATAAATTGTTAGGGGAGCAGATATTGTGCAGTGAAAGAGTGAGTGTGAGAGAGATGGGTGGCAAAGGCACAGAGCTCAAAGCCTGGCAGGCTGACAGATACGACTGACTGAGTGACATCACTGACAGGACGGTTTGTATAATCCTCCCTTCCTCGGCATCTTTAGCAACATCCCTGGAAATATTTGAGAAAATACTGAAAATCCTATAGTGAAAAAAATGCAGCATGGCTATGTTTGCAGCACTTAAACACCATGATAACAAGGTTACATGTTGGGTTGGGCATAACGTGTGATGTCCCACAGGTTTCATTTCTGGGGCCCTGTTATTCACTTTATATTTGTTGCTCTTTGGACAGATCATAAGCGTATTCAAGATTACTTATCATTTATTTGTGGATGATATCCAGCTCCTCTTTTCTGTAATACCCACTAAGGCTGTTAGGTTATCAACTAGGGACAGACCGATTAATGGCATGGCTGATAAATATATCAAATAAGTGCCGTGGAGAGGAGGCATAAAATAGCATAAAAAGAAAATACTTAAGATAAGTACCTTAACATTGTTCTTAAGTACAGTACTTCAGTAAATTGTAATTAGGTTCTTGACTAGTGGTTCCAAATATAGATAATTAATAATAAGTTATTCATGATGGCGTGATGGCATGTCCCTCATGCCATCATGCCATCATACTCTGTAACTCCTCACTTGGGGAGAGGAGGAATAGAGGATAGGAATGGAGGAAATAGAGGAGGAAATATAGGAAATAGGGTAAAAAGGACAGAAGGGAAGGCGTGGTAGAACTGTGCAATTAATAATTAATAATCTACACATACAAACCTGTGCAATATAACTTGATCCACCACTTAAGTGCAATAATTTCATTTAATTTAACTGCTAATTTCTGCTAATGTCATTTATCCGCTGTATAAAAACACAATACCATATACAGTCCTATATATTGATCTTTATTTATCTATATTCATCCTCTATACAGTTCTCTACATTTATCTTATTTGATTTTGTTTTCTGTGAATTTTATTTTTATCTTACTTTTATTCGTATCTCTCTTATATATATATATATATATATATATATATATATATATATATATATATATATATATATATATGTTATATGGGGGCGGAGCTAACTAACTGTTACTACCAGCAGTGATGAATACTTTCTTGAAAAACTTTCTTATATCCATTCTTCTTGTTCACGTGCTTCTCCTCATGCTGTTCTAGTCACTCTGTGTGCTTCAAGGTACACACACACTGCAGGAGTGCAAGCAAGGTCTCAGGATTTTTAGTGATGTGGGCATTCTCTATATGAACAAGTGGAATGGATTGAATAACGACAAGGGGCTCTCTCTACCTTATACTATGAAGTGCAGGGAAACTGACAGATTTATGATCATAAGTGAATAATGACAGGTTATATGATTATTTATTTAAAGTCATATTCTGGCCACTTTATATTGAATTTGTTGGTACTTTTTTGAAAAAAAAAATGAAAAAAATGAAATAAAAACACCAAATTATTTAGGGGGCTTAAGAATATAATTACCTAAAATAGGCCTAATGACACCACTGAATGGCACTGAAGGTTGTGGTTGTTGCCCTAGATAAGGCTGCCCACATGATCATGCTAAGTATCAGGCCTCTCCTATGCTACCCTTTCCAGCCTGCCTTATTTAGGGGCATGATGATTAATGCTTATAATGATTAATAAGTGTCAACTGATGATTAATCCTCATCAGTTGACACCTGTGTTAAGTAGCTGACCTGCAATCCTGGAGAGCTAGCAAGAGAGCTAGCAAGATTTGAAAGTGGCACCTCCTCTAAGTCCCCCCCCCTCCCCCATCCCGTCAGTGCTCCGTTCAAAGCCACGCCCCCACAAACTTGAACGCACATCTGGAAGGGGGACTCAGCAGGGAGAATGAGATGCCAGAGCACGACGCAGCAATTCAGCTGAATTTAGCACAGGGCAGACAGGAAGTCAAGCGCCAAAATAACAAACTACATCTGGCTACTTTTCAAAATAAAACCAATCGGATTGGTCAGATGCACGGATTGGTCAGCTTTTTCTCAGTCCTACAGCTGCCACAGAGGTCAGATTATTTTTGTTTCTTTTTCTGACTACATAATGTATTGACTACTCTTAGGATAGCATTATCATTTCACCCAGTATAACAAAATGTATTTCTGAACAACATTACAGACCCTAGCTTTAAAATACCTGTTACCACAAACAGCTAGAGATCAGGCATGAAAATCACTCACCTTTCGGCGAAATTCGCCGTTTTGAAACCAAAATAGGTGACCTACATGAATCACGTAGATCCGATGACAATTTCATTGGGGGGGCATGGAGGTGTACCAGAGATTATCAGTGTACTGCGAACATGTGCGCGCGTTGAATTCAATAAAAACAGCGTTTCTAAAATCCCTACAAATCATTTTCAAGACGTGTCGATGATGCTGAGGTGAGGCGACTGACTGGAGGTTGAAGGTAAAGTACGTTGCATACTCTGTGAGAAAGACGACAAATTTGTCTTCAAAATAAGAGCATTACATTGCACCCAATTGGAGTTTAGAACGGGGTTCTTAGCGGGGGGCTTTTAATTTGAAAGTAGCGACTGTTCTTAGCTTGTTTGACACAATCAAACCGCTCCAGAGATGAGGAGACGCTGCATCTCCTGGATCTCAGCGACTGTCCATCAAGTGATGGACTGACTGCTGTGATCAGCTGTTTCTTGGTTTTAAAACTATCCGGCTGTGGGTCGCACAACAGTGCAGGTCATCGACACCTCCGCCCATCTCACGCAGGGGCCGGCACATCGACGTCTCGGATTTAGATGGCCTCCGAGGCGGAAAATTAGCGGACCAGAACAGACCTCTGTAGTGTAAAATAACCATAGTAAGTAGATAGTGGTAAGTATAACATAACCACAGTTAGTAAATAGTGACTAGTGGTAACTGATAATAACTGTTATAATGATAAAAGTAAGAAACAAAGGGTAATAAGTGTGAAAGAGTTGCTGAAACATACCACTGAGTACCAGCTGACTGAAAAGTGCATCTACTGATTGAAGCTGCTATAGTCAGATGATGTGAAGTGTGAAAATGTAACCACCAACCTAAGAATTAAGTCATATAACCAAATGTGTAACCCTTTCATTAAGTTTGAAAATATTGTGCATAGAGAGATTAGATATGATGGGATGCATCAAGGAAGGGACTGAGTTATCAGAAGACCTGAAGGCCGAAGGCCACAGTTTCTAAAGAGCCAGCGATAAGGACACAGTGAGAGCACCTTCTTAAAAAAACCAAAGCGAGGCGAAGAGCATCTGGTCGACATGCAGTTCTGCACGTACGCCAATCTTCGCGCAAGCGCAGAAGGTAATACGGGGTTTTTCCACTAGAGGTACGGGGATTTTCCATGAGAAAAATGTTTTTTTCCATAGAGAAATAACAGTGTCAGCAGAAATTAAGAAGGATAGTGATTGGTTGATGCCATGTTGTCCAAACGGACACACCCCCTTTTCTGTGTTTAAAAAGAGAATGTTCGAGGCTTTGAACCTCGGGTCTTTTGGGTTTTTTCACGGATTTTGTCTGCGCCTGGTCCCGCTCTTTTTTGCCGGCAAATAAAGTTCTATTGCACTCAGCCTTGAAGACTCCTGGTGATTTTTGGATCTTTGAAATCTTTTGAACCAACGGAGAAAAGACAAGTCGTTTATACGACACCTCCAATATACCACCTTGTGTCTAAATCCGCGGACCTAGCCGCAAAAAGCACAGCCGAATTGGCAGCTTGCTGCCCAGTATAAAAACGGCTATTAACTATGCAAACAAGGGCAGCCATGCACTGCAGGCACACTGTGGTGCAGGTCATACCATCAACACAGTGTAGCCAGAACCTTCCTTTCAAGCAGAGAGACTCAAGTACATGCGCATTATGTGAAGTTTCTTTAATGCAAACTTTTCAATTTGATAGTATTTAACATCTGTAGTTTCATGCTGAACTGCAAAGAATAAATGTTGGTTTGTTATGCCGTTGACTTACACTGTACACCACTAATGGCTCAATGATTTTCACTCTTATGGATTCATATTACATGTGGTACACAGGCAGACAGGCATGCTTAATGACTGCAGTATGGAGAGCTTTAGATCGATAGATCCACAAGAACTGTGTCAAGGTCACTCTTCTGCTTTTAACTTTACCATGTTGAGGAAAAAAAAACTAAAAAAACATGTGTTATGTTATGGTAATAATTTACCCACAGTGTTTGAAGCAGAAATAGACATCAAAGCAATTTCCAAGTTGCTGCGGTGACCCGGCAATAGTCTGTAGTTTCCTCACAGTCCTCACAGAGTAGTCCCACAGAAGGCCTGTGAGCCTGCAGGCCAGCACCTCATCTGAACACTCATTTCATTAGACTTCATCAAACTGTCAACTGTGCAGCAGTATTAAGCCAAAGTTTCCACATAGCAAAGCAGTGAAGGTCAGGAGTGACAAGAATATCGGTCTTTTTGAGACAGAAACTGAGGCATTTTGGAATCTCATCTCACTCCTCTATTCTATACTCAACATGCATCACTACAGGCAGTCATTGTTCAGTAATTTATTTACAAAGGCCGAAGTTTGCGCTGCTCGCCCATGAGCTTTACCATTCATACAAAGCAGGCCAAGTTAGTACACACACTTTGGTGTTTGACACAAGATAGAATGACTGTTTCAGAGGGCTAAATAGGTTAAATTGACCTACAGTATGTTGTTATTTGAGAACAATACACATAGGACTTGCACCCCCAGATGTAACGGTTATTCTGTTGTGTCCCTTCTCACTCTATGAGCTTATCAGATCCTTCACAATTAAGGCTCCTGGATTCTGTAAGGGTTTACCTGAGGACAGTACAGCAAAAAAAAAAACATAAAAAATCTGTTCTCACTTTTAGATAAGTTTTTCAGTGAACTAAATATTATATTAGGGTTTTGTGGCACACTTTGTCACTATGTGTTGCACACTTTGTCACTATGTTTAAAAAAGTGCTGTTTCAATCAATACTTTTGTTTTTTTATGCTGTATACAAGGACACACTTGTGAGTAATCAGTTGGTTCAGACGTTCCTTCATGTGTAAACACGAGCCATCTCCAAGCCAAGATTTATGATCGGGTTCTAGTTGGTATATTGATGCAGCTAGAGGACACAGTAATAATGTGGAAAACATGCATTCTCGATGAGCTTGATCTTAGTTTTTTTTTTATGCATTTTTAAATTGAATGGGCATTATGGAATTGTTTGAAAATATACACTCTCTGAGGGTGAAACGTTTTTAAAAAATCATGGGACAGGACCAGATGCTCCCCTGTAGACAAGTGTGGGAATGCGAAAGTGCAAAGTGTCCCATGACCAGGGACCTCGATCAGCTCTGAGGTAGGTGGAGGTGTCAGGAAGGTGCCCACACCAGACGTTCAGAGCTGACTCAACTATACATTGTCATCTAAATATAGAGAGACCATCCTGTCCACTTTAGCTGACATCAGCAAAGTTAAGTAACACACAAAATAGTTATTTTATAGAGGGTGTGAGGCAGATCCATCCTTCTTTTCTCCCATTGGATAGATGAACCTTTAATCCACCAAAATGACCAATTAGGAGAAGTAGGCAGGTATGGAAAATAGACTCAAAAAGGCCAACACGCCAGAGAAAGGGGGGTGGTAATTGGTAGATCTTCTAAGATGGGAGGCTCAATAGGATTTCTGATAGGGCAGAGGGCGAAGCATTTTGACATTGCTTTTGCCAGAGATTTGAGAACACCAGACGTGCAGCCACACTCTGTTCGGACGCTGGCTTGAGATCTGTTTCAATAAATATTGCTCTATCATTCCACCCAGCCTGGCCTTCGCAGAATTCTTTTATCAACATACTACACGCCAACACCTTTGATGATGACAGCCCAGAAACTACACTGGGAACGGGGGAAACAGTTAACCTTGCTCTATGAAATGTTAAACAATACACCTACCAACAACTGCAATGCTTACTAATTAACATATTGTTACATACAAATTAAACAGTTATGCATGTTGGATCTATTTATTGGTGAACAACAACCACGTGAAATGTGTAGCTTAGTGGATGTCTTCAAAGTGAGGTTGCCAGGTTCAGTATTGCTGTAAAGAAATTACAGGTTTTTTGTCATCAACTTTTAGACTGAAGACCAAACTCTTTAACAGTTAACTGAGGCCCACTACTTCCACATCCACAGCTGTCTGATGGATGGATTCACATGGCTAAGAAGTCATTTTAGGTCTTCTCCCTCACCTTGTGAAAAATGGGATTATTGTTCAGTGTAATAAACTTGAGCTATAGTCTGGTGAAAGAAATAACAATGCATTGTTTCGCTCAAAGGCTACTGGCAGTTACAGCACTTACAGTTAATCATACACTGATGGTGGTGGCTGCCATGCAAGGTGCCGACCAGCACATCAGGAGCAGTTTGGGATTCAGTGTCTTGCTGAAGGACACTTCGACATGCAGGGGAATCAAACCAGTGACCTTCCAATGACAAGACGCTGGCTCTACGCCTTTTAAACAAATCAAAAATAAATAAAATATTGCATGTAAAAGTTGATTTAAGAATGTTTATTATTAATAATAATAATAATAATAATAATAATAACAGTTAATCATGAATGCAATTCTGTATACAATTTAAATAAAAAAGGGATAAATGGTTGTAGTAAATGTTTTTTTTAAAACTATAAACATGAAAACCATAAAGCCAGTCTAGGTAGAGAGGTAGATTTCCATTTCCTGAACAAATGTAACAAACAACAGCAAAAATGCTTTCAGATAGTTGCTGCAATTATCTTTTTAAGTTTCTCCATCCAAACATTACCTCTGTGCAGCATCTAAAAAAGACTTACTCAATTGGTGGCCGGGGGATTGAATTCGGCCCATGCACAACCATAGTCCAGTCATTTAATCATTTTGAGACTCTGTAAATTAGCCCATTCATCAGTTCTGTTTGATGCCAAGCACAAAAACACTAGTATTTCATGAAAGAAGTTTAATCCCAGGCTGTTTCAGCAGAGACAATTTACTGGAATCCAAATGGAAACCTACTTCTTGGACTAAAATTGTGCTTTTCTACTCTATACGTTTATATATAGATAGTATCCTTTTCAAGGAAGAAGTGGAGAAACATAAAATGAGAAATGCATGGTTTTAACATATTTTAATTTTGAGAAATTCTTACAAAAAATTGTACTTCGCCTAATACCAGCCCTTCATTCAATCAAAATTAGACTGGTATATACTGTAGGTTTAGATTGTAAGGGTCTTTATCCGTCTTGATGGGAGGTAATTTAAATGGAAACTCTAGCTGCAGTGATACAGGAGCTTAGTTTTATATTAACTGTGTGAGAATGTAACATCAATGTAACTCAAACTGAGGGAGTTTGAAGTGGCAAAGACAGTCGTGAAGAGGTTTCAGAGTTGAAGAGCATATAGGAGCGCTGTGGTTATAATGACAGGACCACCCCGCTGAGCTCGGCCTTGGCTGCACAGTGCTCAGCTCCTGAAGACTACAAAGGATGTATAACTTCATTAGATACAGGAGTACTTGGAGGAGATAAGCACAAAGCTTGAAGCTGAATTGTTCCCAGATTAACAAATTTTAATCCCTGAGCTGCTCAATAGGTTGAAGTATGAAGTATGAATCATAAACTCCTTAATGCATGCATACTTTTAATGTGCAATATGAATGTTCTCAAGGAAACAATTTTACCATTATAAGTTTTCATATTTAAAAGTGACAACATATGTTACATTCACTGTAAGCACGCATAGTCAGTGGCTGATTAAGGAAACATTGCTAAAGTAAAAACAGTCTATTTTATTCCATTCTATTTTCATTGTCTATTTTATTCCATTCTATTTTCATTGCCCTCTCCTGGTTTCTCCTGATTTGTGACACATTTCCAGACATGTTCCCCTTGTAGTTGTCACAGCCTGTTTCTGGCACTGTCCAGTGAGCAGTCTACTGTTCTGTTCTGGAAACCATGGAGCAAAAACAGTCACTGAAACTCACTTTTTTTCTCAATGGTTTCAGAATCCTCACAGCTTTTGATGTCTTAATGTTGACCAATATGTGTGCATGTTATCTGAGTTTTTATAAAGAAATAAAAAACAAACAAATAAATAAATAAATAAAAACATCTTTTCTCAGTAGGCTGGTATTCTTTTTTACATCACTGTACTGTTAGTGATGTTGAATGGTTGCACCATCCTTGTACCAATTTCTTAATTTCTTGCACTACAGCCAGGGGTGTAGTGAATTCAAAAAAAATGCCAGCATCTTTTCAGGTGGAACATTGTCTTGCATGATACTCAAACCATGAGTTGAGTGTTTAGTTCCACTGTAATTGCTAAAATGTATGAAATAATTCATGATTCAACAAGTCGGGTAGAGGTTTCTTTTTCCCTTGATCCATTTCAAGGACAAAAACACAGTCAAATAAAATAACACATTTTATTTCTTCACATTCTGTGTGTGTGGGCAGACAGCAGCAGCAGGGCTGGGTAAGAAGAACGCTACTGTGACATTGTGATTAGGATTACAACAGCCATAGCCCTTACAACATCATCTAATGTGTTGTCATGGATTAGATTGACAAAATTTTATAAAAATAAGTAGTTATATGCCGTATACCTGTACAAATGGTTAATGTGATATCACAAGTTAAGAGGCGATATTATGTTTGATCTGTTAAGTATTACTGTTTGTTAATCTTTATAATAAGTTAAGAAATAAGTTAAATAATAAGTTTAGAACTTGGTGGTTTATTTTGGTTAATTGTCTCACATGAAAGTGGATAATAACTATTTTGGTCCACCTGGGTTTAATCCTTGACGACGGACTATCCTGCAAATTTTCCCTCTACCACATCCGCAGGACCCAGTCTTTCCTCACAAAGGATGCAACCAACTCCTAGTCCAAGCGATGGTAATCTCCCACCTGGACTACCGCAGCTCACCCTTGGCTGGACTACCAGGCTGTGCAATAAAACCGTTGCAACGTATCCAGAACGCTGCAGCACACATTGTTTTCATGTACCCAAATTCTCCCATGTGACCCCCCTCCTCTGTGACCTCCACTGGCTTCCTGCCGTGGCCTGAATCCAATTCAAGATGATAGTACTGGCCTTCAAGGCCGTCAATGGAACTGCACCCGTCAACCTCCAAAGACTGGTCAGACCACATGCCCCAGCACAAGTACTTCCCTCCACTACATCAGCTGGCAGGCTGGTACCGCCATCGCTGAGAGCAAACAGAGGTCACTCAGCAAAGTCACTACTCTTCTCTACTCTGGCACCTCAGTGGTAGAATGAACTACCGACCAATGTCAGGACAGCAGAGTCACTCGCCATCTTCCGCATGTGACTCAAGACTCACTTGTTCAGATTTCACGTTGACCAAGGGAGTAGGTTTGATTTTGAGATTGGTGGGGACACAAGAGTGCTCCAAGGCAGCACTCCTGAAAGTTGATTTTTTTTTTACATTAGCAATCATGATTTCACGTCATGCAGATGTTATAGATTAAAGCAACTAATGAAAGACAAGGAGGCAACTTCAAAGAGTTCTAGGAATAAACCACAATATAAATTTGACAACTGTATAGCAACTACTACCGTTGCTCACTTCTACACAAATAAATGAAAATAACAATTAAAAATAACTTTAAAAAAAGTGTATCTCTTTGGCATTAAATATTCTCGTCTGTATTGTTGAGCCTCTACCTATACACCTTTGAAGTAACTTACACTTTGACTCCTAAAGAAGTCTCTTATATCCAGTTTTCTTTTCTTTAATATCCTTCAGATCCTATAGAGCACACACATACACGCACGCAAACAGACATGAACACAAATGTAAATGACACCACTGATATTAAAATCCATCAAGCTGATGTGACCCAGGAAGAACAAATGCCGAACATGTTGACAACTTACACTCACAGTTGCAGATAACATGCACTGCCTCTAGTCCAGTCCAACCAGCAGGTTGCATGCAGCTTTTACCAGCAGAAGGAGTGAAAGACGTGTCCCTAGCGTCCCTTCCCAATTCTACGCACTTGATACTGTATCTTAACATTTAGAGATGTGAGCACAGATAAAAATATTTCAAAGTAATCAGATGAAAACCATATAAAGTCACAACTAAGAAGCATTGATAAAGCAACTCTCCTTCCTCTGGGGACATCTGACTGTTGCTTGTTACTTTTTAATTTGGCCTCTCAGGTTCTCTCTGCTCTCAGCCTAATGAACTATGTTTGACAAAGAACAACTTTTTTGCACTCTGCTGATTTCTGGGGTAAATAGTTTACCAACTTCAGTTGTTCAACATGAGTCCTGCGCTCTAAGTGCAGAGAAGCAATTAGCTCTCTGATTAAAAGTCCATCACCATTGATGAACAAGCATGTTGCAACAAGCAGATGCTTCCTTGCAAGCACAAAGCTGTCAACATTTCGGTCACATGGAGATGTGGGAGAGTCCAGGCAGATTAGTGGCTTTGCGTGCAGTCCCTAGGTCCAGTCCTGGCTTTAACAACCACAGCAGGAAAGTCAGCAGTGAACTACATAAAGTTGTACAGGCTGAAGTGGGCCATTATTCAGACCCTCGGGCCATGTTGGATGTCCCCTTAGGATGGAGAGCCACAAGAGCTCTGAGCTGATGCATGTATAGAACCCTTTTTCGTTGTTTCTGAATAAAATGACAATACACATCTATTTTATTCTATTCTATTCTATTCTTCAGGTCCAGGTGAGTAATTACTTTGGGGTGGCTGAGTCTCTGTTGGAGCATAGGATTGGAGACAGCAAAGAGCTGAAAAGTGACCAACCTTTGTAAACAGCTTGGAACTTAAGCAGGTAGTTATGAGATAAATTAGTAAGACCTTCCAACAACATTAACAGGTATTAAAAGACACACAATTCTTTATGTAATATGTTTTTAGGGAATGAACAGCAATAGGAATGGCATCATAAATGATTTATTCTCTAAACTGGTTTGTCATGTGAGGTATCTGGAGGACAACACATTCTGATTTACGGATCTACTCAGTTTGGATTCAATCATGACCTATTGATTCATTCATTGTGTGAGTGAAGGTCCAGGGGTGGCTTCCAACTGTAAGAAGTCAAAGGTTAACAGACAATAAAGTGCTTAGCTAAGTTTGACCTGCATGCCAAATGGTGGAAGATGCCTAACACAGGTCAAAATCCTCTTTTAGTCTATTGGATAATTTAGCAAAGGGACCAATCAGAAGAAGTGTGTGTACTGGAGAAGGGCCTCTAAAAAGGCCCTCACAGCAAGAACGAGGGTGTGGCATTTTTTTAGGTCTCCTGAGATCGAAGGCTGGGAGTTCTGAGAGGGCGGAGGGCAAAGCATTTTGGCATAGCTTTTCCCATATATTTGAGAATATCAGAAAGCGGCCACTTCTGATCCGGACGCAGGGCTCAAGATTCTGTTTCAATAAAGATATGAGATGCTATATCATTCCACCCAGCCTTGATTCTGCAGAATTCTTTCATCATCAAACTACACGGCGACTCATTGGAGAAGAAAAGCCCAGAAACCACACAAACTTGCTTAATTTCATTTTACACATAATTTTTCTTGTGCTTTTGACCCATCCTAAGCGTAACCCAAATCCCAGTCTTGCCATGTATGGAAGACTGGGGAAGACAGAGATGTGTATATATATATATATATATATATATATATATATATATATATATATATATATATATTAGGGCTGTAACGATACACCAAACTCACGATTCGGTTTGTATCGCGATGTTTGACCCACGGTTCGATACAAACCTCCATTTTTTAGAATAAAGTCAACTATTTGATTCATGTAACATTTCAATGACATCTGTATATGACACTCGTCTGATAGTATCAGCGCGCAGTACTGGGAAACTGAACCAGTGTGAATGGATGAGCCAGCTGCGCATATGGAGGGCGTGGCATACAGTCTGATGACTGCACAGGTCCATCACTCAACTTAATAAACAGAAATATCCCACGAAGCAACGTTACAGAATCAAACAAAAGTAATGTAATAACTAAGTAATGTAATAAAAGATACCACAGAT
>CAEMYA010000734.1:151295-165152 GCA_903131615.1 Diplodus sargus | reverse complement strand
ATCCTTACACAAGGCTCTTGTTCTCGGACAGGAAGTTGGGTGAAAGAATATTAAGTCCAACAGATATGCTTTTGTTTGTAACCACAGTTTATAATATAATATATAATTGAAGGGAGTCTGTTGGTACCACTCGTGAAAGCAGTCTCTTCCCGCGAGCAACAATGTTTATTGCTATATCACATGGTGTCCTGTAACTAGCAGTGTGCAGGGAGAAGGGGACAAATGGGCCAGGTCATGAAGAAGTCAGAGAATTAGGTGATAGGTGAATTAGACACAGACATGCGGATCGCATCTCCCTGTTGTGGCATAAGCGACGAGGGCAAGTTCCTACATACTACATCATGTATTCTCGATATAGCATATTTTGTGGGCCCTGGCATCATGCTGGTGGGTGCCTGCATGTAGCGCAGCGTCTCAGCATTAGATGGAGCCCAGACTTGCTCGCTCCTTGCTGTCCACTCATTTTTATGGACAGGATCCTGAGTGTCCTCTTCGCTCTCAGATGATGGGTCAGAGGAACTCAACGAAGTGGGAGACTCCAGTGAGCCTTCTGTGTCAGACTCCCCCTCGAAGCTCGTGTCTTCCTCTGAGGAATCCTGCAGCTCGCTGTCAGATGAAGGCTGCATTACCATCTCTAATGGCTCTTTGTCTCTGAAACGCCTCTTCATTTTGTTGCAGGTCTTTCTCCTTCTCTGCTCACTAATGAAATGACCCCTCAGCCAAGTTGCATGTTTATCATTGGCTCTGAAAGAAGCCAGGTGCAGAAACACACTAACAGTTGTTTTTGATTTGTTTTTGAGTACAACAAAGGCATGTTTTCACTCAACCACCTTTTCAAAGACACATGAAACACCATTCTCAAAAGATGACCTTTGTTCACCCCTGAAATGATCAGTGGGTGCTTACAGATTCACACATTCTCTCTCCATTTCTTTAACGCACACACGTGCATACACACACACACACACACACACACACGCTCACACTCACTTTTGGAGGCCCTGGTAGTCACCCAGCTCCATGCCACGACTGGCAAAAATACAAGAATTTCATGCATCAGCCTACAATGGGAAAATGGTTGAATCTGGTGAAATATTGCAAAAATGTCAAATATCACTTCTTTTCTTCAAAATGCAATACTGACACTCCAGAATGCATGGTTTTTTACTGTATTGGCAGTGAGATTAAAAAATGTGGTTTCAATGGAAGTCAATGGGGCATTTTTGGCCATAAAGGTGGTTAGAGGGAGTATCTGTTACTACATAAAATATACTAATGCAATCACATACATTTTGTCGGTAATCTTTGATAAATCCAATACTCTAATTACCACCAAAGCCATATCAGCCTGCTACTAATGATATGGAAAATAATAAATTTTTTGGTTTGTTGTAATAAATAATTCATAATTCAAATAATAAAACCGGCATTTAAATGGTTAAAATCCTGAAAATTATTATATGGTTGGTAGTTTTGAGTAAGTCTGAAGTTGTTTAAGTGATTTATGAAAAAAAAGTGAAAAAAAATATTGATCTATGGTGATTTAATGGCAGTTTTTTTGTGCGTGTACATTTTTGCCAGGAAGGTGGTTAAAGAGTGCAAAATGCATTACAGGCAAATAAAAGACATGTAAGAGTAAAAGACACTGGATTTCAAAAATTTGACTAAAAACAAGAGTTTCTGTAAAAATCCATGCAACACGCTGTAATACAGCCAAAATTATCACTAAATTAAAAAAAAAGTTGAGAAGAATGTACAAAAATGCCTGAGGAGGGCACAAGGGTTAAGACAGACACAGTATGTGTGTTTGTTGTTTTACTAATTGTCAAACATCTTCCTATGATTTTACATGGATAATGAGCTACCTCTAACCTACTGCTGAAGGTTTCCATTTGTGTGTGTAACAGTGTATAACATTCATAGGTGTTATCACAACATTTTCTTTAATTAAGTTCTTCTAACGTTAGGATCCACACCACTGACACTGTTCTTCATTTAGCCATCAGTGATGAGTTTTTTTTTTTTCTTAGTGAAGCAAAGGAAGATGCTTTAGTGTTGGCACATGCACAATAAACCTATATGGATGCATATGCTGTGTTGTGGTCTCAGTTTCTAGTTATTCAATCTTACTGTTACAATTGACTCCAGGTTGTGTTACAACATACCCTGGTAGTGTTTCTCCAGCACCTTCAACACCATCCAGTGCAGGCTGTTGAAGGCCAAACTGGAGAACATGGCGGATTCTCCCCTCATCACATGGGTCGATGACTATCTGACGGGCAGACCGCAGTTTATGAGACTACAAAACTGTGTGTCTGACTGTCTGATCGGCAACATCGCCGATCGGCAAGGACCCCGTCCTCTCCAGTCTGCATTGGTGGGACAGAAGTCGACATGGTGGATACATACAAATACCTGGGTGTGGTGCTGGACAATAAACTTCAGTGGACTACAAACACTGAGGTAGTCTACAAGAAGGGTCTGAGATGCCTTTACTTCCTGAGGAGGCTCAGGTCCTTCAATGTCTGCAACCGGATGCGCCAGGTGTTCTATGAGTCTGTTGTCGCGAGCACCATCTTCTTCACTGTGGTGTCCTGGGGTGCGGGCATCAAAGCAAAAGACGCAAACAGACTAAATAAACTCATTAAAAAGGCAGGGTCTGTTGTTGGCTCTAAGCTTCACCCTGGAGGAGGTGGCGGGGGACAAAATGCTGGCAAAACTGCTGGTGATCATGGACAATGTCTCTCACCCCCTCCACGAAACTCTGGACAAGCTTAAGAGCAGCTTCAGCAACTGCTAAGAATCTTATTGTATATTGTGTATAGTGTTTACATATTTTATATTGTACTGTTTTTAATATCAATATTTGCCCTTACCTCTTGATTGTATTTTTGTATTTCCGATTGTATTATACCGCTGTTACGATGACGTAATTTCCCCTCGGGGATACATAAAGTTATCTATCTATCTATCTATCTATCTATCGGGGTACTTTTTGTCAAAATTCGAGTGCCCTTCTGCAAACATTATTCAAGTTATAGGAGCTGAGACAGAAAATGTTACATCCATCCCCGGTCTGCCCTACTCCCATGCTCATCCAGAAACCACCTCCCCAAACTCTCATCTCGAATGGCCATACCTGCTTCAGCCACTCTCCTCTGAAGATGCTCACACACTAGTTACATCTAACCATGCCACCACCTGCTCCCTTGACCCGATTCCCTCCTCCCTTCTCCAAGACATCTCAAATGACATGTTGTCATTCCTTACCACCCTGATCAACTCCTCCCTCACTTCAGACCTTATTCCAGCTCCTTTCAAGACAGTTACATTAAAGCCATACCTAAACAAACCCACCCTAGACCCAACTGACATCCGAAACTACAGACCTGTATCTCTTCTTTCATTCCTCTCAAAAACTCTGGAATGCAGCATCTACAGCCAACTGTCCTCATTCTTCTCGACCTATCTTCTGCATTTGTCAACAACCTCTCCATTCTAGCTGAACTTGGCATAGCCGACTCTGCTCTAACCTGGTTCACATTGTTGAAGATGGCGCCGCTGTGTGCTGCTGGCCGCCTGCAGCTCCTACAATGGCTGATGTTTCTGTTGTTTTTAACCCTCTGCACTACTCAGATCAAGTCTCTGCTGGTGTATGATCGCCAGTCGCCATTTTGGATCTTCGACAAAATTGTGGGGGATTAGGTGCATTTAAGCATAGTGGGCAGACAACTGTGCCCCCGCTACTGGTGGGGATACCGACTCACCTGTGCCAGGCCTCGGCTCCATCTCCTCAGCGGAAGTGTCCCCATCACCGCGGCAAACGTGGCGGCTGGCTGGTGAAGCTGAAAGTCTGGCTGGCATGATCTTCGTCCATTTCCCGGACAGGACATGGATTCATTCATCCCTTCGTCGTGCCCCGGCGTCTCCTGGATTCCATCGATGCCTGCCTTATACCTGTCACCGGCTCATTTGAGGGACTCCGGCCCTGCTGCCCTTGCCCTCCTTGGCTTTCTCAGCAAGATGCTGATACGGGCTCCCCGATCCGCCGAACCAAAGCCCCCGGCTCCCACCAGGTTTGGCCTGGTAAATGCCAGATCACTGGTGAATAAAACATTTATCCGGAGGGATTTCTTCAACTCCCGTGGCCTGGATTTCCTCTGTGTGACAGAGACGTGGATCGGTGCCAGTGAGTGCAGCCCTCTGATCAACTTCTACCGAATGGTTGCTCTTATTTTTCTCTTATTTTTCATCGAGTTGTGGAGGAGGAACGGCTACTGTTTATAAAAATGATTTTAAATGTAAGCAGCGTGCTGTCTCATCCTCATTTTCCAGCTTTGAAGCAAATTTATTTGAGGTGGGTCACTCTGACCTGGTGCTGTGTGCCGTCATCTACTGACCGCCCAAATACAATAAAGACCTCCTAAATTATTTCTCTGATCTTCTGGCTGAAATTATGCCTAAGTATGATCATGTTCTCCTTGTAGGGGATTTTACCATGCATGTGTGCTGTCCTGACAGACCGTTGGTGAAGAATTTTTTAAGCCTTATTGACTCTTTTAATTTGGAGCAGTGTGTGTCTGGTCCCACACACGAACATTGACACACATTAGACCTCGTTCTCTGTCATGGTTTGTCTGTGTTAAATGTCGAAATCTGTGACAATGTGTTTTTCGATCATTTGCCAGTATTGTTTGAAGCTGCTGTCTCCTGTGCTGCAGTTAAATCTGGCTCCCCTGCTCGCAGCCATCGAATTTCAACCAGCCTTCAACCAGCTATGTGTCCCCTCTGACTTAAAGGGGATATATTATGCAAAACTCACTTTTTTGTTGCTTTACTATGTATATTTGCATACCCGGTGTGCCTCCCCACCCCTTTAGAGTGTCTGCTGTGCTACGATTTACGTTAGTTATATGCAGGCATGGACAGAGAAACGTTGCCTTGCAAATGTGTATTGCTCACTTACTAAATCTAATGTGTAATAAGGGATTTACATGGGTTTCAAATGGATTTTTTTAATCATCATTTCTGTATACATAGCTTTGTTTCACACAACAGATTACTTCCTTTTGTGTTTAGACAGGCACATCTGTACAGCAGCCTGTGGTGGATCGCGTTGCCTGCCAGTCAGACCAACCAGTGACATGCACAGTTGGCACACAGCTTTCCATGAGAACTCTCCAGCCTTACTTCAGAAGAACAACAGCATATGATGTAATGTTAGTCACTGTGTTACTCTAATATGTAATTTTGGTTTCACTCTGTTATGAATATGGATTGGCTGATGAAAATTATGTTTTCATCTATCAAAGGCAGACAGAAATCAGTGTCAAAGAGGACTCTGTCACAGTTTTGTCTGAGTCAGCAGATGTGACGTGAGTAAATAACCTCAGAATTGACCTCTTTTTACATTATTTGTCTCAAGTAGTATGGGAGTTACTACACGCACAAAATTGCGTGTAAAATTTGTTTTTTTAATATATCTAAAAGATCTTAAAACCATTTGAATTCATGTGATTTCTTTTTTTTCAGGAACACCAGCTTTTTGCAGGCTAGAAAAGGCATTGACGAATAGGAGAATTCTGAAAGGTGTGGAAAAGCTCAGCCCTAACTATCTCACCTCTGGAGGCATTTCACAGCGTCTTTCAGGTGAATAAAACATCACTATCTGTTTAGTTCATGACAGTTTAGTGTGCTTGCTATGATTTTTAAAGTACTATTTTTCCACCCAATACTCTAGCTGGCTGCCCTGCATTACAATAAAATGCTGGCTGACCACAGGCAACATCTACAAGTGGAGAGCTGCTATACAGAGTCAACTTCCACAAATCTAATCGCGGAGAATGCACCGCAAAGCCTGTGAAAGCAGAGCCAACAGTCCGTAAGTTTTATAATCTTTTATTTGGACCCCAGAAATTAAAATAAACATTGACACACAGGCATAACACAAAAGGTTGAAAATAAACACAAATAAAATCTGAATTCTTTTTAGATGGTTTTCAAAATAAATAATAAATTAGGAGAAATAAGAAGAGACTTGACAAAACTGCAGCACAAGGTTTTTTGGTTCTAATGCAATTTTCTTGTAAACATAAATTTTTGTTTATTGCCCTGCAGACTGCGGTGATGCACTGTTGGCCGTGATCTTCAAGGTTTTCCAGGATCCTACCCCATATGTGAATGAGGTGCTGAAACGTACAATCCCTGAAGACCTCTCGCCTCAGTATGAAAGACCCGACAAGCTGGACGTTATAGCCAGTTACGTGTCAAGGTTCAACTCTCACTCTCTGCCCCAGAAAGCCCCAGTACCAGCTCACAAAGCTTCTGTAGGCTCTAGGTATCTATATTGGCTGGACACAATTCAATAGAAAGTCAGCACAGAATGTTCACATCCATGGCAACAGTCTTTGTGTAACCTAGAAATTATGAAAGGTAAGTGAGTGACAATGGATTACAGAAAAGAGAGACTGCAAAATGACAACCATGTTTGCCCAGTGTTAACACTTACTTGTGGTATTTCCATACAGCAGATATTCTCAGGTTCTGTAGGCATTTGTTCACAATTACCACAGGAACACCTGTTTTTAAGCAGAATTGTATTATTTATTGGAAACTAAAAATAATAAAATAAAATAATAATATGGGGTTATGCTTTTCTCTAGTATAGGCGAGTGCTCAATTGCATCTGCGTTACTGCAACTGAACAGCAGTAAACGCCAGCCGAGGTTTGGCTAAGCTTTATGATGTGAACACTTGAGGCAGGAGAAGGGGGCTGTTATCTGTAACAACATGGGAAGACGGCTACTAAGCCAGTAAAACTTAAGTCTGCAGTAACATAAAAATAATGTTGAGGTAACAAACTTAACTACTAACCACTGAGAAACATCAATGTTTATTCTTGGCTGCTGACTTTCTTCTGGAGCCTCTTCTTGTTCTGGGTCGGACTCTGGCTCGAACATGTACGGTTGCGCTGCAGTTTGTTGTCCGGCAGCCATTTCCTCCACAAACTCATGCGTTGCCATGGCCACACAATGCTGTCCTCACGTCTTCATCAGGGAACCATGTCAGGAAACAGAAATTAGCATAATATGTCACCTTTAACATCTGCAAACACGGAGGTGCTCAGTTCTTGGTTTCACTCCTCCTGCTGTACCATACTGGACTCTGTGACTCTAAAAGCTAAACCTGAGCCCTGTTTCAATGCAAGAACTCACATAGCTAGACAGGAGTGCCGCAAAGCTGAACGCAGGTGGAAGAAGGACAAGCTGCAGGGTTTTAAACCAAATCCTAAAGCACTGCTGGCGCTGCTACCAGAGCACAGTTAACAAGGCCAGAAGAGAGCACAATTGTCACAACCCACTTGTGTTATTTAAAACCATTTAATCTGTTCCCCCTGAAATCTGCAATAGCTTCCTGCATTTCTTCAGTGATAAGACTGCTACTGCAAGGGCTCTCAGAACTCCTGCATCTGACCCCTCTGACCTTGTTCCTTGCTCAGCTGTGTTTGATTTGTTTGAGCCTGTGTCTGGCTTTAGAAGATGTGGTTGGCCAGATTAAGCCATCAGGCTCTCCCTGTGACACTGTCCCACCTCACTTTTTTAAAGAATTTATCCCTTGTAAAATTGCCATAGGGCAGTCGTTTCTGACCATTGTTAACCGCAGTCTGTCATCTGGCATTGTCCCCCAAAGTTTTAAACATGCTGTGGTGCAACCCCTGCTTAAGAAACTTGGCCTTGATCGTGGTATGCTAGCCAATTATAGACCTATCTCCAAGCTGCCTTTTATTTAAAAAATCCTGGAAAAAATCGTCCATGCTCAGTTAAAGTCGTTCCTGGATGAGCATGAGGGTGGTTTTCTAGTCTGGTTTTAAAACAGGGCATAGTACGGAGTCAGCTTTATTAAGAGTGTTCAATGACATCCTCCTGGCGGTTGACTCTGGAAACTGCGTGATCCTTGTCCTTCTGGACCTAACTGCAGCGTTTGATACTGTGGACCACAATATCTTATTGTCTCGGTTGCAGCAGCTAGTGGGCATAAGTGGTAGCGCCCTGGACTGGTTTAGATCCTATTTGCAGGAAGAACTATGTGTGTATGCCTTGGTGGCTCTGAGTCCCGCTCATAATGGGTTCAACAGGGTTCAATCTTATGACCCCTACTTTTCTCACTATATCTGCTTCCACTGGGTTCCATCCTGAGAAAGCATGGCATGTCTTTGCATTGCTACATTGCTATTGCTCCTTACCTCTCTGAGCTGCTCCATCCCTACGCTCCTGCCCGGTGCCTCGGGTCAGCTGACCAGCTGCTCCTGGATGTACCAAGGTCTAAGTGGAAGCTTAGAGGGGACAGAGCTTTTTCTATTGCCGGTCCCAAACTATGGAACGACCTCCCGCTACACATCAGACAAGCCCCCTCACTGTCCATTTTTAAAAACTCATCTTAAAACCCATTTTTATTCTTCGGCTTTCAACCCAGCATGAGACTCTGCTCTTGTTTTAGTGTTTTTCTTGTTTTTATTGTTTTAACATTGTTATTGTTTTATTGTTTTCATTTTCTTTTATGTTTTTTATGCTTTACATTCTATTTCTTATTTATGTACAGCACTTTGTCTCAACTGTGGATGTTTGAAGTGCTTTATCAATAAAGTTGAGTTGAATTGAGACATCATACCTGAAAAATTTCAGGTCACAAGGAATCGCTCCTTGTCTAACCCTGCTTTCTGGAAACTGGTGTCTCAAGGCTCAGTACTAGGACCACTGTTGTTGTCACTATACACTAGATCACTAGGCTCTGCAATCACATCACATGGGTTCTCTTACCACTGTTATGCAGACGAAACTGAACTGTGTCACTCAACTCCCGCTTGGACTACTGCAACTCGCTCAGACTTCACTTTGACCCTGCACAGCATGCCATTACAACTAAGGGTGGGTATTGGCAAGAACCTCATGATACGATGCGTATCACGATACTTTGGTCACGATACGATACGATATGTATCACAATATCACGATATTGCGATATAAACAAAGATGAAAACACAAGTACCTGTATATGTACATCAGATGATATTGATCAGAGGACATATTGAGTCAAAACTATTTCATTCAAAACAGCCTCTCCATTTTATTACTTCCCATGAAATTTCCAGGTAGTAATATTCTCTTTGTCCAGCTCATTGTTCTTGCTATCTCTCTTAACTTTGAAGCCGAAGTGCTTCCAAACGTCAACTTTAAATTGCGGAGGCGTTGTTAACTTGCCATCCATTTTGCAAAGACCTCAGGCACTCTCTCTACTACAGAAATACACCAACCGCACAGCAGAGTCGCTCTTCGGCGATATATCGATATTTGGAGTTGAAAAATCAATATTGTATTGGGCAGCAAAGTATTGCGATATATTTTTGCCCACCCCTAATTGCAACATTATATTTGTTCTGATTATCAATGTAACTGGGAGGTAAATCAGATTTCCCACTTAGGTTTAATGTAGTTCTGAGGGTTCATAAATGTCATTATGTTGTTTTTGTTGTTTCATTTTTTGCATAACATCCTTTAAATGTGAGAAAATATGAGGTAGAGTGTAAGTGCACTGGTACAGGCTTGCCTGTTGTTACGGATTATAGTCACAAGGCAGCAGTATGGAGTAATGTGATTGTTATCCCGCGCTTTTCAAGACACCCAAAGCACCTGACAGGGTTTGTGGTTCCATTCATTCACACACATTCATACTGGTGATGGTAAACTACGATAGTAGCCACAGCAGCCCTGGGGCAGGCTGACGGTCCCTCCGACCACCATGTCAAACATACAGCAGTCACACACATTCACACAAGGCTAGGTGGGTGAAGTGTCTTGCCCAAGGACACAACGACCATGACACAATTGGCCAGGCGGGGATTGAACCGCCTGCAAACATAGGCCAACCTAGTCTATCACCTGAGCCACAGTTGCCCCAATGGTCATGGTCATGGTCCTTCATCCTGTGTGGAAAACGTGGAGATCGGTGTTGAGGCCTGTCGTATGAAGTAGTAGGATAAATAGACATATTGTTTGTAAAATACCCATGTATAAACATGTCAAAAAGCATTACTTGTTGATATTTGAACATGATGGAGTTTGGGTCCGGTCGTTTGGGGAACGCATCCACGACAACTTTGTTCCATGTGCATGCTAATGTCTGAGTGAATAAAACCATGCTATGCCTTTACTCTGTCACTGGAGAAATGCACCAGTTACATTGTATTTAACTCTGTGTAAAGGTGACTGAGTGAGTGTGTTAACTTGCAATCTCCAGGAAGTTCCACATGGGTTTGGAGAAAGAAGGGAGAATGTAACAATTGCCTGAAATATTTTGAGATTAACCATTTGCTTTATGTTAATTTGTATTTTTTGTAGATCATATTTGGATAAATGGATGATTTGGATGAAATTATATTTGCTGTGTATATAAATACCCCAAGAAGTTTATATGATGTACATATGTGTAACGTGTGGTCAGTTCATCAGTGATATTAATATAATTTGGAGCAAACTCTATGTATGCTCACTGTATGTTGTAATTTGTTGTTAATGCATTTGTCCATCTCTCTTTTCTGTGTGTTTGTGTGTGTGTGTGTGTGTGTGTGTGTGTGTGTGTGTGTGTGTGTGTTTGTTTGTGTTTGATTTAACGGTTGAGCTGGGAGTGTTTTTGGTCCACAATTTAAACTGTGCAGGGCTGAATCTGGACTAAGCTGAGGATGATGTGTTTTGGACAGTGGGTCATATTGTTATTTGTAAAAAAGAGGTCATGTGAAGTCCAATATGTTTCACTAATGCAATGGATGTGTTGCACAGAACAGACCCCATTAACTTCGCTCTAGCACTAACCTTGACATGTTTAGGCTGGTGACTGGTAACCTCTAAGCCAGGGGTTTTCAAAGTGTGGGATAGTGGGTCTCCCCAAAGAGAACTCAAAAGCAGGGGTTTTGCTTTGGGTGTTCCACGCAGGCTTAAAAAAAAACGTTTCAACAATAAATGTCACACACATCTTTATTTTTTTAAACATCTTAAACATATTTGTATGTTCTTAAACACATTTTAAAAACATTTTAAACATATTTTTAAAACATTTTAAACATCTTTATCTGGAAATGTGCTCAAATATTTTTTTTAAACACAATCTTTGGGTATGTTTTTAACATCTTTTTTAAAACACCGATTGCAAATCTTGCCACCTTATTTTGCACACCTCCATTTTAGTGGAAACAATGGGTCTGTGGCTTTGATGCACACAGGCAGTTGATGCGGGGATGCGCTGTAGAAAGGAATAAACGCAGATCATCCTTTACCCGCAGCCAAGACCGGTACTTACTTTTAATCATTGTCAATGCGGAAAATCCACACTCACACAGGTAAGTGGAGGTGAAGGGGATGAACACTTTTACAGCCTTTTTGGTGAGGTGGGGGAACTCAGTCTCCACAGACAGCCAGAAGTGTGCAAGTGATACTTCACTCATGTTTTGTTTCAAGTCCATAATAAAGTTCAGCTCGACAAGGGCTTCCTCCTCTTGCAGGGTTAGTCCATCACAGGGTGTCACTGGGAAAGAGAACAGATTCCACATCCACTGATTTGCCAAGGTCTCCTCTCCTAAATAGTCTCCAAACTGCTCACGCAATCCCTTCAAATGTGCAATGACCACCTGTTGTACACAGTCCAGTTGCGGTCTACTCCACAACATTCTCCAAGGTTGGGAACATTTCCACAGAGCCTTGTTCAACATGAGCACACCAGAGGTCCAACTTTTTTCCTGAATGCAGACACTTGATCGTGTGCCAAAAAGACATGGCACTCTTTGCCTTGCAGAGAAGTGTTCAGTGTGTTTATCCAATCGAAGATATCAGCCAGATATGCCAGCATTGCAACCCACTTTACGTTCTCCATATGCTTCACCAGTGGGGAGTCGATTTTGGCGAGGAAGAGGAGGACTTCCTTGCGCAGATCACACAAGCGGGTGAGGACCTTGCCCCACGACAGCCAACGGACCTCGGAGTGCAGGAGCAGCTGATGGAAGTGAGCCCCCATCTCATTGCAGAGAATAGAGAAGAGAAGAAAAGAGAAGCTCTTTGGGCATCTTCTTGGTTGCCAAGGCCTGGTGATGGAAAATACAGTGTGACCAATAAGCGGCAGGCGCAAGCGCTTGCACCTGTTTGACTAGACCGCTGTGCTGGCCTGTCATTTTTTTCCCCGGTGTATTTTTTCCCCCGCTGCTCTAAACTGTCCATCTTTATTTGCAGCATTGCTCCAACCCTCTAGATCAGGGGTCAGAAACCTTTACTACCAAAAAGATCCATCTAGAACATAATTGAGTCTTAGAATGAAGGTAATGCAACCTAGAATGTCCAAATTAGCCTTTCAAGATTAATAAAGCCAGATGAGCATTGATTTATATTTTCACATGATTTAGGAATTCTACAGACTTTTTTTACAGTGTAAGTGTCAGGACCGGGGACCAGGGACTCAAATGCACACACAGGTAGACAGGGGTGGACTGGGACAAAAAATCGGCCCTGGCATTTTTGGCTTAGACCGGACCCTCATAATTAGTGTAGCACAAGCGGAAAAAAAAGACATAACTTTTTTCCTTTAGGCTTATTAGAAATTTACAGTTAACTTTAGAAGTCTATCAAAAAACCATTGTGGAAAGCAAATAAGTAAATTTACTCAACACATAGTTCTAACTCCTTCTCTATTTCAAGCATAATGTATCATCAACATCCTAAATCTCAGAGGTTTAGTGTCTTTTGTTATGTCCACCATTTTTGTCTGCTCTGTGTATTTCAATTGATTACTTTATCCTTTTTATTGAAATCATCTCTAATATGTATTTTCTGTATTCCTCTGATATAGCAGCTCAATTCTAATTCTTCAGGTTAAAAGGTGCTCCGTCCTTTAAAAAGCTGAAACATTGTTATATCAGGCTAAAGACAGGGCTGCTTTATGAACTCATACAAAGCAACCATGTCTTAAAAGCATTTAACACTGTCTTACTCATCTTGTTCATTGTGAGCATACCTTTTGCTAATAATACTTTTATATGTTCTTTACAATTACTTTAGTGCTTAAATTGTAAAGCTTTTTCTTATCATTCAGCAGTTTTAAAATCAGTTTTTTAAAACATGTTTAACCACAGCATAGAGGGTTGCTGCAAATTCAAACTACTATGCAGCCTTTCAACACACCTTTAACCTAAATATCTAAAATGCCATGATGGAGCCTAAAATGGACACTTGCTGCTCATCCAACACTTCTCTTCCTTGACTGCTATTTTAACAGAATAAGGTGCCGTGGCTGCCAGATTTTGGGATGCAACACCAATTAATATTGATACTAATCAATCGCCATTGCTCATCATTCTCATGTTATTAGAGTTCTCAACAGGCCTGAATTACAACCCAACGCGGCCCGCGGGTTTTTAAGCCCGAACCCAACGCAGCACGACACACAGGCATGAACTGTCTGCAGCGCCCCCACGTTAACCCGACCGGACCTGAGCCCGCGGGTCTGGTCCGGTTTGTCGGGCCAGCCCAACTTGCTGATAACTCTACATGTAGGCTAATAGAGCTAACGTTACCTTCATCACCTCACAGTCCCTGTATTAACGTTACTACCTGCTTACCGGTTGTATTACACTGTCCCTGTCAGTCAGCCTGCATCTCTGGCTGCTACTCTCCTGCCCGCTGCTGCTGTCTTCACCTTCAACCTGCTGTTGCTGGCTCACTGCTGTCTCAGAGGACGTGGAGGCTACAGCAGCCCCTCCAGCGAGCAAGTCTGTGATTTTAGGACATTTTGCAGCATTTACAGTGAGATTCTTCTCTTAGC
>CAEMYA010000734.1:120079-140836 GCA_903131615.1 Diplodus sargus | reverse complement strand
CCTGCATCCCATTCACTTGGCGGCCCTGCCTCGGACCGTATCGCAGGCATTGAGGTCACAGCTAGGGTTAGGGTTTCTGTGAAGGTGCGCTTATAAACATCCTGAAACACGACAGTTAACACTTCCTGGAGGACCCAAATGCAGGCTGACAGTGAGTCAGCCCTCAGCTCTCCTCCATCCCATTCACTTGGCGGTCCTGGTCGGACTGTATCGCTGGCATTGAGGTCACAGCTAGGGTTTGGGTTTCCGTGAAGGTGTGCTCCAAGCATCCCGAAACACGACAGTTACCACTTCCTGGGGGACCCAAATGCAGGCTGACAGTGAATCAGCCCTCAGCTCTCCTCCATCCCATTCACTTGGCGGTCCTGCCTCGGACCGTAACCCTTACCCTAGCTTGGAAATGACGGAGGGGGAATGACTTTGCCTAAAACCCTCCGCCTTCTCCATCCTTGCTTAAGTGCAGAACCATTGAGATATCTGAGGACGACACACACCCGACAATTCCATCATGTGCTGTAATAGTATCTGACATTAACATCAAGAGAAGAAAAGAGGAAAACTACAGTAATGTGTCAAGCGTGACTGCAGTTGAGCCGAATGAACAGACTGACTCAATCTTGTCGACGCAAGAAACAGCTCGAAATGGTGCTAATAACATCAGCGAAACGGATACTTGTGATATTGATTACAGCACATGTGACCACTTGCCTCTGTCCCAGGTGCTCGGAGATGACGTCAGAGTTGAGGTTGACACAGAATCGGTATTTAATAACACAGTGAGAGACATATTTCCACCTTGTTTCAATAATGTGGCCACAATAATCCCTGATTCCATCTCACCTGCTTCTCTATCACAGGATTTTTCAACAGGATCAAATAGAGTAAGCCTACAAATGTGATGTGACAGGACCGTGAGTGACGTGATGGTGAATAGAACTCATTCAAAGGCGCCGACACATCCTATGAAGAAGGTTACCGACTGAACTGAAACGGCTGCATCTGTTGACTCACTAGTAAACTCTGAGGATGATATTCAGGTGCCGGTATTCTCCTCACATCCTCACGTACCCAGAAGGGAACCCAAGAGATATCCTAACACAAATAGGAAAATTAAAGAGTGGAATTTAGAGGTTATGAAGACGGTCGTTATTGTGGGCGACTCGAACCTCGCCAGAATCCCTGCTTTTGAGAGTGAAGAGGTTCAGGTTGATAGCTTTCCAGGAGCTACTTGTTATCATATATATGAGTTGTTGAAAAAGGCGAAACCTGTTGGTGAGGTGCGCGAGGTGATCCTTTCAGTGGGCCTCAATAATGGTCTGAAACGTCTCCTTCCAATGACGACAGATAAACAACAGGGCTTACTGGTGACCGCAGCAAAGCAGATCTTTCCCAACGTTAAAATCAGAATACCAGTCATTAATTACTCTGACAAATTAGACATGGCTCAACAACATCTGTTAGACACTCTTAATAAAACCATCATTAAAAAGTATGATTTTCTGACCGAAATCAATAAACTTCACCTCCAGGTATCTCATGATCTGATTCACTGGGTACCCAGTACAGCCACGCTAATCATAGAACACTGATTGGATCAGTTAAACTTATAGGAGGATATAGAGAGGCATCCCATCCCCTTTCCTCTAATATAATGAATTTATGTGCCTCATATAAATTAGGAGTAGTAGAGAGAGAAGTACTGGAGAAGGGACTTACGTTCATTCTAACACCCACCTTGTTTAATAAATTACAGTTGAGAGAAGATTTGCACTAATATCACAAGAGATTAAAGATTTTATTTCATTTTTCTTATAATTTAGATTATTCTCATTTACCATTTATCAATTCATCAATGTGGGAGCCGGAGAGTAGCATGACTTCTGTATCAACTCAGGATTTGATCACACGGGATGAGGCTGCATTCAGGGCCCTTAAAATACCTTGTAAAAATCAAGACCATTTCAAGAGTAACATTACAACAGAACAGAGACGGGCTTTACAATCTTTAATACAGTTAGACCATGAGATTGCCAGCAGATAAAGGAGGCCAAATTGTCCTCCAAGATAGAACTAGTTATCTTATAGAGGCAAATAGACAGTTGGAAGACAAGAAGTATTATGTCTCGCTCTCACAGCCAATGCAGCCTGAAACACATCAAATGATTCAAGATATTATTAACATTTTATATGTTAAAAATTATTTTACCTTTAAACAGCTTACTTATCTCTATGGTTCTGAAAGTCCATGTCAGCGATTATTTTACCTCCTGCCGAAGATCCACAAACCCCCAGAATCTTGGACAGGGCTCTTTAAGATCCCAGCAGGTAAACCAACATTTAGCGATCGTGGGTCGGAAGTCATGCTGAGTGGCTGAATATATAGATCATTATATTAACCCGATAGCTCAGTTACATCCTAGCTATGAACTGTCGGTCCCCACCAACACCTTCCTCTTTTCCATAGATGTCGACTCCTTATATACAAACATTGAGACGGAACGTGGTTTGGCAGCGATCAGAGCAGCTTTCCAGCGCTCTCCGAGGGAAGATAGGCCAGATGAGGAGATCTTACAGTTGTTGAAAATCACTCTAACCCGTAATGATTTTGAGTTTAACAATAAATACTATTTACAGATCTGTGGTTGTGCAATGGGCAGAAAGTATTCCCCTGCGTATGCGGATATTTACATGGCCAACTGGGAAAGGTCTGCATTTGCCAAATGCACTAAATTGCCCATTCTCTATTTGAGATATTTGGATGACATTTTTGGGCTTTGGGCTGACACGGAGGAGTCTTTTGCTGAATTCGTCTCAATTTTGAATTCTCATCACCCTCAAAAAAAGTTGAAATGTAATCTGCAGAAAACTAAAGTTGAGTTTTTGGATACCGAGGTGTTTTTCACCCCGGTATGGGACAGGGACTGTAAAAAGCTCGCTACAAAAGTTTATTTCAAAACCACAGATAGACATGCGCTTCTACATAAGAGTAGCCACCACCCAAAACACACTTATCAAGGGCTAATTAAGTCACAAATTATTCGCTTCTACAGGATTTGCACTTAACGGGATGATGTGGAAGAGGCCACTAACATCTTGTTTGAGGCACTGTCGCACAAGGGTAATTCTAAACGTTTCCATCGGAAAATAAAAGCAGAAGTTAATGCAAATTTTCAAAATCGTGATGAGTACAGGAGAGAGGGGGAGAGCCTCCCACTCATTCCCATGGTTGAAACATTTCCCCACCATTTAGGGAAATTTAATACTATGCTTAAGGCGAACTTTAAAAGAACGCAACAAGTATGTCAACCACTCACCAAATTCAAAACTATCACTGCTTATAGAAGGAACAAAAATTTAAAAGATCTCTTAGTACATACAACTCTGGACAGGAAGAAACTGCAACAGGGTCCCTGGTTACTTAATCATATTCCTTTCATTTTTAACAGGGGATCAGGGTCAGGTCAACCCATCAGACAGATTTTAACTCCGTTAACGAGTAATGCCATCTATGCCATTCAATGTCAACACTGAAGTTACTGTACGTAGGTGAAACAGGTAGAACTCTTAAGATCCGTATTTATGAATACCTTAATCAAATTTGCAAGGGCAGTATGGAGATGACTTTGTATGTGCACTTTACTGTACATGGCATACATAACTTTAAATACATCGGCTTGGATAGCAATCCGCTATGGAGCACTAATCAACGAAAACGTCTCGAGCACATTATGATTCAGAAGATCGCTTACTAATAACTGCTTAAGTACCTTTTGGGCAGAGACTGCTGAAATTGGCTCACCCCTTTTTTTGTGTCTTCTTTTTGAGATAGATTGGGGATGGCAATGAGAGACACACATTGATATATTTCATATAGCAACAAGGATTAATGAGTTGAGTTTGATTGATATCTTGAATAGTTGCATACTATGTCCTTAAGAGAAGGTGTTTCATGAATTATACACCTTGTCATTATATGGATAATTGAAATGTCTTATATTTACTTATTTGAGTAAACAGAATTTTATTTACAGAAATTCATAATTAATTGTATATTTGAAATATTATTTTTTTTTATTCTATTCAGTGTGACCTTTTGTATGCATGATTATTTATTATGAGTATTGGATTTTGCTTAAGATTTTCCTGATTTATTCAATTATATTTAATCCTATTTTCCAATAAAAGCACTTATAACTTATGATATCTTAGATTTGATATTAATGACACATCTCTAGGCAACTACTTAGCAGTCTCCTCTTCTCTACCTTTACAATAAAAACACTTAGGGGACTCCTCCAATTATAATTTTTTTTTGACATATAGGAGGGTGAGCGACAACTGACAATAATAAAAGCTATTACTGTAACCTGTTTTGTTTGTGGTTGTGATTTCCCTTAAATATTGATCCTTCAGACTGGATCTGAGGATTTCATAGCATGATTTATTAGCCTATATGATTTTTAGTGTAGGTTTGCATGAATTTTCTTATTTTATATTCTCAAAATTATGTAGAGTATTTATTTTGAAAAACTACGACTTTATGAATTGCTTTACCTTATCCTTGTGTTTTCGTACAGGGTATTGCCAGTTGATGATTCCTCATCCCGTTAGTTGGGAGAACTCCCCATAAAAACATTAAAATATTACTTACAATGCAGTATAAAAGGAAGTGTTTGATGTGTGTCTGATTGCCTCCGTACCTGTTCTGTTTTTTACTTTTATGAGCCTACATCTCAATAGTGACCCGACCCTGCCCCCTGACTCTTAACCAGTCCTTGTTTTAATGCCTAATCATAACCTATATGTGATCTGTGTCATAAACTTTTCTTCTCCTTTTTCATTAGTCATAGGTGTCAAAGATAACCTCGCCTTTATAATTACTCTAACCATAACTATTACTGGACCAGGTGCCCTGAATATAACATCTCTGGACCCAGACCTAAACCCAAATCACCATCAACATCACGTCCTCATTTGAATTTCTTTGTCAGATTTATTTCATCGACACTTTAACTTGGTTCTCCTGATTTCTATCTTTTTTGGGCATGTTTCCCCTTTTCTATAATAAATACCCCCCCCCCATTTTTTTTTCTCCCCTTTTATTATTTTTTTAATTAATGTGACCTCTTTTGATTTCATTTCTCCAATAAGAGAATACATAAAGAAAAACCTGTGCCAATGCCGTATTGGACTCTTAGGAGTCCTAGTACACTTTCATCTCCATTACCTAACCCCAGGGTTAGGGATTTGTAAACCTCTCCTGAAGGAAGAGGAAGGTGCTCTGTCCATCCCCCTGTCTGACCACCTGTACCTTGGTCCCAACGGGGTTTGTGGTCACGCTTGGGCCTCTGCCCATAGCACACCTCTGTCCAACCCTCATCAATTAGTGTGTTTAGACAATTAGACACCCAACAAGGCAAGGTAAATACAAGGCCACAAGTCATGCACTCCGTTTTTGCCTCTTTATGGCTACCGGGCTACCTTCAAAAACGGTCACTGATGTGGGGTTCTGTCAAGACCTGCAGGCTGTGATCCAGGCCTCCTGCTTAGTGTGTGTATGTTTGTAATTTTTGCTTTCTTTTGCCCCCTTTTGGTGTGCTTGGTGTGTTTTGGTTTGGTCTGTCCCTGTGTTTTGCTCTCTCCCTATCTCCCTCTGGAAGCCACGAGTGGGCGTGGTCGCTAGAGCTCTGGTTGGCACACCTGCAGCTCGTCTTCCTGCAATCAGCGCACCCTTATAATCCAGGCCAAACCTTCCAGACCTCGCCGGATTGTTGAATCAGTCATTGTGAGAATACGCCAGCCGCACCTGAACTACTCTTGTGTTAAGAAACTTCCGCTAACACTGTTTCTGTCTCATCTCAGACCACCAGTCCTGAGCCTGGACCTAGTCAACCTGCCAACACTGCAGACCTCGAGCCCTGGAGCCTGAGCACCACTTCCACTCTCCGACGCCTCAGAACACCCGCCACGCCAACCACAACCTGTTTTGTGCTCTTATCAATAAATTCACGCGTGTTTAAACATCACTCTTGTCTGCGTTTGAGTCCCTGGTCCCAGACCCTGACAAGTTCCTTCTCCAGATGGCCAAATTGTGCACATAAGTGTGTTTTTTGGTTAGAATTATTAGAGATAATGTGTGTGTATATATATATATATATATATATATATATACACACACTTTTATTGTCATTAATTTCTGATTATAATGTGATGGTATGAAGTAGATGAAAAATTGGGATTTGGAATCAGGTGGTGGGAAGTAGAGGTGAGCTTTCATCACTTTTACCAGCTCACCTTCTTTTGTAGGTGGCCACTATACCTTGCCCAAAAGGGTTATGTCCCAACCACGGCGAAAAACATGATGACTTCCAGAAATTCCTTTATGAACTGATGAAGCTTCTGGTGACTGTGCACAAGAAGGTAGTTGTCCACCAACAGAAGGTGCTGAAAAAAGAAGACAGGTAATGTTTTCTTTCTTTATTGTGTTATTGTTGTGTATATATATTCTGTCATAAAAAAAATAGGGATTTGTAACCTCTAAAATGGGTGGTATATGTGACACTCTTTTCACAGATCAACAGCTGGAGGCAAACAAGTAAGTGGCGTTCATGAATGCTACCAAAAAGAAAATTCCTAAATTGCTTTGTAAGTACATATTTATGCATTGACATAATTGACATAAACCTGACTTTACTAAACTTCTTGTATCTGTGTTCTGTATTGTAGAATTGTTACCTGCTGATGGGAGTTACGGTAAGGAACGCTGTCATCTTATAGGCTACGTAATGGGCTACCTCAGCATCCTTACGGGACACCGTGCAGTCGTCCTAACCAACATGACCCGCAAGCAGTTGATGTCGGCAGACTGCTGGGGTCGTGGAAAAAAGTATAGGGTTCTGTTAAGTATTTAAACTATTCTTTGGAAGAGAGATTTCAATTTAAGTCTACCTATCAACAGAAATAAGGTAATTTTCTGCATTTTTACCTAGGTGGATGACCACAAAACTATGGGCTCATTCGGGCAACCTGCAGTGTGCCTTAACAAGATTGAGTATAAGTGGCTCAAAAAACTTGCCTGACGCGACTGCTGCCTCCATAATGAGGACAACAAGTGTGTCTTCCACACGATCTTAGGCAGGCATGTCGGGAAGCTCTCACTCTTCCACCATATGTCCTGGCAGAATAGTGAATTGACAGCGCCCGTCCCCTCTCAGCCAGATCAGGAGCAGCGTCTCTACGCAGGTAAGTACTTAGGTTTGTGATACTTGTTATGGTTAGGGCTAGAATTAGATTGTGGTTAAGGTTATGGCTAATGGTTAGGGCTGGGGCTAGAGCAAAGATTGTGGTCAAGCTAGGTGCTACTGTTATACTTCACATTCAATCCAAATGGCTCCCTAGTACGAAACAAAAAAATCCAACATCTTTCCCTCTTTTTTCATTCCCAGTCTGTCCAATTAATATCCCTTTGTAGTCTAGCCATTCTTACCGATGCCAAGCCATGATCCAAAAAATGTTTAACAAAAGGTGTGTCCACTTCTTTTTTGTACCTGATATTATACTTATGTTGAATAGTATGTGTGGACAAAGCAGTTTTGGTTTCTCCAACATATTTCACTCCACATTTAGCAAAAAAGATAACACAAACACAATTTTTAGATTTTGAACTAAAACCTTGTTGTACCCTGATCCATTTTTTTCCTTTGTCATTTTTAATGAACTTTGAAAAGTATGTTTCCAATCTCTGTGATTTTTCCAGTTAATGGTGGTAACTTGGCTTGAACCAGAAAGTCCCTCACATTTTTGTTCCTTCTATAAACTGAGATTACCACCACATTTGGAATAGTCGCTCCATGTCCTAATATCCTGTCAAAATTTGCTTTGATTTTTGTATTGAGAATCTTGCTTGTACCCTCTTTTCCTCAGGACCTTAAATAACACCTTCACTGCTTACCTGAAGTCTTCCTTCCTTGTGCAAATTCGTTTAAATCTGAGAAGCTGTGACTTCACTCTGCCCCTAAAAGTGTGCTTTGGGTGAAAACTTTTTTTATGCAGCAGAGCATGTGTGTCTGTATTTTTAAAATTGACTTTTATATCCAATTTGAAATTTGTTCGAAAATCTTGTCCTTTTAAATATTGTTGGGTCCAAAAAAATCACTTGACTGGCTGTCAGTTTCAGTTTTAAGTTTGATGGAAGGATCATGTGAATGTTTCCACAAATTCGTAATATTCTTGTTTCGACCCTGTCCAGATTCCCCTATGCTGGCTTCTTTTTGCACTTAAAAAGTGCTTTCTCCTTCCAATTGGCCATAAAAATATTAGCATAAGCCGGGGCAAACTTTTTGCCCATGGCTGTCCCTTTAATCTGTAAATAGAATTCCTAGTTAAACATGAAATCATTTCGGGTCAAATTAATCTCTAATAAATCCAAAAGCTCTTCATCAGGCCTTTTTGGGTCAGGATATATTTCAAAAATGTTTCTAACACAATTACTGCCATCTTGAACTGGGATATTAGTGTATAGACTATCCACGTCCATTGAAAAGAAATGTTATTTTTTTATTATTATTTCTCCTGATTAGTTATTTGTTTCATGACACTTCTTTGTTTCATGAAATCTGTTTTTGTCCAACCTCATGATTGTAATGTTCCTCAGTTGTCAATAAAGATAAAAAAAAACAAAAAAACTTAACTGACGCTGGTGAATGATCCTACACCACTGCAATGCCACTTAAAACGGCTGGGTCATGGACAAATGACTATTGTAAGAGGCAGATAAAGCATACCTTTCTGACATAAATGTACCAATACCAGGACAAACAAGACACAGCTGGACACTCTAGGTGATGTCAAGTTCATTGGTTTTAATATGCAATTTAGCCTTCTTCTCATCACAGATGGATTAGCTAAATTAGCTAATGTGTGTGGTCATAGCTAACATTAGGTAAAAGCTGTACAGAATAAATAAGCCGATGAGGCCATACTGAAATTCATTTAGCTAGCGCTAATTTAGCATTAGGAAAGGAACGTCTTAAACAGCGTTAGCATCGCTACATTGCTAGCATAAGTAGCTAACGCTAATTTAAGCAATTGAACACTTGAATTAGCGTTAGCATCGTTACATTTCTGGCGCAAATTTCTACCGCTAATTTAACGTAAGTAGATGAACACTTGAATTAGCGTTAGCAAAGGCAATGGCTGTTTGTGTCAATGAAGATATTCTTTTTTACACATGTCTATGTCCGTTGTCAGACAGAATAAGTATAAATAAGAAGGCCTAAAAGTATTCTAATTAGGGGGCCAGATATTATCTTAATTATATCGAATGTATAAAACATACCTCAGGGTTTTCAGCCTCAATAAGCGCATACACCACAAAAAGTTGGACGAATAGGTTTAAATCAAAATCAAAAGAATGTCACAGGCAGGACACTGCTGGGGAGCTCTGGACTGGTTTAGGAGAGCTTGGAGGAAGGAAGTAAAGTAAAGGACTTAAAGCCCAAGTAAAACTGAAGTCCAGTACGTCCTGGACCTTAGAGGTAAAACTTCACACACTCTGGCAGCTATCATGGGAGAATTTGCTTTAGGCCCAGGAGTCAACAGTGCCTGTACAACAGAGGAACTAGATTAAGATAGTTGCACCGGGAGATAAAGTGCTTGTAATACTCCCATCATCCATGACCGTTGACTATGAGGTTGTGTATTCTGACAGGGGAGGGGCAACACAGATTTACCACATCAACCTACTCAAGGCCTTGAGAGAGGTGGAGTGTGTTGCCGTGGTGACAATGGTGACAGAGAGAGATGAGCAGGGGCCTGAGGTGCCAAAGTCCTCCAATTGCACCTGGCTCCTCTGTGGTGACCATCTCACACCGTCCCAGGGAGCAGATGTTGCCAGGTTGCTGCAGCGTTAAGCTAATGTGTTCCCCCCCCTGCCAGGACGCACAGACGTCATACAGCACCATATCGAGACGTGCCTGGGCATGGTGTTGCGTTCACGGCCCTAGTGGTTCAGGAGGAATTGGCGGCCATGCTGGTGATGGGGAGAATCCAACAGTGCCTGGTGTAGCCCCATAGTTCTGGTGGCCAAGAAGGATTGGACTATCTGGTTCTGTGTGGACTATCGCAAGGTGAATGATGTTTCACAATTTGATGACAAGCTCCTGGATCAGTTGGGCATGACTTGCTTTTTCACGACACTGGGTTTGACCAAGCGCTACTGAGACATTCCCTTGTCACCACGGTCTAAGGAGATGATGGCCTTCTCCACCCTGTATGGTTTATACCCATTTGTTAAGCTTCCGTTTGGGTTGTTCGGGGCCCTGGCCACCTTCCAACACCTCATGGGCCACGTGCTGCGCCCGCATGCTGCGTATGCAGGGGGCTGGGGGCTGTTTTGTCTGAGCAGGTGCAGAAATACCTGTGTCAGCAGAGGTGCGGAAGAGAAGGAATTGGATGAGTCCATGGGAGGATACTACCAGTTTTTTGGACACTCAATGCTTAGAACTTAAGATCAATTATTTATGGACTTTGTCTGTGTATGGTCACATGCTTTGACCACTGGCAAATAAAACTCCACTGCACTCGGCTTTGAAGACTCATGGTGACTTTGTGACGACCCTCCCCGCTCTCTCTCCCTCTTCTGACATCAGCAGGGTCGTCAGCAGCATTGGCACCACCTGGGCTGTGAGAGTCTGGGTGCTTGTAACTCTCCCTGGAGCTCAGTAGCTGGCTGGCTTTCCTCTCAGAGACACTTTGTTCAGCTTTTGTTTGGCATTTGGGTTTCTGTACATCCTTCTTACAACATTACACACACACTTCTCCACTCATGCATTCACCTACGCCACTGATTCCACTGACTACACATGCCATGATTAGTTTAGGTTACCTTTAAAAGTTACTTTTTCTTTAATAAATAATTCGTTAATTGTCTCATGTGTGCATCTCCTTGCTTTGTTATGGCCGTGCGGCCCGGTTTGTGACAACTTTTTTGACTTTTGTAACTTTGAAAAACCTTTTGACTAAACAAGAAAAGAGATGTCTTAACACAACAGTAACACTTACCTTTTTGTCATCTCACCAAACACCTCTGGTAATGACTTGAAGCTAGTGGTGTGCAAATTGAGTCAGTTATATTTATATTTCTGATCCCAAATGTCTGTGTTCCAGGATTGATTTTCACATTAAAAGATCAATATTCAAACTAAAAAATTTGGGGTATATGTGTGCTTCCAGGCACACATTAGAAAATAACTACACTATCACTGGTTCATAATGTAATTCAAATTATATCTGGTTGGTAAGAACTCCTGTTGCCTGTCACAGTGACCTGTCATGGCACATGAGGGACATTTTTTATTTCAACGCTGAACGTCATATGTGTCAGGTTGGGGGGGAAAAGGGGAACTATGGATAGGGGAAGGTGGACCCAAACGCAGTTACACACGAGAGGCAAGGAAATGGGGGAACAAAAAGCGAGCTTTATTATAAAGCTGAACACAAAAACAGAAGCAGACAAAATGGAGGCAAGTGGCAAAGTAACAACTAAAAGGGCAAGACAAAGTAACAACCAATAATCAAAGTAACAACCAATAATCAAAGTTCAACTCAAAGGCAAAATGCAAAACTCAAAATCCAAAGACACATACCATGGGGAATGAGGAACAGAAGCATGGAGCATGGAGCATGGAGCATGGACAGAGGCTGACAAAAACACACACAACAACAACAACATCAACAGCGACAATGAACAGACAAGGAGTGCAGGGGAACACAGAGGCTGTGTCCAAATTCAGGGGCAGCATCCTTCAAGGACCCATCCTTCGCCGTCAGCAAAGGCAGGGTCCTTCAGAGAGACCTGCAGGCCGCGTCAGCCTGTTGAGAAATTGGACAGTCTACCCTTCGCAGGATTTCCTGGTTGCGAGATGATCCCGCCCCTACCCGTACGTCACTATTTATGCAGCCGAGGTCCGCAAAAATGACAAGAAGAGTAAAGTTTGACTGTCAGATCTGTTTGAGCTTCAGGAATTCCTGATTTCATTTTTAATCCTCCTCCATGTGGAGGAAGAGGAGAAGCGGCTCTGGTTTATCCCCGGCTGAGAGGACCGTGGAGAGGTGAACCTGTTATTGAACCCACATAATGTTATCAATATTATCATTATTGGCTAGCTAACAGTTTGCGGTCATTAACATACTGATACATTACGTTAATGCTGACATGTAAACTGCTGATCGCCACATATGGTTTTATTATGATTTTAAAGACTTTGTATTTAAAATGTTTGTAGATATTATTAGATTATCATTATTATAATTAGACTATGAAATTATAATTCTTGCCTCTTTCTTAAAACATTCTTAGTGACATTGCAGCCGTCCATCGAGTCAGACCTGCAGACCCAGTTGATGGAGGATGTGGTGGACAGAGGAGACTGGACCCCCAAACACCCTGAGTACTGACCCAGATGATGTCCCACTGACACCATCCAGCCCAGCAGCACTGCAGGGACTCCTGCTCAGCCTGTTACTGTCCATCATCTGTAACTGTTTAAATATTGTTTTTAATAATAATTGTTTTTGTTAATAGTTAATCATATGTTTTATGCTGTCATTTTGTAAATAGTTGTAAATGTTAAGACCTTAATAATAAAAGAAAACATTCAATCCCTTGTTGTCCCTGAAAAGTAGCACTTGATGGTGTTTGCTGTTATAAATTGTGCTTAAGCTGTAAATACTGAATGGAATAGACAACGTGCAACAATACGACAATATTTTATTTCATGAATTATATAAAATGAACAATTATGAACACACAATATAAAAAGAAGCCATACATTAACTAAATAACAACAGCTATAATGTCAGGATTGTCCTCTGGAGCAGAGAAGAGCCTCTCCATCCTCTCTGCAGCCTCATGTCCTCCTTCATCCTCCTCAAACCAAGAGAAAAGGTCAACACAAGATCACATTAACACAGCGATGCAAAGATTTACAAAAAGTGACATTAGGACTGACAGATCAGCTTTTTATCATTTATTATTATATATTACTGCCATACTTCCATCCAGGTGGCGGAATGTTTCGCCCTGTGAACTAATGTTGTTCTGACCTCAGACAGTGATGAAGCTCTCTGTTTGCTCCCTAAAACACGATGAAATGTAAAAGATGTTTGTTGCGTCAACAGACAAAAGGGTTCTAATACAGCAAAAAGATATATATAATCATCATAAGGATAATCATAAACTTAGCTCTTTATTTCAACTAGACTTTACACGGATCACAGCCTGATCTAAATATGTTCATCTTGGTCCATTTATGTACATGAAGTAAAACGAGTCTATAACATCTCCACAGTCACAGTACGATATAAGATGTAAGCCAACCTCTGAACGTCTAATGGCTGAAAGTAAAAGGCATTAAGTTGAGCATTACCAACGTATTTTAACTGATATTTTGAGGTCCCTTGAAGTTTAACATATCTGGCGTTTGACGATAAAATGAGTAAAAACTGAGTATAGACCCAGTACTTACATTTAAATGAGAGATCTGCGCCACTTGAGGTCGCCATTATTTATTTATTTATTTCTTCTCTTTGGGCGCGCAATGAATCTTGGGCAATTTGTAGCCGCGAAGGATAGTAGCGGTGTGTCCTCCAGAAACAGGCAAAAGAAGGAGGCATTTGTGGGGAGCATTTGGAGCACACTTTGAATTTGGACAGGCTTCGCGCGGCATAATGCCGTAATTGCACTTCAAATACGCACTCCGAAGGATGCTGCCCCTGAATTTGGACACAGCCAGAGACTATATACACAGACACTGATGACGAGGCGAGGAACAGGTGAGGTGGACCAACAGGTGAGAAAACGAAGGGGAGGAGTACATGAGAACATGAAGGGAACAAAGCAATATACAGAGGGAGCCAGAGGGAACATAGGAAAATACACAGGAGAACTTGGAAAAACAAGACACAAGACAAGAAACAAAGACATGGAAATCAAATACAAGAAACCACAAGACAAAATCAAACACAATGAACAGATCTATGACAATATGTGTGTGAGGAACTGTGAGGTACTGTGGCAACATGATGGAAGCACATACCTATGTGGTGGCCAGTAGCTCCATCGATCTTTGCTGCATTTTAAGAAAAAAATATATTTTTTCGTCTCTATACCCCCTCCTACTGAAACATGACTTACCTACGATGAGGGGCACTTATCTACATTGAAAAAGGAAGTGCTGGGGTTTAGTGGAGTGCAGCAGACTGCGAGTGGATTTCCACCAGCAGCATCTGCCCAGCGGGACCAAACTCGTCAGAGAGCCATAGTTAACCCCAACTGCCTGTATCAAGCTATTGTTCTGGATAGGCAGACCTTGTTCAGAGCTGACAGGACACAGGATTCCGGTAAGAGCTGAGGAGGAGGAGTCTGTGTTTACATAAATAACGCTTGGTGTTCAAATGCAATTCAAGTGGAGGCTAAGATATCAACCCTATTATCTACCCAAAGAGTGAACTAATGATATGGCAGGTGATAAAAACATGTTACAGGCTATATAGCAGGAGTGCCGCCATCGAGTGTGGGGCCTCATTGCATAATTGGAAAATTAGGTTCAATTTTGCTATCATTTATAATTACTAAATTACAGATTATTATGAGATAATGTGTAACTATATTAAATAATACAATCTAATTTATATCAGATTCATGTGTGAGAACCACCCTTGGAGAAGGGAAACATAGCCAATACACTGATTCAGTCTAAAAAAATTATACTTAGCTGTGAATTCGTAAATCAGATGAATAATTCACTTAACAGCTAAAATGACCATGACAATAGTAAAAGTCCAATGATTTGGAAGATTTTCTGAGTAGAGGTCGGCAACATTTACTCTTGGACAAAAATTATGTAGACAGATGTAGGTTAAGTAGCCTTTTATTTTACACAAACAACAAAAACATACAATCTACAAACTAAAATGAACTATACACAGGTTTTGTGTGGTGTGTGTCTGGAGGAACCAAACAACATGGTTGTTAGGGTTCAAGACGCCATTGCATGGCATGGACAAAGGAGAACTAAAAACAAATTGGCTGACCAAAGGGAACTACAACATGGCAATGAAGGGTGGGTTCTGGTCCAAGAAGATGGCAGCTCACCTTGTTTCTTTGATTAGAGAGAAACAAAGAAACAATGGTGGTGCGCACACGGTGTGCTTCTTCTTGGCACGCTTGCAAAAATGGACACAGTTTTGAATACATGTCCTACCAAAGCATAACTTGAAATGTGTCAATATTTGATTACACACTTTCTAATCTCTTTGGAGCTTTCAGCAGCTGTTGAGCCCAAAATGGTCGAGGAAATTATTTTGTCATTCTCAGGGCTGTCATTCTGATCGATAGCAGCTCAGTACTGGCTCTCTGGGCAGTCTTTTCCCAAGTGTGTAGGCCTGGGAATTTCTGATGGACCGAGTTTAGTTTTGAAACCCAAGTCCATTTTGAAACCCAAACATCATTTAGAGCTTAAAATACTTATTATGAAGTCACTACATGTTCACTGCAGTATGTTTATGTGCATTTAGAAAGCCTTAATCAAATGCGCTTTGACTAAAGTTTTTAAGATGATATACAAGTGACAATGACACTGTGACTCAAGATGTCCTGAGACCTGGTGTGAGACTCAACATGGTGATGCCCTGCTGCTGAAATCAACAGCTCTCCCCAGCTGTAGAACAGCAGATGATTTAATCTTTTCTACAAAAAAGCATTTTACAAAAGACAAACTGCAAGACCTTGAGTGCTACAAAAAAAGCATCCACTGGCAGAGCTACTCCTTCTGCCAAACGCCCCAGCTCACGTGAATTATCCACTGATTCACCCACTCAGACAAAACAACTTTTCCCAACTTCTACCCTGAGGTCAGTGACACTCTCATATCCCCTGAACATAAAATGTCTGCTCTTGATGCCAGGATTGCATTCATTGAACTGATAAACAAAGAATTAAGGGGTTAAAACACAATTTGTAGTTCAGCTATGAGCAGACCTGCATATTAACAGATCAGAACAAACAGTAAAAGATCTCTATATAGTCACTCACAGCTGATTCAGTGACATTTCTTCGGCCTCTGGTCAGCTTATCACTGGACTCTCTTCAGTTTGCCTACCAGCTGAGACTAGGAGTGGAGGACGCCATCACCTTCCTGCTCCACCGTGCCTGCGCCCACCTGGACAGACCGGGAAGCACTGTGAGAATCATGTTCATGGACTTCTCCAGTGCTTAACACCATCCGGCCTGCTCTGCCAGGGAGTAAGCTGACGGCAATGCGGGTGGACCCTCCCCTGGTTTCCTGGATTACAGAATATTTGACGGGTCGACCACAGTATGTCAGACTGCAGGACGGTGTGTCTGACACTGTGGTCAGCAGCACTGGGGCTCCACAGGGAACTGTTCTTTTCCCCTTTCTGTTCACCCTGTACACCTCAGACTTTTAGTTCCTCTCTGATTCCTACAGAAATTTGTGGACGACTCTGCAATTGTTGGCTGTGTCAGTGAGGGGAAGGAGGAGTACAGGGGCGTTGTGGACTCATTCGTTGAGTGGTGTGCAACTAACCATTGGCATATCAACTCCACCAAGACTAAGGAGCTGGTGGTGGATTTCCGCAGGAGGAAATCTGCCCCCACACCCATCTCCATCAACGCTGTGACTGTGGATGTTGTCCAGAATTACAAATACCTTGGAGTATACCTGGATAACAAACTGGACTGGGCCAAGAACACTGAGGCTGTTTACAAGAAAGGCCAGAGTCAACTCTATTTCCTGAGGAGGCTCCGGTCATTCAATGTTTGCAACATCATGCTGAAGATGTTCTACCAGTCGGTAGTAGCTAGTACCATCTTCTTTGCTGTTGTGTACTGGGGCAGCAGGCTGAGGGCAGCAGACACCAACAAGATCAGCAGGATCATCAGGAAGGCTGGCTCAGTCCTGGGGGTCCAGCTGGACTCCTTGGTGGTGGTGTCTGAGAGGAGGATGCTGTGTAAACTGCACAGTATCCTGGACAACAACGCTCACCCTCTCCAGCAGGTGCTAACCGTGAGCAGAGGCACCTTCAGCAACAGACTCATTCCCCCCGGTGTAACGCTTGAGGAAGTCTTTTCTTCCTGTGGCCATCAGACTCTATAGCTGTGTCTCAATTCAGGGTCTGCACACTTCGAGTGCGCATTTGAAGTGCGATTACGTCATTATATCGCGGCGAAGGGTGTCCCAATTCGAAGTGTTCTCATAATGCACCCCACAAATGCGCACTCCTTTTACCTGTATTTGGAGTGTGCACCGCTACCACACTTCGTGGCTATAAATAGCCCAAGATTCATTGCGAACACATAAAAAAAGAAAAAAGAGAAAACAAAACATGACATCACGTGGCGAAGATCCCACATTTAAATTTAAGTGTTGGCTTCATACTAGTTTTTTACTCATTTAAACATCCAACGCTAGATATGTTAAACTTCAAGGGACCTTAAAAACTCAAAATGTCAGTTAAAATACGTTGGTTATCAGTGTGATACCTTTGGAATTAAAGCCTTAAAAGCCTTCACTTTCAAACGTTAGTATCACGATCACAGGGCTGCAGGGCATGTGTGTGGGTGTTGTGTTTTTGTGCTTGTGTGTTTGTCTGCCTGCAGAGGTGCATTGGAGAGTTGGGCGGAGCTGCAGCCTCCGGACCATCACACACACCGGCAGCAGATCTACAATCAGCGCCCGCTCATAAGCCTTGGTCATTGCGCTGCCTACTGCCAGATGATTTCGTGAACCACACGTGGTATATGGCTCAGTCCCTGTGTTACTTAGATAACTTCAGCGTTTCCTGTATAAAGACTAAAGTCAATCTGTCTCCTGTGTCCACCTCAGTGCCCGGCGGTCCACCACTCCGCTCCAGCAAACCACCGCACCTCTGCAGCACCGCACCAGCCCAGCGCTCCTCCGAGCGACATGCAACTGCTTCAGCTCGGCTGCAGCGCTCCAGCCCCGCTGCCGGCGCACCGCCCAGTCTGCTCCCCCTCGGAGCCACCACTTCGCTCTCAAGTCGCTCCCAGCTCGCTCCCCCATCTGACTGCTCTTCAGTTTTCAATAAAGAACCTTACAACCTGCTCTCGCCTCGAGTCCGCTTTTGGGTCTCACCCGAGTCTCAAGTGTAACAGTTAGACTTCAGAGGTTTACTTATATCTTATATCTTAGAGTGACTGTTGACATGTTAGAGACTATTTTTACTTCATATACATAAATGGACCAAGATGAACAGATTTAGATCAGGCTGTGATACCTGCTTTATTCCAGACTGGAAAGCTGTAAAGTCTAGTCAAATGTCTGAATTGAATAAAGAGCTAAGTTTCGGATTATCCTTCTTATGATCATATTTTTTGCTGTATCAGAACCCCTTTGTCTGTTAACATAACACAAAACATTTTTTATTTAATTTTGTTTTAGGGAGCAAGGAGCACACAGAACAGCTGATTCAACACTGTGGTCAGAATGACCACCTGTTTACTGGGGCTAAACATTCTGCCGTGGCTGGATGGAAGTGAGGCAATATTAAATCATAAGTAGCCCATCTGTCGGTCCTGATCTCACTTTTTGTGAATCTTTGCATCCCTGTGTTAATGTAATCTTGTGTTAACCCTTTCTCTTGCTGCTTTTTGTGTGTTTAGAACAATACTGGAAAAGATGGGCCTTCAGCAGAAGGTCAAGCCCCAGCAGGCCAAAAAAAAATCGGAGAGCCTAAAAAAAAAATACAAAGTAGGTGCACCTTTAAATGATGATGCGGAAACTAAATTGTATTTATTTTATTCATGAAAGTTAAGAAATACTGTGCAGAAAAATTGCTGATGTGATTGATTTCCACTGCCTTAGGAATGCAGATATCCAGGGACAGGAGAGGGGACAAGCGGGAGTGCCAGCGCTGCCACTTGGCCCTGGTTTGTCCTTATGGATGAGGTGTTAGGGCAGAGGCATTCCACTGTTCCCCCTGTCCTAATTGCCTCCATCCACGAGGACACACCAGGGCCAAGTGGCACTGCGCCTGACAGGGAGGAGGAAGAGGATGATGACGAGGAGGAGGAGGAGGAGGAGTGGGGGGGGGGGACCCAGCCAGGGCTGAGTAGGGGGAGGAGGAGGAAGAGGAAGAGGGAGGATGAGCTCCTCCATTTAATAAAGGAGGATATGGGGCTGTAGAGGGAGGCCGAGGTGAGACGGGAAAGGGAGACCAAAGAGAGGATGGAGAGGCTGTTCTCGCTCCTAGAGCAGATGACTGACTGCTGATTATTATTTTGTTTACTGCTTATTTAACTTCTGAGTCCTATTTATTTTCAATATAATTGTTCTGAGGATTTAAGTTCTTGAATAAAAGAAATGGTTGTAACCCGTTGTCTATTCAATTTAATACTAAAAACTTAAGTACAATTTATAACAGGGTTTGCAAACGGCATAAAGTGCTAGTCAGGGACAACAAGGGATTGAATTTTTGCTTTTATTATCAGAATGATACCTTATGGCTGAGCAGGAGGCTGGGCTGGATGGGATGCCACAATAAAGACCCTGGTGTCAGTGAGACATCATCTGGGGCGATACTCAGGGTGTTTGTGGTTCCAGTCTCCTCTGTCCACAACATCAACTGAGTCTGCAGGGCTGACTCGACCAACGGCTGCCATGTCACTAAGAATTTTTAAGAAAGAGGCAAGAATTATAATTTCGCAATATCATTAGAATAATAAATCATAACAGACAAAACGTTCTACCTAACACTTTAATTAGGAATAATGCCTTTAGAATTATGTTACGTACTGACTACAGATAGTCGTGATCATGGTCAAAAAAAAAAAAAAAGAAAAGATTAGGATGAAGATTTTATCCTGTGGGTAATGGGGGCGGGACTAGATAAGCTTCGGCTTCTCCCGCTTTTCCCTTTCGGCCATGTGTATTGTATTATTTGAACAATGATGAAATGTGATGATGATGAGTTGACATGCCCGAAATAAACAACATAAATAAATAAATAAATAACCTCCTCCAGGGCAGACACCTCCGCAGACAGCCGGTCCTACCATGGAGCGCCACTGGCAGCCTCCAACCCTTCCTCCCCCTCATCCTCCGGCATGCCGTCCTGCAGCTCATCTTCTGGGGGCATGATGTCACCTGCCCCCAGGCAGATGTTGTGCAGGACGGCACATGCTGTTATGACCTGAAATCAAAAACAGTAAATATTCATTAATTTTGATTTACTCTGCTTCAATATGCAAAAAAAATATACAAAAAACGAATCCTGATGAGTTACCTGAGGCACAAAGGTGTGGTGCATCTCCAGCGCTTTAAGGAAGATGTACCTGAACCTGGTCTTCATCATTCCAAAGGCACGCTCAATGATAGAGCGTGCCCTGGAATGATGGACGTTAAAGCGCTGGGCTGCCACACCTTGCACTGGCCGCTTGTAGGGAGTGATGAGGGGGAGTGGATGTTGGAGGCATGGGTACCCGCCGTCTGCGAGGATGAAGTGCCTCGGAGGAGGGTAGATAGAGCGCCTCTACAGTGGGCTGTGCCGGAGTACATGGGAGTCATGCACCGACCCCGGCCAGCCCACATACGTGTCTATAAAGCGGCCCTGATGGTCACAAACTGCTTGCAGTATGATGGAAGAGAACAGCTTCCTGTTCTTATAGCAGTGACCATCAGGGCCGCTTGGTGGCTTTATTCAGACATGGCAGCCGTC
>CAEMYA010000734.1:73739-84893 GCA_903131615.1 Diplodus sargus | reverse complement strand
AACAACAGGAACAATGTTGTGTCTATTTTCTGCTGAATCACTCTAACTCAAGCCACCTCTTGCCGAGAGGGCAGAATTGTTTTCTTCACAGCTGCTGGATATAATAAAGACTACAGTGCAGCAAATAGCTGCCAACAGCTGTACAAAGGGCAACGCCTGGCATTTCTGGACTGTTTCTGGGCATTATCTATTACTCTATTACTATAACATTTAATGACATAAGCTTAAATTGTATTGACTTATCATTAGAATCAACTTCATTAGTCAAGTGTTTGTATATATACAAAGAATTTGACACCCGTTTTAAATCGTTCCAAGAAAAAATGACAGAAAAATAGTAATAGACATACACCTGTCATTACACAAGTGCAAGAAAGACAACAACTAAAATTTACCGCAGAATTTTTCATTTATACAACTATTTCCTGTAAATTTGTGGGTTATCTCCAAAGCTGAACAACAAAACTTTGTTACTGCCCTTCTAAACAACTTACAGGTAAACATCTTGTAAGTTCCTTCAAAGCTGTTGTATATGGCCAGTTTGGGCAGCTGATCTGCCCCTGCTATGATTATGGAGACAGTTAAACTACAAGAGCTAAACAAGTAAAGTAAAACAAATCGGTTGAGTCAATGGAAAGGTTATGGTTTGGCATAAAAGGGGAATGAAGTCAGAAAATGCCTGGTGTGAAAAGAAACGGACGCAAGCAGAATTAAACAGTCCTATTTTAGGTGAAGCAAGATGTCACAGTCTTTGTTTTGACCGTGCTGATCTTAGCTACAGGCTACAGTTCTTACCCACATGATGGAGCACTAATGTGGGAAAACATCTATTAAGTCCATGTGGTGAGGACTTGACTGAATCCCTTTGAAAGTAATAAGTACCCAATCTTCTCCCAGGGAACAACTGTAATAATGCTAGTCATACTTGGATAGTTTTACAATGCCTTGAAAATATGGATATTTGATACCACTAATGCAACATTGGCATGGTGGCATAATATTTAAGATTTTATGTTCCTGTCTGTTCAAATTAGGTGTTTAAAAATAATTCACAGGATTTCTGCACGCAAAACAGTTCAGCCTGGCGGACGAAAGAGGGGATAGAAGAAGCTGCTTATCACTGAAATTAAAATGGCTGGTTGAATTAAAAGTCAGTCCAACCAAAGCTGTTGCTCACTCTGTGGCTAACCCTTTTCACTCAAATCAGCAGTTTGCAAGCAAGACATGGGAAATTGGCTTGGTTCTTGAGGAACCTGTAGTCAGTCACTGTAATCCTCATACTAATTGACACACATATGCCCTCTATTTTTTCCCCGCACACACGCAATAATTCGGTCAAGAAGAGAAATATCAAGGTCTTTGAAACCTGTAACCTCACATATGCATCCTCCATATGGTGTCATATCTGATTTCAATCTTAATTTACCTGGAAAAGAAATGACGCAAAAGTTATGAAATTCAAACTTTTTGTGTAATCATTGCACGTGCATGGAATGAGAGCTGTATAACTAACCTCCTTCCACCTTAGGCCATTAACTTGTGAACCCATCATAAATGTTTTCGAACTGAGAATTAATTTAGCAGATTTTGCAGAGTTTGGGACTTTTATTCACAGGCTTATTAAAGACGTTTATTAAAGTACGTTCAAAACTGCACAACCATTTTAGAATGCTGCAGAGAGAAATTTGCAGAGGTAAAAACTCCACTATCCCTACTGAGATCAAGCTGACTGATGGTGTTGCTCTGACCACTAGATAAATGTGCGCTGCCAATCGGCTCCAGTACAGTTTTGCTCCTTGCTCCGTTGTCTTTCAGCCCCCACTGGCTCTGTTTTAAGGGGAAGCATGGTGCAGCACTGCGGCCAGCTAGAGTTGCGAGACTGGGGAGTTCCCATGATAATTACAGAATCACTTGTGACCACAGTTATGTGTAGCCCCAGGCTAATTTACTCCACACTTATTTTATTTCAGTAATAGTTTGATTTGATAAAAATACACACTCTGTTTCAAAATGAGTGTATTTTGATGGACATGTGAAGTTTAATATGAAGTATGGGTTCATCACTAAGAGATAGGTTGCAGTGTAGCTACATGTGCTGTTTTGTCCACACTACGTGGGAGAGAGCACAACCTACCTTGTTTATGCTTTTTCGAAAGGTGATTGGATGTTTGTTGAGTCATGTCACTTTTCTGTGCTGTGATTGGGAATTGGGTGAGATATGAGATTATATATTGGAAGAGACATTGTAAATATATGTAAATGTATATGTACAGTTATATGAGATAATATACCTCAATGTACAAGATAATATAATCAGACCTATATGGGGACATGTCTTAAATATGTTGAAAAATATAGTGATTTACATTAAATAATATATACATAATTATATATTGTATATATGGTAAATATGAAATAATCTCATGCACAATGTCATATATTTTAAAATATAAATAATATATTGAATAATACATAAATATAGTTTACACTGACTAAATGAAGTTTATTTCAAAAGCAGCAGCTGAAAGGACATTTACTTGAGAACACACAGAATGAAAGGCATGTCTCCATGGTTCCATCTGAAGCTGAGCATCAGCCATATCATAATTCCAGGCTATAAAATCATTTTTTAAAAACATTTTATAACATTTCCAATTAGGACAACTCCATGATAATAAAACAGTCATCAGTGCAACAAAAACACAACAATCCCCTCAGTGGAAAAAACAGGACAACAATCCTTTAGTGCAGTGTCATGGACACATACTAACATCAAGACCCGCTCTGATTGGCCAGCCTTGGCCAGTCCTTCACAGTTGTCCTTGGACTTTTTCTTCTCCTGGTGTCTTAACTCACAGATCCTTTTGTTTATGGCCATCCCTATATCTGGAATCTTCGCCCCTGGGTGTTGTTGAACAACTGCATCTGTAAAAGATAATGAAATAAGAAAGACATCCACAATGTTAGCCTCTGATTGTTGCAAAAGTAAAGATGAGGTGGATACCAATACTGGTAATATTTTTCTTGTATGCCTAGTCCTCGCCCCCAAGTCGGTGACCTGTAAATAGTTCAATCTGAAATCAGAATTGGCTTCTCAAGGAGCTAAGGTTCTCCAAGGGGCTTTTAGAGTGAGGAGGTTATACTACTGTATCCACTTTTGGTTTTCCTGGAAGTATTGTCACTGAGAGCAATTGTACTTTGCTGTAGCCAAGTATCTGCATATAGCAGGTGAATTGGTGCTGGGATTTTAAAAGGTACTGCAGGGGGTCCATTTTAATGCTGATAAAATGTTTGATGTATTCTAGCTAGATACAGAAATTGCTTTATATCTAAAATAATATCAAAGCTGTGAAAGGTTTTTATTTATCCATCAGTTTTGCTATTAGTTGTGTACATTACAGTCCTAAAGTGTTTGTTACCCTTTACCATTTACAATAACTTAAGCAAAATATATTAATCCATTAATATTTTTTTTACTGTCTTACTGAGTAAAGCTTTAAGCTTCTTGGGGTCCAGAGGCTGGCATCTCTCTGCCAATGGATCAACCTTGTTGATCCCTCCCGTCAGGTTGGACTTCGGTAGGACATCAATGCTGAAAAGGCTCAGCAGAAGGGTGTGGGACATTCCTTTCGCTGTGGGTTGTGCTTTTGCAGTCTCCCAACAATGATTAGATGCTCCGGTGGAGTCATCCTTCCCTAGTTGCACCTTATTAATTGTAAGAAGGAAAGAAACACAGGACTAAAAACAAAGAAAATCGCCAAAAACAGAATGTTTTATGTTTTTAATTGATCATTACAAAAATGTACTGATGTTGGTTTGGGAGATGTGGGTTAAGGAGGTGGTGATTGTAGAGCAACAATGGCCTCATATTCGCTTTCACCGTCATAGCTTGAGCTCTCTGTGACCTTATCCGAAATGAGGGTCTTCACAGCTGCTAAGAGTTATGGAATTTCAGGAAAATATGGCCCACCGAATTTACCACAACAGGACTCCAAACAAGTTGTAAACACATAACATGTAAACATGTAAAATAAATAAAATACACCTTGGCTCACTTTTGGTGTCTCATAGTGTGACAAAATGTGTTGGTGAGAGGTTCTGAAGTAGCTAGCTAACGGCCATTAGTCACTTGAGTCCTGCTTCATTAGCTAACGCTAATGTTAGCTGTCGTAAACCACTACCACAAACCACAAAAAAATTTCAAAGATCAAAAAGTCAACAGGAGTCTTCAAGGCTGAGTGCAGTAGGACTTGTATTAGCTGGCAAAAAAATCGGGATCAGACACAGACAAAATCTGTGAAAAAAACAAACTGACCCAAGGCTCAAAGCCCCGGACATTCTCTTTTAAACACAGAAAAGGGTGTGTATCCGTTCGGACAACATGGCCTCACCTAATGACTATTCTTCTTAATTGTTGCTGACACTGTTATTTCTCTATGGAAAAATAAAATGTTTCTTATGGAAAATCCCTGTACCTCTTGTGGAAGAACCCTGTATTACCTTCTGTGCTTGCACGAAGATTGGCGTACATGCAGAACTGCATGTCGACCAGTTGCACCTTGCCTCGTTTTTTTTTTTTTAAGGAGGTGCGCTCCCTGTGCTGCTATCACCTGCTCTTAGAGATCTGGCCTTGAGGCCTTCAGGTTTTTTTTTGATAATTCACTCCCCTCCTTGATATAATAATAATAATAATAATGGATTGGATCATACTGGCGGTGGTGAACTGCGATAGTAGCCACAGCTGCCCTGGGGCAGACTGACAGAAGCGGCACATTCAGCGCCAACGGCCCCGACCACCACCGCAAACATACAGCAGTCATACACATTCACACGAGGCAAGTTGGGTGAAGTGTCTTGCCCAAGGACACAACGACCATGACCAGATTGGCAGGGGCAGGGATCGAACCGCCAACCCGCCGAACAGAGGCCGACCCGCTCTACCAACTGAGCCATGGTCACCACGGTCTGATCACTCTTTGCACTGTATTTTCGAACTTAATGAAAGTGTTACATATTTGGTTATATGATGTAATTCTTAGATCTGTGGTTACATTTTCACACTTCACATCATCTGACTATAGCAGCTTTAATCAGTAGATGCACTTTTCAGTCAGCTGATGTGCCAAGTAGTATGTTTCAGCAACCTTTTCTCACTTATTGGGGGGATAAGCCCGAGGGGCTGTTTCCGAGGACCAGCGGTGCTAGGAACCCTATCTTAATTGTCAAGATTTTTGTTTTTATTTTTCTCCGGCTAAAAGTGGTGCTGCAGGCTAAACCGTGCAAGGGAGGGCGGTGCAATTTGGAGGGTTGGTCCAGACTCCTGTCAGACACAAAAAAGGACATATATCCGCCTGCAGGGGGGGCTATAAGCTAGGCCAACACGTTTTTACCTATAACTCCCAAACCGGTTACAAAGTTTTTCGCAGAATCTCAAAAACTGGAAAACCTACTTTTTCGAACTCCTCCTTGGGATTTTGTCCGATCTGCGTGAAACTTGGCACGTATACTCTTCAGCTAGACCTGATCTAAAGTAATCAAAACAATTTTGCTCGGTCAAAAAATGTGCTAATTATTCACGAACACATTTCTGTAGCTAGCTATAAACATGTAAACATGTGTCAATCACAATGTACTGTCCCCCCTGCTCAAAGCAACCACATACACACCACTCACCTGTCTGAAACTCTGTCTACTGAACATCAGATCCCTCAGTAACAAGGCTCCCCTGATCTCCGACTTTATTGCTGACCGTAAACTGGACAATTTATGCCTCACTGAAACCTGGCAACAGCCAAACGACTTTTCCCAGCTAAACGAGGCTGCTCCACTGTTTTTTTCTTTTATTAGTCAATCCCGTGATACACATCACTCCTAGACTGTCTCGGTATCACACAACATGTCAACCTCCCAACCCATAACAAAGGCCACATACTGGATTTAATCTGTTGCACCGACATCACTCCCACCAACCTTGGCATCACGGATGTCCCCATCTCTGACCACAAAGCTGTACTTTTTGACATTCACACCCAACTTCACAAAGTCAAAGAACAACGGACCATCTCCTTCAGAAACATCAAACATATCAACAATACAGATCTCTCCACCCTGATCAGCTCCTACCCCAACCCTCCCCCAGCATCCTCCCCTGCTGACCTGGTGACTCATTACAATAACTGTCTCTCCTCTTCCCTCAAGACCCTGGCTCCTCTGAAAACCCGCTCAGTCTCATTTAATCACACTGCTCCCTCACCCCTGACCTACGCCAGCTCAAAGCCACAGGACGTGGACTGGAGCGACTGTACAAAAAAAACGGACTCACCGTACACAGTCAAATGTACTCGGACCACCTGCATCACTACAAGAACGCCCTCATTACTGCCAAATCTTCTTACTATTCCAACCTCATCAACACTGGTACAGGCAACAACAGAGTCCTCTTTGCAACGGTCAGCCACCTAATTCAGACTCCGAAAACCCTCCCACCAGGCATATCCACCGATCAGTGCACTGCCTTCCTGGACTTCTTCAGCTCTAAAATCAACACCATTCACCAACAACTGGCCTCATCCTGCACTTCCTCAAACGATCCAGCCTGGATGATCACTACTGGCCAACCTCTCATCAGCTCCCTCTCTGACTTCACCCCAGTATCAGAACACACCATCTCTGACCTCATCTGCAAAGCCAAAACCACCACCTGTCAGCTTGATCCTCTTCCTACCTCCCTCGTCAAAGCCTGTGTGTCATCCATTTCTCCCATGATCACCGACTTAATTAACTCCTCCCTTAACACTGGCACTGTGCCCCCCACTCTCAAACTGGCTGCTATCACACCCATCCTGAAAAAACCTGGTGCTGACCCAACTGACCTTAACCTTTTATAGTATTTTATTGCATCTTATTGCACTTTGATTGTAATTTATAATATTTTATTGTATTTTATTGTATTCTCTTGCACATGGGAGCTGCAAAGTCAATTTCATTGAACATGTTCAGTGACAATAAAGACAATCTATCTCCAAAACACTTGAAAGGGTGGTTGCCGCACAACTACAGTCCCACCTCGACACAAACAACCTCCATGAACCTTTCCAATCCGGTTTCCGTCCAAAACACAGCACTGAAACAGCCCTTGTATAAATCACCAATGACCTCCTCTGTGCAGCTGACTCCGGACTTCTTACAATTCTCATCCTCCTCGACCTCAGCGCAGCATTCAACACTATCTCCCACCCACTACTCCTGGACCGCATGGCCGGCATTGGGATCACTGGTATTGCACTCCGCTGGTTTACATCCTACCTCACTGACCGCCAACACTTTGTGCAAATAAGGGATCACAAGTCTGGGTGTTCGGGTGTTTCACTGGGTGTCCCCCAGGGGTCAGTCTTGGGTCCACTCCTCTTCATCATCTACGTCAGTCAGACTCAGTGATGTGCACAGGAGGGGGGCAGGGGGGGGCGGTCGCCCCCCTTGTGGCCCAGTTTTTTAAGAACGCGCGCTAAAGTGCCCTCTTGGGAGTCAAAACGCGTGATAAAATGCCCTCGTGGGTGGAAAAAACACACTAAACTGCCCCCTTGGCTGGTTAAAACATGATAAACTGCCCTCTTGGATGGCAAAAACGTGTGCTAAAGTGCCCAACTGGTTGGCAAAATACAACTGCCCTCTTGGGTGGCAAAAACGCACGCTAATGTGCCCTCTTCGGAGGCAAAAATGTGTGCTAAAGTGCCCTCTTGGGAGGCAAAAATGTGTGCTAAAGTGCCCTCTTGGGAGGCAAAAATGTGTGCTAAAGTGCCTTCTTGGGAGACAAAAACGCATGCTAAAGTGCCTTCCTGGTTCGCAAAACACACTAAACTGCTCTCTTGGGTAGTAAAAAAAAAACACTAAACTGCTCTCTTGGGTGGTAAAAAAAAAAACACTAAACTGCTCTCTTGGCTGGTTAAAACATGATAAACTGTCCACTTGGGTGGCAAAAGGGCATATTTAAGTGCCCTCCTCATTGTCTAAACACCCTAAACTGCCCTCTTGGATGAAAAAAAAACACTTAATTGCTCTCTTGGGTGGTTAAAACAAGTTTAAGCGCAATCCCGGTTGGCAAAACATGATAATTTTTGATATTATAATTTGTAATATAATTTATGATATTTTTTGCAAATGGCCGATGGGCTAATAATTAAGTTACCAATTTTGCATTACTAAATACTAGTGTATGTAGCCTGGAAGTGTTATTATTAGGTAGAGATGCCTATCACATTTTTAAGCCTAGGCTGAGGAGCTAGCCTTGCAAAGTCTTGTGGGAATAGCTTTTTAAAGCTAGCCAGTAAAATTAAAAGTGGGGTGAGCATTGCATATCAGGGTTTCCGCCAGGTTTAAGTTGACCCCCTGCCAGGCTAAGCATTTGGGATTTTTTATTCTATTTACATTTTTTAAAATGCTTTTCTTTAAAATGCCTTTTTAAGTGCACAGCTCAATCGGAAACATATACAGCGGCTTGCTAAAGTATTCACCCCCCTTGAACTTTTCCACATTTTGTTACGTTACAACCACAATCGTAATTGTATTTTAATGGGATTTCATGTGATAGACCAACACAAAGTGGTGCATAATTGTGAAGTGTAGAGAACATTGTTGAACAAACAGCATCATGAAGCCCAAGGAACACACCGGACAGGTCAGGGATAAAGTTGTGGAGAAGTTTAAAGCATGGTTAAGATATGAAAAAATATCCCAAGCTTTGAACATCTCACAGAGCACTGTTCAATTCATGGGATGGGAAGATGGATGGAGCCAAATACAGGACAATCTTGGAAGAAAACCTGAGACTGGGGCAGAGGTTCACCTTCCAGCAGGACAACGAGCCTAAACATACAGCCAGAGCTACAATGGAATGGTGTAGATCAAAGCATACTCATGTGTTAGAATGGCCCAGTCAAAGTCCAGACCTAAATCCAAGTGAGAATCTTTGGCAAGACTTGAAATTGCTGTTTACAGACACTCTCCATCGAATCAGACTAAACTTGAGCTATTTTGCAAGAAGGAATGGGCAAATATTCCAGTCTCTATATGTGCGTCGCTGGTAGAGACTTACCCCGAAAGACTTGCAGCTGTCATTGCAGGGAAAGGTGGTTCTACAAAGTATTGACTCAGGGGGGTGAACTTTTGCACACCACACTTTTCTGTTTTTTATTTTTAAAAATGTTTAAAAACCATGTATCATTTTCCTTCCACTTCACAGTTATGCACCACTTTGGTTGGTCTATCACATAAAACCCCATTAAAATACATTTACATTTGTGGTTGTAACATGACAAAATGTGGAAAAGTTCAAGGGGGGTGAATACTTTTGCAAGCCACTGTAAGTCCATGCTTCATCATAGTTTGTTTCTTTTGAGGTGTGAAAATAAATATTTTAAATGTGTATTGTTCCCTGTGTTTTTATCACAGAGCCCTATTGGGTGAAGAAAACACACTAAACTCCAGAAGACTATTAAGATCAAGAAATACTATGAAACATTACTGTTGCAATTACTTTTATGTTGGGCCCCTTTTTGATCTATATCGAGCCAGAACTGTATCTCACAGAACCAGTGTGGATTATCTGGTGCTAATATGGTGTTAAAATGCACTAGAATACAGGAAATGGCATCTAATTAATTGAAAATGTTCTGGGGGAGGACCCCCAGACCCCCTAGGGTTTTATTTCCTTCATACATCCATGTTAGAGTTCTCAAAGGGTCGGGTCGGCCCGACAAACCCGACCGGACCCGCAGGTTCGGGCCGGGTTCGGGCCGAAAAGATGCGCAAATGAGCCAGGTCGGGTCGGGCCTCGGGCTTCCTTTTTTATAAAACACATTTCATAGAACACATTTCTTGCAGGTTGTAAATTATATAGCCTGTTGTGAATCATCGCTGTTCACGTGTGGCGCAGAGTGAGTCTGGCTGCTGCTTCATGAGGAGGGGCAGACGCAGACCTGACGCCGCTGTGTGACGTATACTCGCGCCTATAGCCTGGCTGGAGAAGATGGAATTGGCTAAAAGTAAACTTGCCACAAGTGAATTCACCCTTACTTTTCGAGAAGTGGGGAAATAGTCTGTTTCTGTCTCTCCCAATATATTTTCCCGCTGGTCGAAGCGCGGTGTCTTCTTTGCAGCGGGTGCTGCTGCTGATGACGTTGACGCAGCACCTGTCTCCTGGCTCGCGTCACCTTTCCGTCTGCTGTTTGTCGGATCATAACAAGTGTATGAGGAAAACAATTCAGGCGCGCGGAGGGTCGGGTTCGGGCCGGGTTCGGGCAGACAATTCATGCTGGTGTGTCGGGCTGCGTCGGGTTCGGGCTTAAAACCGGCAGGCCGGGCCGGGTCGGGCTGTAATTTTCAGGCCCGTTGAGAACTCTAATCTCTAGAACTCTATGTCTCTGTGTCTTTCACAGTTCAATGTTGAATCTACACAGTTCTTGTGGATGCTGATCCTTACTACAAATTAACTTAAGTAGTCTGTCTAGTTAGTCTGTTTTAAGGCTATATAATGTGCCATTTGTATAACATATAAACATGTCTAAAGTGCCCTTGGCAACACCCAGAACTTAGTGCCCTCTTCAGTGGCGAGAACGTGCTGTATGTGCCCTTTTTTTTCTTTTCGCCCCTGCCCTTCAAAAAGTCTGTGCACGCCACTGGTCAGACTCCATCACAACATTCACATCCAAACTCAAAACCCACCTGTTCAAACTGGCATACTCACTTTTCTTTTTCTTTTCTTTTCTTTTTTTTTCTTTTTATGTCAGTGTTTGTTTTTAATATTCTGTGATGTTATTCTGTGATTTTATGCTTTTATCCTATGTAAGGCAGTGTTGTTTTTGGCAGCCATTTTAGATTTAGTCTTAGTCTTTTGGACTAAAATGCTTTTTTAGTTTTAGTCAAATTTTAGTCATTTCTGCATGTGATAGTTTTAGTCCAGTTCTAGTCGACGGAAACTCAAACAGGTTTTAGTCTAGTTTTAGTCAGTTTAAGTTAAAAAAAAGAAGTATTGTCTTTTATCAAATTAATTTAGGTCAATAAAAAGATCTACAATCTCACAATGTGTTGCAATGTGTTGAGCTTGTAGATCTGCTATTTTCACAACTTATGTGTGACACTCTTGTATGATGAAGTAGG
>CAEMYA010000734.1:47956-72194 GCA_903131615.1 Diplodus sargus | reverse complement strand
GTCTATGTAGTAATTAGCTGCAGATTGAGAGCCCTGGCGTAATGAAAAAAGTCTGGTAGCTGCTTCAGAACCCTGAACCGAGTGATCAAAAACCTTCCTCATCTCTGTCACAAATGTATCGTGAGATTCAAGAGCATCTGAACCCGCCTCCCACAAAGCTGTTCCCCACTGAGCTGCTCTTCCTCTCAACATATTCATGGTGCAGGTGATCTTAGCTTTATCAGAAGCGTAACTGGAAGGCTGTAAATCAAAAACATGGGAGCACTGAAGCAAAAAACTGCCACACAAACCTACGTCTCCTGAATACTGTTCTGGTGGGGGGACAAAAAGCTCCCTGTCCAGGGGAGATGAGAGCGGCGCCGTGCTCATACTGGGGGAATTACTCTCAGCAGCAGGTGTAGTTGAGGAAGAGACGGCGGCAGGTGGTTGGGTAGTGAGCAGGTTGACTTGATGACCGATCGGGTTAATGGTGGTAGAGAGGTGTCTCCATTAGTCCCTAGATGGTCTGTTCGTGCCTTCCCATGAGGACACCCTGTGCATTCAGGGCCTGGTGGACGGAGTTTGGATCCACTGGGTCCATGTCTTGGCCAGATGATTCTGTTATGCCGGGTGGAGTGTGGACCCAAGAGCAGACACTGAGGCAGATCAGAGTTAGAAACCGGTGGTTTATTGAGCACAGAATTAACGGACGCTGAGCGCTCCAGACGGAGTCCCCGTCTGGTAATGTGGAGATGGTCTGCACAGGGGTTGACTCCCAGGGATGCCGGTGTCGCGGTGGGTGTGCCGGATGGCATAGAGAGAGGGAGAGCCTTATGAGGTGGGGAGAGCTGGGAGGCTGAAGCAGGTGGTACAGGAGGCCGGCGGGTCATTGATCACTGGGGGAAGGACACGAAAGTTATTAATCTCAACAAGAGAACAAAGAACACAGTCGAAGCCGTAGTAGCTACAGTCTATGTGAGCCATGTACCACATCTACTCAAAGTAATCATCTGGCAGCAGGCAGCATGAAGACCTAGGCTTTAATCAGCAGCCGCTGATTGCCAACCTGCTGCAGGTGCGTCTGTGACAGCGGCTCCGGTCGTCGAAAACTCCGCCCAGCCTCTCAAAGCACCTGTGTAAACACAGGCCAGAAAACACAAACAAACCCACACCAAGCACACAACATATTACAGGACATAACAAATACCCTTATTAGTCTACATTTAAGGAATATTTCATGTAAAAACTCACTTCATGGCCATACGCAGCCCCTTCCTATGGGGCCTAGCCATGAAATTGGTGAAGGCAATTACATTTCTAATTGTGAATGTTATGTGAATTTAATACCTTCAGTTGGAATTTGACTGACATGGAATAACAGCAATGCCGTAAAGTGAGTTTTAAAGTTAACTATTCCTTAAGACAATAATACGAGCTAAAATGAAACCTCCAAGCTCTGGCCAAGCAACAACAATCTCATCAAATCATACTCGCCCAGCACTTGGTTTGGGAATCAAGAATGCTGCACAAAAAACAAGAAAAACAGAACTGGGTTGGATGAATTATCAAGATGGTTATTTCAGGCAGGCTGGACGACCTACTGGTGTTTGCACAAGAGAGATCATTGCCAGGAAAGATGACACTGTGAACAAAATACTAGGGGATGGGAAGAAAATATTCTTTCCCATGTGGAAATCGTCAAAAGGAAGAGTTGAGGACTTCCACTTCACACTTTGTGTTATGGGTTCAGAGGAGCCCTTAAATGGCACACTCACAGTTGGGGCGTTGTACTATACGACTCATCATAAAATACTCGGGTAGTACATTTGTTTAAAGAAAAGACAAAGTGATGGTTCGGATTCAACTGACTTATCAGCACAAGCCAAGTCACCAGAGAGATCCAAGATAGCAGATTCTCCTACCTCGCCAGATCCTTCTCCCAAATCTTCCTCTCATACTGTGTCACCTCAGTGCTCTTGGAGCTCTATGTCCTCTCTGTCCTCAGATGGGCCTTTATCTAGCTCCAGCCCTTTCACGCATGCAATTGTACCAGCAACCTTGATTTCTAATTCTACCCCAACTTCCCAGACATCTGAACTGTCTGTGACCCAGACATTTATTCTGTCTTCTGATGATGAAGTTATTGTCCTTCGTGATGATGAAAACCTTTCCTTGGATGTTCTCCGTGACACACTGATTTATCAGCCTCTGCATGCTTCTGAGCAGCAGCCATCAGATAATGTTATTGAAGTTCAAGTGGATTTCAACCTTGTCTCCAGTACCAGAGATTGCAGAATAATCCAGCATGTGACAGAAATTGAGAATCTCTAACCTCTGACTGAAGAGCAAAGTTCCAACCTTGTGCCCACAAACAGTGACTCAGACACTTCCTTTGATAGTCAGTCAACACCACTTGAAGTCATAAATCAGGAAGCAAGTTCAAACCACACCTCAACAACTAGCTCTTCTGTACATTTATGTGAGAATCCAGAGAACATAGTTGAAAGCAGACAATTACTATTCGCGCACTGCATTATGTTAATGACATGATTGAGGCATTTTCAGATGAAAATATACTAGATGCCAACATTGGATTTAGGCGTGTGCTGGAAAATGGTGAGTTGGAGAGTGGAGTGGGAAGTGGGCTTGCTATGGACTGTATCACTGATTTCTGGAGCAAGTTCTATGCATAAAAACCTCTGGAACCACATACAAGATCCCCACTTTGCACCATGCCTTTCAAGAAAGGCAGTGGAAAGCTGCTGCCCGTATTGTGGCCTTTGGATGGCAGAGATTTAAATACTTGCCTATTCAGCTGGCTCTGCTATTTCTTAGTGAAGCCCTTTCCATATCTTCACAAAACTGCAGCCTCATGGAGGCATTTTTCAACTATGTAAGCCCCACTGAGAAGGCTGCACTTACAGAGGCTTTGACTGATTTCAAGGGAGCTGATATGGAAGAGCTTCTCACCATTCTGAGCAGTCAGAACTGCACCACTCTACCAACAGAACAAAACTTACCAAGATCGTTTGAAGAAATCGCACACAAGGAGTTGGTACAACAGCCAGCATTTATAATAAAGTGCTGAAAGCCAGTCCTGGAAACTATTGGAGATTCTCTCAGTGGTGGAGTGCTGGACAAGATCCTTGCTGATCTTCAACCAAAAGCAAGGTGTATCACAAAATACATTCAGTTTCCAAACTCAATGTCACCAGCAGAGAGGACGACCTCTCTTCACTTTTTGAGATTTGTCAGAGAAACTGATCAGAGAGAGATTGGACAGTTCCTTAGGTTCTGCACAGGGTCTGAACTTTTTCTCTCAGACACAATCAAGGTTACATTCACCAACATGTCTGAGTACTCCAGAAGGCCTGTGGCCCACACCTGCACTGTGTACTGGAACTTAGGCTACGTTCACACCGCAGTTACAAGTGACCTGAATCCGATTTTTTTCGCTCATATGTGACCCATATCTGATTTGCTTTTGACAGTGTGAACAGCACAAGTCGCATTGAATCTGACATTTTCTAATCAGATTCAGGCCACATTTAAATGTGGTACTGAATCGGATACGTATCGGATTTTTTTAATGCGACCGCAATCTGAACAGTCAGGTCGCATTTAATGCGACTTTGACGTCATTCTGACCCGTGCTGCACTGTTTTGTAAATGAATGACAAATAAAGTTGATTGAAAAAAAAGTGTGCCACAGGCGGAGCGAGCGGGAGCCACGAACATAATCAAAACAAACATGGAGGACAGCAGTGAAGCAGGCGGCCAGTGAAGGGACAGTGAGGTTTTAGACCTCATAAGTATTTGGGGGGACACACACTGTTTTTAGCATTAAGCCATACAGTCCCACGTTACCGGTTGCCGTTGCCATGTTCGCTTCCGTAAACACCGCAGTGGCGTGATGTCATCAATGATCAACTGCGCATGCGGGTCACTTCAGGAGCGCGAGCTGTTCACACAGTAATCCGTAGACAGGCGGCATTTAAAGAGGTAATGTGAACAGCCAAACAAAAAATCGGATTTGAGCAATAAATCGGAATTGTGCATTAAGACCTGCGGTGTGAACGTAGCATTAAATATAACTCCAGCCCTTATTCAGAATTCAAGTCAGAGTTGTTTTGTCTGTGTTGCAAAGCGGAATCTGGGTGATGGATATGGACTAAACATGATATGTGCTAAAGTGAAGACCTCCGAGTGATCATGGTTGTCATATTCTTAAGAAATTGCACTGATATTTAGCAATGAAGCTGCACATGTATGCATCCATCAGGGAGCATAATCGTACATTCTGCCACTTAGGTGTCAGTATTCTATGTACAACAGTGGTAAGAGGACCATAAATGCTATGTTATGTACAAACATTACTAAGGTGACTTGAGACTAAGACCTAAGTATTTCAAAGACTACAACACATTCTTAGAGGAGCAATATTGTGATTGTGGATGTTTATGTTTTGTATTTGTATATATGTATATATATGTGTATATATGTTTTATATTTTGGAGCATTTTGTATACAGTTTATTTATTTTATTTGTAAGTGGCCACTGCTCCACTTACCCTTACCCTAACAACTTGAAAATGAATGAATTAAATGCTTGAAGATACTTTAAAAGAGATACATGTTACATGTTTTGCATTTTTGCACAAAAAGTGAAAATTGTTTAGGAAAGGTTAAGAGGCTTACAAAATATTTTTTGACTGAACCTATAATGTACCAGAAAGCAAAATCTGAAGCAAAGTAATGCATTCACAATTAATGCACATGCTGGTGCTTTTTGTTGTTTTAAACTGTTGAATGCTACCAAGAGTTACTGTTGGAGAGTTACAGTTTGATGACTGTTACATGAATTAAAGTTATTTAAATGTGTTTTCATTCTTCCCACTCAACAGGATTTTCATTATGTAATGAGATGTTGTGATGTACTGGAATGGGGAAAAAAAATCACACTGTTGAGGAAATATTTTTGTATTTCATTTGTGTATTCGAATGTTTTGCATTAAACTGTTTTCCAAACTTAAATTAGTTGTAATTGTTATTATTTCACAGTCAAATCATATTTGATGAGAGCATACTTATTTCCTGTGTCTGATATGTAAAACAGAGTGGACCAGAGGCTACTTACAGTGCACACCTTTAGTATATCAGTAGAGTATTTGTTCTTGTTTTGTCTTTATACTCAAAAGGTTTTACAATTACCGAGTTTACATTACAGATAGTAAGCTTTTATGTTGACGGTATTTACATGAATAATGTCACTTTACTGTGCATAGTCCCCCTTTTTAAGTATATATTTTTGTAGTGAAGTGAATTCCTGAAGTGTGACCTATCATCCAAGACAAGATGTCAGTTTCAATTTTACAAAACGGAATTTCAAACCAAACCACTGCTTCTACCGTAATACTTTAACTGCACCAAGGTGACAACACTTATGTACTTTTACTGAAGTAATGAAGTATTTTTTACATTACTGTATTGGTACTTTTACTTTTGGGTCTGAATACTTTTTCCACCATTCCTAAGAGTTGACAAGAAATGTCTGGATATTATTTGTCACAAATTTCCCTTCCATCCTTAGATCTGACTAATCATCTGGCTGTGACAGGAGTGCTCTTATCAAGGGCCTCAGCAGTCTGTACAGCCTGGTAGCTTCAACAACGTTATGACCGCTCTCAAGATTATGCTCTTCCATGATCAAAACACAGAGCTCATAAAGGTCTGAGTCACAGGTAATGTCAGTTTTCCAAAGGCAAACATGCTCTTTGAGAATGATGTCCAGTCTCTCATAATCCACTGGATGGAGGTAGTTCTGTGCCTGGTGAAGCTCTCGTGTTACATGTCGAAAGGTTTCCCATGGTACAAGTCACGACCATTGCCACCTGGCCGGATCCAATGGGTATTCCACATTCTCACCACAGTGTCCAACTCCTCCTGTGAAATGAAACACCAATTCAAATAAGTTGCTCAAATGGAGATGTCAGCCTGTCGACGTCAAGATATCACCATTCAGTAAATGCAAATGATGTTCGTTACTGGCAAATAAATTACAATTCATAATTACTAGCAATATTCTTGTTTTGCACAGTGACATGCATCCTGTTGTCTGTGTGTGTGTGTGTGTGTGTGTGTGTGTGTGTGTGTGTGTGTGTGTGCTCTCCCATGCCATCACCTGTGGGACCAAAAAGGAGTTACACTTAGCTGCGTCAAATACGCGATTTACATGAAATGACCAGCGATGTTGCTAACTTTAGCCCAGCTTAGCTGTGTCAAATACACAATTTACATGAAACGACCAGCGATGTTGCTAACTTTAGCCCAGCTTAGCTGCGTCAAATACACAACTTATTTTTAAATGGACGCATGACATTAACCACTGTGCGTCAAAAGGATGCAGCAATATTTTCACTAAATGAAAAGCTACATTTATGCCGACAATAAACGGTTTGACATGAGCTCGTGCAAAACAGGGATGCTAAGCTAGCTAACACGGTGGTGTCAAACTGATCCAGTAACGATTAACGATTAAATTAGCAGGGGCCCTAAACACAGAAACTCGACCAGCACCCATGCTGGTTTGCTGTCAGCATGCAGACAGCAAACCAGCATGGGTACAGTCAGTATGGGACAGTAACAATGTTGGCGTTTATCATATCATATGAGGTTAGTCATGTTTGTGTTTAGTGTTTTCCTGGCAAATTAATAATACAAAATAGACAAAGTGTTGACTACACAGCCTGGAGTTAGCTGCTAGTAACACATTCATGATAATAATACTGCAACGATTTGGGATTTATGCCCTTTCTCTATGATTTTCATAGTGAGACAACATGATCGATATCTGTTTTGTGGAACTATAGTGTGTTTACATCACGGAGGGATACACCGGTGAGCAACAGCTGCAGTGGGCTCTGGGACAGGTAGCTAGGTCTCTCCGTAAAAGTAAACTAAGAGATCACACGATCATGCCTCAAAAATGTATCGTTACAACTTGCAAAAACATTCAAGGCAACCCTAACGCAACATCACCGAATAATAATTTAAAAATGTGTGGTGTAATCAGTGTAGTCACAAATGAATGGTTGAATCGATCCTCAGTAAGCTACGTTTTTAATATCATCTTCTCTCCTTCTTCTCTCTTCTCTTCTTCCTGCTCCTCTTTCTCTCCTCCCTGTCCTTCTTCTCCTCTCCCCTCTCATCGCCACTCCTCCTCTCATCTCTCCTTCCTCTGCTCTTGCCCTCCTGTAATATGTTTGACCTAAACACTGACCAAAAATCTACCAAGCCCAAAATTTCCAAACTTAATTTTTTATGTTTTTATGGATGGAGGTATAATGATGATGATCTTTATACAGCACTTTTCATAGATAACGTGCAACTTAAAGTGCTTTACAATAAACGACCACAGAAACGAGAAGATAAAACAGAAAATGCAACTGCTGCAACTTGGCAATGTTTCTTCAGTGATAAAAAGAGATTTAAGTTATATTTTTGAGTCCAATATTACTAGTATATCAATCAATAATTTTGAGCCTCAGCAATGATACTGAAGTCAGGGAGCCAGGTCATATTATTTTTCCCCTGACCCCTGTTATAAACTTTGCCGCTTCTTTTTTTACAGGGCATGGGGTACAAAAAACCCTTTGACCAAGGGGACTTCATATTCGAGTACAGAGGCGACCTCATTTCTGACTCTGGAGCACAAAGGAGGAGAGAGGTGTACACGCCAACCCAGCGTGTTTTCATGTTCGACCTTGCTGGAAAGTCTCTATGGTAGGTTTACATCTCTCTCTGCCAGGAAGAAAAGGAAAATGTTGGCTGCAAGTGCTCACCCCCCGCCTCTTTAGGAGCCACAGCGCCGGCTTTCTGTGTGAACCACACAGTGGTTCATCTTTACTCAAGCAGTGCAGAGAATTGGTGAACCACTGCGGTGTTAATCCGGCGTCTCTGTGTGAAAGAGGCTACTTATTGTTACTCATAGGGCTGGATCTGGACAGGAACTTGTGTCGCGATTTGTAACATCTATGTCAGTAACATGTAATATACATTTAGTTTTAGGAACATCCAAGCAGTTGCAAAAACAGCCAACTGCACTTTCATAATAAAGGCAACATGAAAAAATTATATAATTTTTGTGCACTTAAAGAGTGACTGATCTGCAGCTGACGTTTGCTCATAGCTCTGATTGGACTCATGTTTATCACCATAAAGCTCTGGTATCTCTGAGTAGCTGCAATTACTTCCTCCTAACAGAAAAGAGTATGCAGGTCTTTATTTTCCAGGTTATTTTCATGTATGTAAATCTTTTGCTTTCTACAGCATGATGTAGACAGTTTTTAATCACTTCACTGACTGAAAACACACAGAAATAAGAAAAAGACAACCTCAATCCAATAGAGAATTTATGGCTGGACTTGAGAAGGGCTGTTCACGTCCAATCCTTATGCAACCTGACAGAGGTTTGAGCAGTTTTGCATAGAGGAATGGGGAAAATTGCAGGCCTGTGCAGGCCTGATTGAGAAACTTTCCCCACAGACTATTTATAAACCCAGTTTAAGTAAGCTTTTAACAATACTCTACAACTTAACCACTGAATGAAAAATGTGTTACTGGTGGCTCTTCCATCGGTAGGTAAGTGTGTATGAATGGTTATTACTCCTGATGAGCAGGTTGCGCCATGCATTGTAGCAAGTGTATAGCAAACGTATGGAGACTAGAAGAGCACTATTTAAACATCTTGCTGTCTTTTTAATTGCAAGTCAGATTGTCATGATTTGGACTTGCTGTGGGTGGTATTTTCTATGCTTGGTGATTTGTTTTCCTATGTGTGTGTTTCAGAGGTTCGGTCTGAGGCTGGGCGCGGCTTTCCCTGGTGGGCTTGAGCTCTTGCCTGACACACCTGCAGCCAATTTCATCATTATCTGCTGCTTTAAAACCCTGGTCTACTCTACTCATCATGGTTGTAGAGTCATTTCGAATCCAGCCTTAGTCTGTTGTCAGTTTATGTTCCTTGATATTGAACAACTGTTGTCTCTCCTCGATCTTCCTAGTGTTGACACTACTACTAGTGCCAGCCTCCCAGCCTTGCGCACCTTTGCCACCTGCCTCACTCACCCTGGACCACCAGGAGCCAAGCCACCAGCACCTCCTCACCTTTGCCAACAGACTCCTCTGCTGCTTCCCTACCCCAGCTTGCCCCTAGTGTATGGAATGAGAACTCGGAGGACTGCTAATAAACACAGTCCTGATTTTTCATATGCTATACGCTATATGAACTGTTCATTTTGTCCATCTCCAACAGCTGTTCAAGCTTCTTTAAACCTTCCCTACAATGGTCTTAGAAAGTAATTTGAAAGTTTCCATCCTTTTCACTCCCTAGTGGCAAGCCTTTTACTGACAGAGAAGAAGAGTAGTTGTGTGATATGGTCAGGCAAAATGGAAATTAATTAGCTATGAATAGATTGGATTATCTTCTTCCAATAGCATAGAGAAGATCAGTAGAACTGAGCTCAAAACATATTCTCATTAGAACAGCCACCGCCCCCTCTATCTGTCTTCTCAGCTCAGGAGGCAGAGCTGTAGATGCTTTGTCTGCTGTGGATCATTAGTCTTTAGAGGAAAAAGAAAAAGACCTTGCATGATTAAGACAGCTGAATAGCCTTATTTATTTTTTTTATCTCATTTTAAAAAGTTAAGCAGAACAGTGGGATAAGCGCTGAAACTGGAGCAGAGTGAGGTGGCACTGAAACAGCATTATCACCAGCTACACTCTATGACTCATGACGACAGCAGTGAGTTCAGCCAGCATTTATCCTCTGTCGCATAGCATTTGTCAGGGTCCATCCAACCCCGGTGTCTGCCACACACTGACAGGTCACAGTGGTGCAACCATTTGGACGGAGAAGAACATATGCTGTTTGGTGCTGGGAGTCCTACACTAACTAAGCTCTGAGCAAATCTGATGTCTTGGCTACACTACATCTCTGACATGTCATACACCGATCAGGCGTAACATTATGACCACTGACAGGTTAAGTGAATAACACTGATTATCTCTTCATCATGGTACCTGTTAGTGAGTGGGATATATTAGGCAGCAAGTGAACTCAAAGTAGATATGTTAGAAGCAGAAAAAATGGTCAAACGTTAGGGTTTGACAAGGCCCAAATTGTAATGGCTAGACGACTGGGTCAGAGAATCTTCAAAACTGCAGCTCTTGTGGGGTGTTCCCAGTCTGCAGTGGTCAGTATCTATCAAAAGTGGTCCATGGAAGGAACAGTGGTGAACCGGTGACAGGATCATGGGCAGCCGAGGAGTGATGCATGTGGAGAGCAAAGGCTGGACCGTGTGGTCGAATCCAACAGACGAGCTACTATTGTTCAAATTGCTGAAGAAGTTAATACTGGTTCTGATAGAAAGATGTCAGAAAACACAGTGCATTGCAGTTTGTTGTGTATGGGGCTGCATAGCTGCAGACCACTCAGGGTGCCCATGCTGACTCCTGTCCACCACTGAAAGCGCCAACAATGGGCACGTGAGCATCAGAACTGGACCACGGAGCAATGGAAGAAGGTAGCCTGGTCTGATGAATCATGTTTTCTTTTACGTCATGTGGATGGCCGGGTGCATTGCTTACCTGGGGAAGTCATGGCACCAGGATACACTATGGTAATAAGGCAAGCTGGCCTTATGAAAAATTTCTGGCCAATCTCCAACCTCCCTTTTTTATCAGAAATACAGAAAGGCACTGTTGCCACTCAAAATCCACCTCATCTCCACCAACCTCTTTGGACCTTTTCAATCTGACTTCTGTTCCCGACACGGCACAGAAACAGCCCTCCTTAAGGTCACTAGTGACCTTCTCCTCTCTGCAGACTCTGGCCACCTCAGCATCCTCATCCTCCGGGACTCCACTGCAGCTTCTGATACCATCAACCACTCCATTCTTCTCTCCCTCCTTGTCTCCTGGTTTAAATCATATCTCACAAACAGAAAGCAGTTCATCCACATCAACAACTGCACCTCCTCCACTGCTCCTCTGTCCCGAGGCATCCCCAAAACTGCCTTCTTCCACTTCAAAAGCATAGCCTGTTCTGTCCATCACTCCACGTCTCTGCTCCTTAATAAACTCCAACACGTCCAGAACTCTGCTGCTCGCCTGCTCACCCACACCTGCACCCATGACCAAATCATCCCCATCCTCCAGAAACTCCATTAGCCCCCTATCCCACTATGGATTAAATTCAAAATACTCCTCCTCACTCACAAAGCCCTCCACAACCAGGGACCACCCCACCTAGCCAATCTGCTCCACCACCTCAACCCGTCCCGTAGCCTCCATTCCTCCGACACAAACTTCTTCACTCTACCACATAAAACCAAGCAATAGCTGCCTGCTCCCTCTGGAACTCCCTTGGCAAACACACCAGTGACTGTACAGAAATCATTACCTTCAAAACACTCACCAAAAACTCACCTTTTTAAAATTGCTTTTAATGCATAACTTGTCTCTTTCTTTATATTTTTAGTGTGGTGTGTGTATGTTTCTGCTTTTAAACTGTAAAGAGTCTTTGTGCACTCTGAAAAGAACTATCTAAAATACATGCGTTATTGTCATTATTATGGGTGCTATCTGACTATTGCCTCTTGCAGTATGATGAGCATGCTAACCACAGCTGGTTAGCATGCTAACTTCAGCAGATATCTCTGCAACACACTACAAAGATATCTTAGGCCGCCAGCTGAACGGGGAGGTGTATGTATAGTGATATGTTTTGGTAAAGCTCAGGCTTTATAGATGTCATGTAGGCTGTCTTGCTTTTGCCCTATTCTATTCTTGAGCGTGTTCAAAATATAAAGTATTTTTGTCCAGCAGTAACATGTGTCAGCATGTCAATGGACCACAGCAGAAGTTCTGATGTTGACTGTAAGATCTAACAATTGCCAGCCTAATTTCACTTGGTTTTCTCTCTGTTAGAAAATCCATGATCCAGGAAAAAGACAGACTTGTCCATAGTAATTAAAGCTGATCGGTTTCCCTGGGGGCTAATAGCATAAGGCGCCAACTATGGCCATGGAGATCTAATTACATTATACAGATATATACATGAACTTCACAGCTTTTCGAAGTCACAAAAGGTTTAATTTTTTCAAGTTTTCAATCCAAAATGTCTTTATCTTGTTTTCTATGTACCTCCCAATCTCCCTCTTGCTATCTCTGTCATTGCATAGCTGATGTATCGGTGTTCCCTGTTATTTATCATCTTGTACTCAAAAATGCAAGGTTTAAAAAATGAGAACTGCGTCCTCTACATATTTGGAAACCAATGTGAGCAAAACGGTAGAAAAGAAAGATTTTCCACTAAAGGATTTCCTGTTATGCAATAGACATCCTTATTTGGAATACGCTGTCAACTTGAGTTGTTGAGCTCCCCCAGCCAAACATTGTACAGCAATTCTTTTTCATTATCTGAAACGGTCTCATGTACAGCATGAGGAGATTTTTTTTTTAACTATGTGCCTGCGTAATGTTTGTATTGCATCTTTAATTGAGGATGTGTGTAAAGTGTTCTTTTGTTCGCGATTGACCAGCCAGTGGATAGTGGGCAAGACAACAAGACAGAGGTATAATTTAAATGGGTCCTTTATTATTCACATCTATAAAATACATAAAAAGCCAAATTGAGTCCTGGGGCAATAAATTAAAAAAAGGTAGAGAGAGACAGCTGACGGTGTGGGTTCTGTGTTGCTTGGTGAGTGGCTGGGTTTCACCATCACCAGGCTGGTAGGCTGGATCTGGCTGGTCGACTGATCCACTGGCTCGGTGTGGCTGTGCTACTGCTGCTGACGCCGCATGCTGTGCTGCTGAGGACTGCTGCACTCCACTGTGTGGCTGCAAGTTGCTGCTGCTGCTCAGCCGTTACAGTTTTTTATTTATTTATTTATTTATTTTTTGTTATTTATTTCGGGCATGTCAATTCATCATTATCACATTTCATCATTGTTCAAATAATAAGGTGCTTCCAGTCTGACCACTGTCCTAAGACTACTCCACGCCCACGTCACACACCACACACTGTCACAGAGAAGAGCAGAGGGAGACTCAACACAAGATAAAACATTTAACTTTCCTAAGTTTCCTAAGTAGAGCGAGGCCTCAGAACACATGCACACAGGTACCTGTCACAGAGAAAAGCAGAGGGAGACTCAAGGAGCGTGTGGGGGGGTAGTTAAAGAGCAACTAAAACCCTCCGTTTTGGATGACGTGCTCTAAACTGGAAATTCAAAAAATGCCTTGATTATGGGCTCCACACTCACACGCGCAGAAAAAAAAAGGTTTTTTTGTTTGTTTTTATAGGAGGGGGCGGAGCTAACCATGGTGGACCATGACGTAAGCTGCCTCCAAAACGTCATCTGCCTCCATCTCAGCCAATAGGAAAATTTGATTGTAATAACCGGGTTTCAACCCATAGAGGGCAGTCACACTTACATTTTTACTTCAAAATATGCCAAATTGAAATACTTAGACTAAAATGTCAAGAGTTGGACCAGAATCACTCCGCAACACTACTTCATACCCAAATACATTGGTTTTCAGCAGAAAAAAGTGGTTTGGGGGTTTAGTTGCTCTTTAAGCTGGCTGAAGTCATGCCCAGCACACCTGTTTCAGGTTAGCCCATCACCATGAAATCACTGCACACACACACTCACTCTGTAAAGGCACATCCACTTATGTACCACAAAATCCACCACTAGTGTCACACAAAATGCACCAAATCTATTACTAGCCCTTTTTAGATAGAAAAGGTGGCACATTTGCTCCAAGGTAAGGGCGGCAATTTGCCGGCCCGTCTTTCTAAAACAGAGGCGTAATATTCCTCCTTTCCAAAGGCCGCCTCTGAGGTAGGCGTACACATGTGACGTGACGTGAAGCTGGAAGTTGGGCTGTGAACGGTGACATAGAATTTGTCTTCAAAATAAGAGCTTTACATTGTACCCCACTGGAGTTTAGAACTGGGTTCTTAGCGGGGGGCTTTTAATTTGAAAGTAGCGACCATCCTTAGCTTTCCGACATAACATCAAGCTAACACAACAAAACAGCGACAGAGATCGAGGCTCCTGGATCTCAGCGGCTGCTCAGTTGTTCATCTTAATGTCCACGGATGAAATGAAGGACTGACTGCTGTTATCAGCTGTTTTTTGGTTCCAAAACTCCTTGGTTGTGGGTCGCACAACAGTACAGGTCGTTGACACCTCCGCCTACCTCTCCCACGGGCCGGCACATTTCCGCCTCGGTTTTAGATAGCAGTCGAGGCGGAAATAAGTGTACCCTCCGAGGCGGAAAATCGGCGTACCACAACAGACCCCCAATTTGCCGGCTTCTGTCTAAAACCGCGGACCGAGCCGCCAAAAGGATGGGCAAATTGGCGGCTTGGTGCTCTGTCTAAAAACAGCTATTGATACAGGTCTACCCTGTTACATGTGCACAACTGATCAGTGTTGTTTTCGTCAACGATGACGATGACGAAATTATTTCGTTGACGACCCTTTTTTTTTCATGACGATAACGAGATGGTGACGAGATAAACATGGCTCTTTGATGACTAAAACATGACGAGACATGTGTGAGTTTTCGTTGATGAGACGAGAATGGACGTAAGTGTTAGTCGGTGTTCTCTCAGACGTTCAAAATGCCTGACATTTCTGCTTAATTATTGTGTAGCAGCTGGACAGCCGCTGAGGTCCAGGAGATGCAGCGTCTCCTCGGTCTCTGTCTTCGTTGTCTGCTTGCTGTTGTAGCAGCAGGCTAGGAAAGGTCGCTACTTTCAAATGAAAAGCCCCGCGCTAAGAACCCAGTTCTAAACTCAAATAGGGTTGAGGGTAGGGTACTTTTTTTTTCTTTATTGAACAATTTAAGTATACAAAACCACAAGGTATACAGTAACAACCAGCACATATCGGCATATTCGAACTGTTTTTTCAAGAATTGATGCCCTACTTCATCATACAAGAGTGTCACACATAAGTTAAGTTAGCACTAGCAGATCTACAAGCTCAACACATTGCAACACATTGTGAGATTGTAGATCTTTTTATTGACCTAAATTAATTTGATAAAAGACTATACTTCTTTTTTTTTTTTTAAACTTAAACTGACTAAAACTAGGCAAAAACCTAAAACCCTAAAATTTGACTAAAACTAAAAAGCATTTTAGTCCAAAAGACTAAGACTAAGACTAAATCTAAAATGACTGTCAAAAACAACACTGCAACTGATGCTCAAAACGGTTGCAGGATTAGTGAGGCAGCCATCATTCACATGCAAACACGTAATTAAAAGCATCTGTAAAAGTGTATCTCTAGCCTTATAGTATTCTCTTCCTCAAACTGACACTGTGGTGGTCTGTAAATGTGCTTTGAAGTGTTTTCGCTCTTCATGTTTTACAATGTGTTTAGTTTTTGTGCCTTTTGGATGATTTTAATCTGTGTATTTTAAATCTAATTTAATTTTTAGTTAATTATTATTATTTGTATGATTATTATTATTATTATTATTATTATTATTGTTATTATTATTATTATTATTATTATTATTATTATCATGATCTTAACTTGTACTCTCAGGGGGTTTGTCCATTATCCTTATGTCATTTTTCTCTGTCAGAAAAGCTTGGCATTTGACTGTACTAGGATAAAGCTCTTGTGCAGTCAGCAAGAAAATTATTTTATGGTCATAATCCCCGAGGCTACTGTTACAAAATTAAAGAATACATTACATTAGTCAGACACCGACATCAGAAAGTAACAGAGCTCTTACTATTTGTTTTTATTTAATGAAGAATCTCTGTCAAAATGAGAGGGAGGCTCAATGTTGTCCATGATTCTAAAACAACAGAAATGCTCATCTTGGAGATGTAGTCTCTGGGAGGGACCATTAGGATTATGTAATTTGACTTCGCTTCAAAGATAATGCAAAAGAAAGTTGCTCAAATATTGATAAGGACAATTCAGTTCTTACAGAATACTGCCCTAACAACCCAAGCCCTTGTTTCAAACCTCAGTAAAAAAGTTAATGAATTCTGCTCAGGCTCCTGCACATTGGTCTAACCCTGAGTTGCTGAGGTGCTAGCTCTGTTTCCTCCTCCTCTCACAAAGAACAGAGAGACTGCTGCGACCTCACGTTGAGGATAACAGGAAAATGCAACACAAACATTCATGCTGCTCATACTTTATTTATCGGTTCAGTTGACAGATTTTTCCTTTCCCCTAGCTTGCCACTTTCTTCATATTAACTTGAATAAACACAGCGTGAATGAGAAATAGAGCCAGTGGCGAATACATTAGTGTCTCCCTTATAGGGGTCTGCTTGCTTTCTCCTGTTTCCTGGAAAGTGCATATCGAGCATCAATAACAGTTCTGCTGGGGAAATAATTACAATAAACAGACACAAACATGAACATCATATATTTTTGAAGTCAAAACATTTAAGTTTTCAACTCAAAATGCCTATCTTGTTTTCAATGTATTTCTCAATCTCCCTCTTGCTATTTCTGTCTCTGTCCTTGTATATCTGAGCGTCTGTTTGTACTCTGGCGTTTCAGTGGGCCACCCTAAAAGGATTGTTTCAAAAACATGGAAAGTAAGTATCTTAAACATATCTGCATTAAAATGTCTGAAACTTAGTAGACCTTTGTTGTATATTTTGTTGAGTTGTGTACTTGAGCACAAATTTTTGTTAATGTTTAATGTTTTAAACATTTTAACCACAGGAAAATGTGTGTTTGTTTGCATTACTTGCCTTTGTGCTTATTTGCCCATAGCATTCAGATTACTTTAGTGTTAATTATCTGTAAGCTAGCAAACAATGGCAGGTTAACCTACTGAACTCAGCAATCACCACAGACTCTAGTTCTCTCTCTTCCCTCTCTCCCTTTCCTCCTTTTAACGCTACATTTATGAGGTAGAGTCAAACCCCCAGGAGCAGTGCCAGGCTCTGAGGCCAGTTTCTGTAGTGGCCAAACTGTGTAATTACAGCTTCACATGATGCAATGCAGCCCCAAAATAATTCTCCTCATATGTTAACATTGTGAAAGAAGGGGCTGTAAAATTATGATTCATCTTTTGAGAGCAACCAACCCCTGTAAAATGATTTGGTTTGGTCATAAGTTGTGTCATTTGGCCTAATAACATTTGGAAAACCTAGAAGAGCTGCACAATTAACTGATTTTATCCTTATTCAAGTTAGCTGGACACTGAACAGGAAGCAAGCCGGCTTGGTCAGCACATGATCTATGGGCCGCACAATGCAGAAGCTATGTGGAAGAGCTCCAGCCAGAACCCCAGCGTTTTTGGCTTCATGTACCACTGAGCAGCTCTCATAGGAATAAATGAGCCTCTGCCATGAGGGCTGTGTCCAGTAGTAATAGGTCCGTGGGTAGAGTACATTTCCCTCCAGCTCCAGTCAGCAGTCATCATTACAATACATAAACACCTGTGAGTGGATGTCACCTCCATGGATCTTTGCTGCAGTCAGATCCACTTTTTAATCCCCCAAAAGTTAAAAAGAAATCTGAGCTCTCCTCCCACTTAGAGAATTAGAGCAGAATTCAATGTGACTGTGGGTGTATATTCCTCGAGAATGTAAGTACATCATAATAATCGCTAACAGTAACTATTGAAAAAAATAACATATTTTTTGATATAAATAAATAATTAAGGGGCACCACCCAGGCTTCAGGGACCAATAGCCAAATTGGCAAACAGTGTCAAAGGAGAATGTTCAAGAAACGTAAATATTTGTAGAGATATTAACGAAACAGTGATCCAAGCACTGACCATCACAATCAGCTGACACTAACACAGAGATGCCCAATATGTTGATCGCGATCAACCGGTAGATCGCAAAGATAGTACGGGTCGATTGCGAGACATGGCAGGAAAATGAATGAATGAATGAATAAATCTCCAAAAAGCCAAGTCAAATCTATGCCACCTGATTGACGTGCAATGCACCTAAAAGTTGGTTGCCAACCGCCAATAAAAGCCAATAGAAGAAGAGGAAGATGATTGACGCACAGGACGGCCAGTCTGTGATCTCTTCTTGTACGCGCTAGCTACTGCAAAACACAAGCGGGCTAAGTGACCTGGTTAGTGGCTTCAATTAATATTAACAAGAAGCGATATGAAAAATAATTGGGAGGAGGACTTTTTTTCACTATGTCTTTTTCAAAGTGCATTTGTCTGATTTGTCAAACTACCACTGCTATTCTGAAGGGGAATGTTGAGAGGAACTTTCAAACTGTTCAAGTACGACACTGACCTCCCTCCGAAAAGCGAGCTGAGAGAGAGAAAGGTGAGGGAACTAAAATCACAGCTAATCGGACAAAAGTCGTTTTTCACACAGTGGATTTCACAAGCAAAGGCCGACATCAAAGCATCATTACGGGTGAGTTACTCTGTCATGAAGCATAAGAAGTCCTTCCCAGATGGAGAGATGATAAAAGAGGCCTTCGTTGAGGCAGCTGACTGTTTGTTTCAGGATTTTAAAAACAAACTAGGAATATTATCATCAATCAAAGCTCTTCAAGAAGTACAGTTACACAGCTGTGTAGTAATGGCCGAGGATTTGACACAGCAGCTTCGGAGAGACATTGCAGACTGCAAGTGTTTCTCACTGCAGTTAGACGAGTCTACAGACACCAGCGATACAGCCCAGGTGTGCATTTTATATTCGGATTGTGTTTACAGATATTACTGAAGAAGAGGAGCTAACATTACTGCCCATGAAAGAATGCATGCGGGGAGAGGACATCTTTAAGTCATTCAAAAACTTTATGGAGAAAACCACCAGCTCCCAGTGTGTAAATTGTGTCCAATATCGATGGCTGTTTGTCACCTATGTGTATTACTGCTGTCAATTTTTATGTGCAATACCAAGGGTTACATTACTCTCTCAATATCAGTTATGCATTGTGTTATATAAAGTATACTCAGTGTATGTATAAATAAATAGATGTTTAGTATTTTTTATGTATGTAGATCATTTTGACCTGGTCACCCCTGCTATAACCAGTGTTGTGCCTGAACGCGTTCATATTTTGGGTGAAAGTGAACTGAACGTACTGTATTCTGCCTGATGAACGTTACTGTGAACGTGTTCATTGTGGCGTTTGTAAATGGTGCGTTCTCACATTTTAACTTCGTTCAAGACAGTGCCAGATTTCCATCGAGACTTCCAGGTGAAAACCGGCTAAAACACACCATAAACATTCATTAATATGTAGCGGAAAAACACCCAATCAGGCTGTTGTGTATAAAGAGGACGCTGGACGAGAGGTTTGTGCATGCAACTCGCTTTACTTTCGATCAAAACGAAACTTAACTGTTTCAGACAGAAACAGCTACATACTAAACATGCAGTGAGGCATTACCAAACGATACAATATAATAATGTTTATACATTAGCAGAATTGGTCATAAATCAATAATACTTCAATTAATAAACATCACCCCACCACAACAACATTTCGATCCAGAACAAGGAAAAACTCAAATCAGCTCATGATGAGCACAAAGAAAGGCAAACAGCGATCAATACTTTTATGCAGAAGCGGCATGTAATTAGGACACATGGTCCACAACACTCACAATAAATGTAGCTTTAGGCTTCCAATACATGCTGCCAATAACTAGGTTTTTATCTGCTCAGACACAAAGAAGCTTCACATGGGGTCGAACTGGTGACTATTGGCGTGTGTCCATATGCCCTGTTATTCCAGCTCGTTTCCTCTGTGTGGAAGGTGTCAAGGTGACATTATTATTTAGCCAAATGCAGACCAAACACAGGAGGCAGGAAATGGGGAAACAAAAGGCAAGCGTTTATTTAAAAGAAAAAGCTGAACTATACAAAACCAGGAGAACAAACAAGAAAACCAAAATAGTCGAGGACTAAACAAAGTAGCTACAAAGGCTAAAGCAAAGTACAACCAAAAGCACAGTTCAAATCAAAATGCAAAAATAAGAAATCAAAATCCAAAACACACCAATCGAGCCATGAGAGGAGACACAGGGAATTTCAAGTGGGACAAAACACAAAACGAACTGACAAAGACGAGAGGGAAGACAAAGGCTGTGTCCCAATTCAAGGGCACCGTCCTTCGGAGTGCGCATTTGAAGTGCAATGATGTCACAACGGCCCGCGAAGGCTGTCTCAATTTAAAGGACACCCCACAAATGCTGCCTGCTTTCCCCTCTTCCTGGAGAAAACACCACCACTATCCTTCACGGCTATGAATTGCCCAAGATTCATTGCGTCCCAAAAGAGAAGAGGAAAAAACAACAAAAAACATGACTACATCAGGTGGCGGAGATGTGGCATTTAAATGTTTTAATGCATTTAAAGTATTGGGTCTATATTTGATTTTTACTAATTTGAACATCAAATGCCAGATATGTTAAACTTCAAGGGACATTAAACCTCAAGATTTCAGTTAAAATACGTTGGTAATGCTCAGCGTGATGCCTTTGGAAGTAAAGCCTTAAAAGCCTTCACTTTCAAACGTTAGACGTTCAGAGGTTGACTTATATTTTATATCTTGTTGTGACTGTGGAGATGTTATAGACTCATTTTACTTCATATACATAAATGGACCAAGATGAACAGATTTAGATCAGGCTGTGATCCCTGCAAAGTCTACACGTTTGAATAATGAGTCAAGTGTATGATTATCCTTGTGATGATGATTTTTTTGTGTGTGTTAATGTATCTTGTGTTTACCTTTTCTCTTGCTTCTCTCTGTGTTCTGAACAGTTCTGGAAACAATGGGCCTGCAGGGGAAGTCGAGCCCAGCAGGCCAGAAAAAAGTGGTACCATTTAGAGAACAAGTACAAAGCAGCTGCAGGTTTAAATGATGATGTGGAAACTAAATTATTTTTATTTTTACCCATGCAAGTTAATACATAATTTGCTGAAAATTGCTGACGTGATTGATTTCTACTGCCTTAGGATTGCTAATATCCAGGGACAGGAGAGGGTCAGCAGGAGGCCCAGAGCTGCTACTGGGTCCTGGCTTGTGCTCATGGATGAGGTGTGAGGACAGAGGCCTTCCACTGCACCAATAACTATTTACAGATTATTATTAAGTATTTAAAAAAAACAATTTTAAACAATATTAAAACAGTTACAAATGGGCAGTAACAAGCTGAGCAGGAGTCCCTGCAGTGCTGCTGGGCTGGATGGTGTCAGTGGGACATCATCTGGGTCAGTACTCAGGGTGTTTGGGGGTCCAGTCTCCTCTGTCCACTACATTGTCCATCAACTGGGTCTGCAGTTCTGACTCGATCAACGGCTGCAATGCCATTAAGAATTTCTTAAGAAAGAGGTAATTTCATATTATAATTATCATAATAATAAATCATTACAACAAACAAAGCTATCTACCAAATACGTTAAATAGGAATAATGCCTTTAAAATGAAAATAAAATCACATGTGGCGATCAGCACATGGCAAGTCCATAGTCCAACCCAGAGCGCTTGAGGAACCAAAACTTTAGGACCTCCTCAATTATTTAGTTAATAAACATATTTAAACATTATTTAGTTAATAAACATATATAAACGTCTGTTGTTGTCTGAAACTTAAATGTAATGTGGAGAACTCATGGATCTGTGTAAAGAAATCACTGATTCAGAATACTAGTGGATTGCCCGTATGAAGCATATATTCCTATAAAAAAGTTGGAGGTTAAGTAGCTTTTTCATGGATGGCCAAATGAGGCTGTGTTTGAAGGTGGGACATCAGCAGGAATTTCTTGATATCAATTCCCTGTCAAATGAAAGCAGGGACAGTCAATCTGTCAACATTGTTGCCCTAGTGCCTGTTTTTATCTGACTGAAAGCTGAAAAGAGTCTCTCCACAGTACATGTCGTCATGGACAATGTGAGGAGGGCTCGCAGGAGGCTGTTCATGTTGGGGAAAATACCAAGGGGGCATGTGTCAAGCACAAGTGTTTCTTTTTTCTCGTTTGTGGTCTTGTTGGCCTTTGCCTTTATTTTAAGCTGCTGCACAAACACAGTGTGCTCTGCTTCTTCCACGGGAATGGAAAAGTGCGCATAGGCGGGCCGGATGAGAGCCTTGTCACCAAAGGTGTCTGACTGTCATTCATTTCATTGGATCACTTGCTGGTGACGATGCAGCCTGTGGGCAGGCTTAAGAGTTCACATGTGGGGTAGAAGCCGTTGAATGGCTGAGAAGCTTTCACTCAAAGCTTTCCTCAGGCTGCTTATTGGATGAAAATGGGTGGGCCATGGTGAGTGGAACCTAGCTGACGAGCATAAAATAGGTCAGCCTAAGACAACTCTGACCGAGAGAAGGACACTAACATGCAGTGTTGGGCACGTTACTTTTAAAAAGTAATTAGTTATAGTTAGTAGTTACTTCTCCTAAAAAGTAACTGAGTTAGTAATTGAATTACTAATTACTAATATTATCTAGTTACAAGGGAAAGTACCTATTGTGTTTTTTTAGTTTTTTTTTTAGTTTAAATATGTCTGAGAATTTTGATTTTTTTATAAGCGGGTGGTTTCACAAGCCAGTTGCATAGAGGAGAACTGCACAGACAGGTACCTACCTCTATGTCACAAGTTTTTGTGAAGCTGGAGCAGAAAAATCCAGCTTTAGCTGCTCGGACGGCTCTGTGTCCTTCTTTGTTAGCGGAGCTCACATTAGCCACATCTGGCCTGCTATCATCATCAATAGTGTCAACAACATCATTGGATTAGATTAGAGATGCTTACAACGGACAAGGACAAACACTTCGCTTTGGGACATAATGTACATGTTCTTGCCTTTGACCTCAAGGAGATTAAAGTACTTCCACTTTGAAAACACCAACTTTCCCTGCGGACTCGCCATTGCTGCAGCTTACCTCTGCTAGTTTGTGTGTGAGGCTACTGTGTGCGTGTGTGGTTTCTGTGTAAACTGAACACTGCCTCTGATTGGCTTACGAACTCTTACTCTACCTTAGCCAATCATCATCACTTATGCCTCACCAAAATAAAAGAAAACAGCTTTGAAGCTCTGGTGGCTGAGAGCCAAGTCAGATGACAGCAGCTTCAGAATCAGAATCAGAATCAGAATTCCTTTAATGTCCCGCAGACAGGGAAATTTGTTTGTCACAGCAGCGACAGAATATTACAAAAACAGAAACATATTACAAGAACAGAAACAATAGCAAAAATTAGCCATAAAATTATAAAGGAAAGAAAATAGACATATATACATATTTACATGATATAGTGCAGTTTTTCTTGTTTTGTTTTGTATTGTTTTAAACGTAGGTTTTAAATACAGATAATAAATATGGAATAAATATGGGTGTTAAGGAAATTGACCAGATAGTGCAAAAACAGAAGTGACCTTTGTGCAGACGTACTGCACAGTGCAGAGTACAGGGTGAGGTCTTTAGGCTATTGGGAGCCGTGCTGGTTGTACAGTCTGACAGCAGTAGGAAGGACCTGTGATACCTCTCCTTCACACACTTAGGGCCCTATTTTGACGATCTGAAACACAAGTGTCAAGCGCAAAGCGCAAGTAGCTTTGTGGGCGGATCTCAGGCGCTGTTGCTATTATGCCGGCGGGATAAATGGCTCTTGCGCCCGGCGCAAATCTAAAATGGGTTGGTCTGAAGTAGCTGCATTAGTCATAGGTGTGGTTTGGGCGTAACGTTCAATAAACCAATCAGAGCGTCATCTCACATTCCCTTTAAGAGCAGGAGCGGTTGTTCCATGGTGGATTGCTATTATAATGGCGCATTTGCCAGGTGCACGCCAGGAGCGCTTCACAGCCGAGGAGACCAACGTTCTCGTCGGGGCTGTAAAAGACCGAGAAGTGGCGTCGTATGGGGAGAAATCCATCCAAACTAATTTTGGTTAAACGGGCGTGGGAGGAAATTGCCATAATTTTTTCTAAGCCTGGCATCCCCATGACATCGCACATCGGGGGGAGATGTGCGCACGGGCCGAGCAGTGCGCAACGGCCAGCTGATGACGGAGCAGCGCAGACACCAAGGTGCAGAGGATCCAGACCCGCTACACGCCATGGCAGCATTGTCAGACCGGACCGCACTGTCCGGGATGCGGCAAGGTATTAATGCCCGTCTTGACCGGGTGGCGATATTGCTGCTGCCTCTCAGGCGCATCGCCTCAAGTCTCCAAACGCACCACCTGCTCCTGTTGTGCCCTTTCCTCCT
>CAEMYA010000734.1:25013-44048 GCA_903131615.1 Diplodus sargus | reverse complement strand
TTTTTTTTTTTGCAAATGGGAGTTTTTTATACAACGTCGGAGATGCAGAGCACTTGAGCAAGGCAACTGTACGCAGAGCGGTCAGAAAAGTGTGCCTCGCCCTGAAACGGCTTCCCCATCTTTATCATTTTCAGCTCCTCTGCCTCTGTTACAGGTGGCGGTGCTGGGCCACCACTCGTTTTACGGGCATCTGCTTTCTTTCTGTTGGCTGAGTAGAAGTCTGTGTTAGTTTAAGGCTTAATTATTTAACAGAATATGATATAGATGAGAAGACATTTATGTTTGTGAAAACATGTTGGGGATAAAACAACTATACAGTCAAACAGCCACTTAATATTTACTTTACAATGTAAAACATGATCAAAATGAGGAATACCCATGAGATTATGCCGAGGTATAATCTTTGTATGTTTCATCTTAAATTGCTGCCAAGTGCGCTTCTCCCCGCGGGATTGCACCTAAATGAAATAAATTAATAGGCTACCACTCAAGCAGTTTCCCCCTGTAAAATTATTGTGATTGCAAAGGACTACATTTAAACTAACGCATTGACCCGCGCAGCAATGTTCTCCCACGCCGTCTCCCTCTCTTTTGCTGCTGCAGCGGTGTTACACTTCCTTCTAAAAACGTGCGCAAACTCACCGTATGAGCGCATTAATATTTCCAATTCCAGTGGGGTGATAAACATAGCCGCCCTCTTCCCTGTTGCCATGGTGACTCGTCGAGTCGGGGCTCCATTGACGCTGTCTTTCTATACTTGTGGTGTACGCGCTTAACTTCAGGTGAAACTACTCCGAGTTGATCAAACTAACCCAAATCAGCTGTTCTGGAACCGAAAACTCAGAGTTTCCTATCTCAGAGTAGATCAACTCAGAGTTCAGGGTTAGACTCAGAGTTTGTTGAACCTGCTTTGTGAAATGGACCTCAGGTCCTGTGTGCTTTGTATCTGCTCTGTCCCAGCTCCAGCAGTCCGAATCCCTTTCGGAGCAGATATGCAGGACTTCTATTTCTGGCGGATGCCGCATGACGCAGCAATTCAGCCGAATTTAGCACCAAGCAGACAGGAAGTCAAGCACGAAAACAACAATTTAACATCTGGTTACTTTTCAAAATAAAACACTCCGTGCTGACACCAGCACACAAATGTCAAAAAAGAGACAAACACAAGGTCTTCTGCTAATCCTTCGGTCAGGAACACTTTGTGTTGTTGTTTTTAATAACACAGACCTATAACTGCGGTCACGAGTGATCATGTGATTATCGTGGGATGCCAGCTGTCTACTGTAGCGCGCCATGGCGGACTCAAAACGCAACTGGGGGGGATTGCCGGACGGTGGAGCAAAACCAGATGGGTGCCGTAACGCAGCGGACACATCCAGTGGAAATTCAGGGTGAGTCTTACAGTTTCATCAATTCTGAACTCTGTAGTCTGCAGCTGTGGCAGAATACACTTACCAACTAAAGCAACTTATAACTCCGCCTTAACTGCCTGTTTCCTCATATGTTTAGAAACAACAACGTTAAAATGATTGGCAATTAACAGCAGATTATCGTTAGTACACTGATGAGATCCCTCCAAGATAGGAGACTCAACATACTGCTCCAATTTAAGCTCCATCTTCAAAAAGCCAACAAAAATCCAACCACAGCACAAAACGTTGCTGCACAAAGCTTCAAAACAGCAAACTCCTGACTCAGCCTACTGAAACCTAAATTACAGCCACGCCAGCCAACTGTGTCCACAAAGTCACCCAAAACACAAAAGGCAACACACAGTGCACCTGGCCTCAGTCACACAAACCAAAAAACATCCAGACAACACAGGCCTACTGCCACTAAGCCACCAAATCTAGATGCCAAAACCACACATTGAAAACTTTAAGAGTCTTCAGTCTGTTTCGACAAGCCCCCAAAATTATGTTACGACCCTCTAAAAGCAGCTCATCCACAGAAGACCCAACATCAACATCAATCAGTCAGGATATCACAATAATTAATCAATGTATTAACATAAACAACAATATTTACTATCAAAAGCTGGGGAGCCAGCCAAAAGGAATAGATAGGAAGAGGATACACCCAGACCAACCCACAATGGGCCGTAGGATCTGGGCTCTCCACTCTAACCTAAATCCACATCAGACTAAACTGCAGAAATAAAGCCAGGAAAAGATGACTTCTGGACTCAAAAACCAAACCAAGAAATAACAATGGCAAAGTTAAAACGTAACAGAACAAACAGAAGAAATAAACTGCTGCTGCTCAGGCTGGACAAAGGAGAAGCAAGAGAGGTACAAGCCACATTCCTTCCTCTTTATAGGTCCTCCACTGAATCATCAAATTGGGAGAAAGCGCAAACAAATGGTCAATAGAATCTCAAGTTATACATATCTCATTCAGCAGGGGAGGAGTATGTAACAGTGTTGCATAGGTTCACCTTATGTGATAAGAGTAGAGGATGATCCTCAATTGCTACTAGTTTTAGGCCCCGTCCAGACAACAACGCCGTTTTGCGAAAACGCACACGTATTGCATCGTTTTGGCTGACTGTCCATACGGATCCTGAAAACGCAGCGCCTGAAAACGCACTTTTTTGAAAACGGGTCTTAGGGTGGAGAAATCCGAAAACGCAGCCCCCCCGTTTTCATGTGGACGGCGAATCCGCATACTTTCCAAAACGATGACGCCATCGCCCCACCCCGCGACGTCTCATAACAACAACAACAACAATGGCGAACTACATGCTTGTATTCGTGCTGCAGAAGATATTGAGCCTTTCTTGCAACTTACATGCCTGGTAGTTGAGTGTGAGTCACAGCAGCAGTTCGACCTCATTAACGGTCCACACAAACGATTCTGGTTTCCTTGCACTCACCATTTTCATCTTCTTCTTGTTGTGTTCGGTTTCTCCGTCTACTGTCTGTCTGTTTACAGCGCGCAAGCTTAATGCGCATGCTCCGTGTCTTCTTCTCCGTTTTTGGTGAATGTCAAGCGCCACCTATAGGCCTGATATATGAACTACAGCGTTTTCGGTCGTTGTCAGTGGAGCCGTGTGGACGCAAATATTCTTAAAACGATGACGAGGCAGAAGGAGAAAAAAAAGTTTGTTTTCGCCCGTCTGGACGGGGCCTTAGTGACATGGATGAGTCAATCACTAGCGATCACTCCATGCCAAAGGTCACTTCTACAACGAGCTCGGCTTTGAAGAAAAGGCTTTCTGAAAGTGGCAGTCCTGTCAACACAAAGAAAGAGCGTAAAGATGAATATGGCTGCATTGCAGCAGGAAGCTCTGACGCTGGTGAAGCAAAACAATTGCAAAAGCAAAAACAAAAAGAACTAATAAACATGTTCCAGAACAAAGATACAAAGTAAATGAAAAGATTAATGGTGGAGACATTTTCTCACAGAGAGACATATTGTCAGGAATGAAAGCAACAGAAGAGATGCTTAAGGAGTGGTCTTTCCTCTTCCAGGAAACTGCAATGAGGCTTCATTTCAGAGAACTTACAGGCATCCACATATATGACAGCTTTGAAGAGTACAAATCTGCAAAGTTCAAGAGAATCCTGCAGTACTTTCGGTTTGTTCAAACTGAGCCATCCAGCAGTGCAGGCTCTATTTTGAGCCAAACCCTGGAAGGTGGTGATGGAACTTTTGCAACCATACTCATGCTTCTTGCCCATTTCAAAGAGTAGCAAAACAAGATGATTGAAATTTTTGATGGCACTGCCATTGCCACTGATGTTGACTAAACCAGCTACATTGTGGTCTGCAGTATGTCATTTTCATCTGTCAGTTTAATTATTTTAACATTTAACAACGACAAACATGCTTAGAGCCCACGCATTCAAGTCATTTAAGCTGTCCTGCTGTCCTGTTTTCATTTAGTTTACTTGGCACAGGTTTTGTTTTGCAGTGTCAACTCAAGAATGAAGTCAACTGAGAAGTTTGCTGAAGCAAGCTATTCACTGGCCATAGTAATCAAAGTAATCATACTCAAATGTTCACAGGTAACAGCCCACTCACTGGCAGGATGTTTATGGTTGCAGTGGACCAGGTCATTGTCAACATGCAGGTTCTCAGCTTCACCAAAGCCTTCCAGATGATGTTCTGCCCTTTTTACCTGCACAACATGCACTGCCCAGTGGAACTTGCAGTGAAACTGGAGTGAGTTTTTGCAGAGGTACATATTCAGTATGCATTATAGATTAGAGCCATTGCAGGTCATTTACACAGTAGTTTTAGCCCTGCTTGTGAATGGGGCTCTTCGGATGGCAATGAAGTTAGAAGTGTAGGAGGTCCCTACAAATTGGGACAACACTTGTTCAGGTTTTTATCAAGTTTTTGTTCAGGTTCGGAAATGCCGGCTCCAGCAGTTGTCTTACCTATTGCGTGGGCGCTGATGATTTTTCTTCGTTTGGCCAACCAACGGAGAAGAAATGTGCAAAACCGCAGACACCTTCACCGCTATTTTGCCCTGATTAATCTGTTTGAGGTATGTCGACTCGTTTATTATGACGCTGTGTTGGTCAATTAACATTAGCCTTAGGCTAGCTGTTTGTTTCGAAAAAATGACAACCCACACATTAGTATTGTTTTGTTAATTATGTCAGGCATGGTAGAGCCTTTAGGTCATTAGGGTGTGACACGAGGAGAAAGTAAACAATCAAACTGAAGAACAGTCCTCCTCGCACCTGAAGCTTACCTGTGTTTACCAAACTTTCCCTGTAAAGCGCCCATCCCCCATTGATTTTAGGGAATGTTATTCAACTCGCACTTTAGCTGCCACAGAGTTATAATTAGATTTAAAAAAAAATAATAATAATATAATTCTCAAGATGCATGCACATAGAAAACAATAAAAGGTGTCATTGTTTTTTTTTATTTATTCTATGCTTATGTTTATGTCTAAATGCTTATGTTTGTTGCCTATTGTGTTCCAGAGTGGCAGTCCACTAACCTACTGTAGGTTGGACAGGAATGTTCCCATCCTGCGCCTGTGGTTTGACATGGAGTTGGAACTCATACAGGACTTCAGATTGAGTAGGAATGCATGTATGCCCTGCAGCGTCTGCTGAGGAGAGAACAGGACCATGGCTGGGGCCATGAGCTGGAAGTTCTGATATATGTTTACTGGCTTGCCCATGGTCTGTCTTACCGCGTGGTGTCATGGGTATTTAATATTCCCAGATCCACCATCCATAGAATTGTCCACAAGGTTGCCCAGGTTATTTGTGGCACTCAATTTGTGACAATTTGTACAGAGCAATATCCTTTCCAAGACCGGCAAATCTGGACACTGTGGGTCATGGATTTGGTCAACTTTCTGGGTGACCCATCCTCAATAAAGCTGTCGGTGCTATTGATGGCTGTCACATTCGGATTAAGCCCCCATCACTTCATAGACTGGACTATTTAAATTACAAAGGCTTCTTTTCCATAAACATGCAGGCAATTTGTGACTCCTCAGGCAAACTCCTCGATATTTTTGTGGGATATCCAGGGTCTGTACATGACACACGCATTTTGAAAAGTAGCTCTTTTTACACTGCAAGAAGGTATCCTCCAAATGGCTATTTCATTCTGGGTGATGGAGGATACCCCTGTTTGGAAACCCCAACCTGCCTCATCACTCCCTACAGGCAACCAGTAAATGGCAGAGTGCAACTAAAGTTCAACTACCACCAGTCAAAGGGGCGTTCAATTGTAGAAAGAGCCTTTGGCATTGTGTAAACTCGCTGGAGTTTCACACTTTTCAAGGCCCTGGAAGTCAGACCTACATTTGCACCACAAGTTATAGCATCCTGTGCCTTTTTGAATAATGTTTGTCTGGATAACGGAGACATCTTGGAACCTGATCAGGATGTGGCCGGGGACAACCTGGACCCGGAACTGCCGTTACAAGAACACCCTGACGCAAATGAAACACCAGGGAATGCCACAAGGGACAGACTCCCTGCCCTGATTGGATAATGCACAAGCCCCTCATTGAAAAATCCAGGCAAAACTTAAATAAATAGTTCAGCTGAAGCACATATTTGACCTGTGTCTTATGTGAATGTGTATATTGTTACTGTTAATGTTGTATATTGTTTTTCTGGTTCAAATTTCCACTGCATTTTTTTAAACTACTATATTTTGTACAATACCTGGGTAGTTTATTTTATAATGATGTGATATACAAATTGGTCTGATGCTTGGTGAAAAAACAACAACCAAGTACTTTGATTTATGTAAATATTTGTATTTAGAAAGATGAACTCACATTTGACATCACTAAAAAGTAATGTATATAACAATATTTTCAAGTAACCAGGTAAAAACACACATTAAAACAAGTTTAAAAAAAACAAAAACATCTTGCACTTGAACCTTTAAATAAAATAAAGAAACACACCACAGCCCTCACTGTTCGGGCATTTTTTCCACAAGCTTTTCAAATAGGCCAAGGAACCTCTCTGTTTTGGCCTCAGTTTCCTTGTGCCTTTTCTGTTCGTTCAGGGATTCTTGCTTGAAGAAATCAAGAACAGCATTGTTGTTTCTTTTAGCTCTTTTTCTGGGAGATGGGGTGGTGGGAGCTTACGGAGCTGATGTGGAAGCAGTAAAAGGGGCTGCTGGTGTGGATGACGTTGATGTGGCTGCTGGTGTGGCTGGAGTGGTGGGAGATGAAGGACCCGGCTCCTCCATGGATGGTTCAACAATGGCCTTGAGTTAGGAGGAAAAACAAAAATAAATCAATGCATGCTGAAGTCACAGCGCAGCAACAACTGGGTGTAGAGATCTACAAATGCTGGTGTAATCAACAGTTATTGGTCAATTTAGAATGTTCAATTCCGGCTTCTGTCAACTTACAATTAGTGTTTGTGTTGGATCAGAGTTGTTTAATGAAGCTACCAATACTGGTGGGTCAATGGATGGCCTTCACCCCAGAACAGCATGCATTTCCTCATAGAATTTCCAGTTGGATGCTGTTTGTTCTCCATCTGCAGTGCCTGATTCTGTTTTTTGAGTTTTCAGCTGCTGCAATAACAACCACACACACACACACACACCCACACAATTGCTGCAATTGATTAATTATTTCTTTGAAAAAAGATCCAGAACATGGGATCTCTAGACAAAGTATTACCTTATACTTCATTTTTAGATTTTCCCACTTTTTGGAAGCCTGCTGGCCAGTGATTTTTCCCTCCAGGCCAAGCTCTTTGACTACTGTCCTATAACAAGCAGTGATGAACAATAGGGTGGGTTAATGCATTATCAGAATGTGATTGTTAAACACCAATATGTTAGGCTACTCACTCCCAGAGTTTCTTTGAGGCAAACTTCTTTTTTGTGAACTGATCTTCATTGTCAGCCCTGAACTTAATTAGGGCTTTGGTCTGCGTCACAGTCCCTGAAACACACATTAGCCGACATGACCACATTAGACACAAGTTGCTAGCAAATTATGAAAATTACAGGACAAAACAGTGCAGTAAACAGGCGCAATGACAAATGTGTATCCAGGCTATGCTGCTTTAGTGACCGTGGCAATGTATCCCCGCGGATGTAAACACATGACTTGATAGAGATGGAGATAAGCCTAAAAACCGGGATCTTCTCAAAAGCTGTCATGCATAATCATCCTACTTCACGTTAATGAAAAACACTACCCAGATTGAGAGGCTCTCGAAGCTCTCTTGGTAGATTTGTGCACTGCGAAAAATAGCGATTTTGTAATATTCATGTTTTAACACAACAGTACATAATTCAATTGTATTTACCTCAAACTAAGATATCCCGACATATTTTATTAAAAACACGTGCTTAATGGCAAAAATATACTTACATTTGTGCAGTTCTTTTCCAGAGTCGGATGCCATCGTTCTTTTCGCTGAGTGAGTTCGCAAAGTATCCTGGGTAGTATCATCTTCCACTTCGTTCAAAGTCTGCTCCTGACCTCCCTCCGTTTGAATGGGTCATTTTAAGGATTGAACAGCACTTCCCCTTGGTCTTAAACGTATTGGGACACCCTAACCTTACACGTGAACACGCAAAACCGAGTACTCGGGCCAAAAACGAGTGGAAGTGGTAGAAATGGGACAGGGCCATATTCTCTTCAGTCAAAAGTATGTTATACTGTGAGTGAATAAAGCTCAATTTCAGCAGCTCTTGAGAAGGGGAAGGCATAATGGAATGATAGGATCAGTATGATTAAAATTCAAAATATGTCTCCTCTGATATGGAAATGCGTGGGGCTGAGCTCCAACTTAAGCTTCAGTGAGTATCGCTGTTATTGGAGGAGTAGCCTCTGCAGAGCTGCTACATCATTTGTCTCTCAGTAATATGGTGATAAAATCCTTGTGTACTTTGATTCTGGGTGCTGCAGTGATACAGCGGATGGTGGACAAATGAGTCCTCAGGTCTTGTTTATACAGCAGCTAAAAAGCATTGTAGCTTGTTCCAAAGACGTATGAAGGGAAAAGTAAAAGTACCTTGACATAAAATAGTGTCCTCATTTGGCTGAAACTGGTCAATTTTCAGTGATGCTTTTCCATACATTTTATATACCACAAATTGTGAATATAGCGACCTGATTATAACAAATCATTTTTTATGAAATAATATGTGTTTCCCCAGTACCGAAGTCTATATGGGCAAGACTGACAATGTATTGTATGTTGGTCAAAGAAAACACAAAGGACCTCTGAGCAACAGTAGCAAAACAATGGCACCGACTGTCATTATTTGTTATATAAAAACACTTAAAACAAAGTTCAGCACCCCTGTTGGGATAAACCTGGAGAAACAGTCTTGACCATGACAACTGGACAATTGCAATGATACAATGAACAAATGAGTGAGGTCTCTATGAGCTCTCTATATACTAGTTAACCCGGCAATGTTTAGCTGTGTGGCTGCACAACGATAACAACACTTGTGAGTAAACATATACAATTTCAAGGTTTCCTGTGGAATATTTTATACTGTAGCAGCTGTGATGCACATCCATGCACACAGGTGATGCAATGCAGATTCCTGCCAGCATTGCCAATCATTTCCAGTGAGTTCTGTCTTCATTTAGAGACATTTTATTACAGAAAAGTGCAGATTATCATGCAACGTCCTGATGCCTAATATCAGCAGAACCACTAAGATTGTTTACTAGTGTACTAAGAGTGCAAAAAAAAGTTGAATTTCTTGTATGTGTTGCTATGTTGGCTAATAAAGCTAATTCTGAAAGTATAATGATTCAGTTTCTTGTTGCTCTTGTGTTTTCTGTTTTATTTTGATATGATGCCCTCGTGTCACATCTTGGTTTTCACTTCCTCATGTGTGTTTTTCCCTTCCAGTGTTTTTCCATTCCTTCCTTCACTTGTCCTTTTCCTCTTCACTTTACCTGTCCCTGATCTCCTCGTTAATCTGTCTGTGTTTATATTCTTTGTTTTCCCTCAAGTCCTTGTCCATGTTGCCACCCTGCATTCTGCTCCAGTGTCTCCTTGTGTCTCTGCATGTTATGTTTCCTGTTTTTGTGCCTTTAGGTTTTCATTGATTTGTATTTGCTTTCATTTGTACTTTCTTTTTTGTCCCCAGTACTTGTTTTGGTTTATCTATATTTCTCGCTTTTTGTATCATTTAACTTTATTTAATTAAAGCTAGCCATTTGTTTCTCCGAATCCTGCCTCCTGCGTGTTGTCTGCATTTGGATCCTCACCTTGTTTACATAACAGAAAGAACACAAAGAAGCTACAAAACCTAAAACCTTAGGCTTTACACACATGTCTAAATAACTGATTGTGAAATACACAATCTCCTAAATTATGGTGTTGAATTATTATTATTTCTTTTATTTGAACAGGGTCAGTGCACAATAAAACCTTAACCCTGTACATAACAGGAGAGATGCATTGCACCGGGTTTTAGCAAGTTGCTATTTTCCACCCATAGTCCCTGGGCAGGTAGATGGAACATACATTACATTAAAACACTTCTAAATTCTGAATTCACAGTTGTGCAAAATTTAAATTGTAAAGTTATGAATACACACATTCCCACATCATTAAAACTATTTAAAAACGATTTACGCCCCTCCTGCCTTCCCGAAAGACGTTGACCTTTGTCCCTTTTGGATATAGAATGTCAACACTTTATCATTGTATCTTATTAGATGATTGTTTGAAATTTGTACATAATTAAAATATGACGAGTATTCTCAGTATTTTTTAGTTTAAAAATATGTTTTGTGATATTGACCTTTAACTACCAAATTCTATTCAGTTCACCCTGAGTCCAAGCTGACGTTTGTGCCAAATTTAAAGTCCCTCATGTATCTCAAGTTTTTTTTCTCCAAACCTCGTAAAAACTATAATGCAGACCAAAGGGAGGGCTGTGGCTCAGGAGGGAGAGTGGTTGTCCATCAGTCAGAAAGATAGAAAAAAACTGAACCCCGTATTACTGTGTGTGTGTAAACTGTTACAATTTGTGGGCAGACCGATTTATTGAATTTTCAACAATGGAATATGCTGCGCAAGATGTAGCAATACTCCGGCTGGAGGGTCCATTGGAGAGGGAAGAGATGTTGGAGGGGAGGTGGCTCACTGTGGCACTGGTGGACCAGGTGACATGTGGAGGCTCACGTTGAGCTCGAGGCAACGGTGCTGGCTAAACAGATGCTGAGAGCTGGGTTTCCGGGTGCGGAGACACTGGTAGCTGGGATAGTGCAGGCACTGACTGCCAACCTGCCACAGGTGTGCATGTGCGTCCACCAGACACACAAGTCCACCACAGAACTTGACAGGTTGTAACATAAACAGCACCTTGCATGGAGGCATGTCATTGGTGTATGAATGGGTGAATGTGACAAAAAAAAATCACTATCAATGGAAGGCCATTTACCACTACCAATCGTTTGTACACTCCATAGGATATGGTGATCATGCATCATCGATCTTCTCCCAGAAATGATTGAACTGTTGCTCCAAAGACTTTTCCACTTTCACAACCACCATGTTAATTAGTGTAACCAAGCTGAGAAATATAATGGGCTTACATGAACACAGATAACAGAATAAAAAGCAGGCAAATTAATCAGACAAAGGTTGGCAGGCAAAGCAGCTCTGTCTTAATGGTGTTTGTGAGGTAGCTCCGTAAAGATCCAGCTGATAAAGCTTGTGATTACAATAACAATGCATTCAAATTGCATTAGCATGTCATAGTTCCTCCTTCTTCTTGGGAAAAGAAAGAGATTAACCCCGCTCCCCTTTACTCAAACACAGGAGGATTGCTGACTCAGGCTTTCCAACCAAGCACCTGCTGCTTGCTGCCAGTGATGTTACTTCATTTCAATGGCTTCATACGCTGCTGAAAAAAACAAATATCACCTCAGGGAAGGACTGTCTTCACCGTCTGTTCAAATCTTGAGAGAAGATTTAAAAGTAACCTTTTAAAAAGTAGCCATCTGAGATAAATGATTCACAAACCATATGCTATTTGTGATGATCCCAGTTTATTTTCTCTAGTTTCCTGTTTTATTTTGTAAATGTTGCCTTCTTGTGTCGCATCTGGCTTTTCAGTTCCTCTTTCCAGAGTGTTTCACTTCATTTCCTCACCTGTCCTTGTCCCTCCTCACCCCGCTTGTTCCTCATTGGCCCATCATTAATGTGTCTGTACATAGTCTTTGTCCTCCCCCATGTCTTCGTCAGTTCATTCCGTGTGCTGTCATTCCTGCGTGTTGTTTCGTTCCCCCTGATGTCCCGTTCCCCTGCCCAACATTTTCCGTGTTAGCTCTTATTAGACTGTGTTAACTTGTGTGAGTCTTGGTCTGTCTTCCTCCGTATTCACCCTGTGTTCTCCACCAGCTTCTTCCCCAGTGTTTCCTCTAGTGTCTCCTCGTGCCTCACGTGTGGCATGTTCTTGTTTTGGTTTCTGGTTCTCTCTTTTGATTTGTACTTTGCTTTTGTTTGTACTTCATTTTAGCCTTTAGTTGCTACTTTGTTTTTCCCCCCGTGACTCATTTTGGTTGTCTTGTTCTGCTGGTTTTTGTATTCAGCTTTGTTTATTAAAAGTTTGCTTTCTGTTCCCCTATTTCTGCCTCCTGTGTGTCTGCGTTTGGGTCCTCACTTCATTTCCCCTTATATTGTGATTAACTGTAATGCTATTTGTCATTTAAAAATAGCATGGTGGCACAGTGGTTAGTGCTGTTGCCTCACAGCAGAAGGGATTCCTGGGTTTGACCCTGCAAAGGATAAGTGGTTACGAATAATAGACAATTTTATTACTATAACTTAAAGGTAAACTCCCACATTTGTAATATTTTGAAGATATCTCACTTCACTGATGTCACTGATGCTCTGTAAATGGTACCAGTGATTTTCTGGTAGTTTTAATTACCCACTATAGAGCCTGTCTTTCCTGGGTCGTGATGAACCACATCAGTTTGTGATGTTTCCAGTCAGGATGATTTATCTTTTAAAGTTGACAAGAATCTTGCTCCAGGAGCAATAGCTGCCTTCTCACCTGAGGTTGTGCAGACATATGGATTTTAATCAATGTTTTCATTACTGATTATCCACTAACTAAGGTCATATTCTTCCTGCCATGTTTTGATGGATGACTGAATTTCCATCCCATTTCCCAAGACCCCTGCAATGTTTTCCATATAATTCCTCCTGCTGAAAAGAATTAACATTGTCAAGCTGAGTAAAGGACACCTTCAATCTCACCCCACAAAATGAAATTCTGCAAAGTGCATACATGGATCTGGATTAATGTTTTTTTTGTTTTTTTGTTTGTTTGTTTGTTTGTTTGTTTTTTTTAATAAAGCCACTTGTGCCCTTGGATGATTAAAACAATCTGTTTGAATCTCTTCTGAAGCACTGTGGGTAGGGGACCGAGAAGGCAACAGGAAGGTTGCAGTTTGGATGGCCCTGTCACCACCAGGATTGTAGCCAGTAAATGTGGTCATCAGTAGAGGTCAGGAAAGCAAAGCCTCATGTAAAGCCAGCCTGCTGTAATTAAGGACCAGTGATCTCATCCCTTCCTTCCGACTCAGCATCCATCCATCGTACCTCCTCATCGTGTCTGTGTAAGAAAGATATGTCAGTCCACTTGCCATTATCACCATAATTTGAAAAGGATGTATTTGTATGGAAATGTTGGTTCAATGGCGCCCTCTCTCAGAGGGTGGTAGATGGATGCCACTAACAGGATACATCGACAGTTAATGAGATACGTGCCCGAGTGAGCTGCTCCTGTCCAGATAATTGTTTTTAGGAAAAATTACATATGACCAAATAATTATATGGCATTATCGAAAGGCATAGCAGTAAAGAGTGTAAGTGAATTCACAATAGCTCTTTCATAGAGCCTTCAGTAGAGGTATTTTTACTTTGGAGGACAAAGGCTAAAACTTGATGCTGGCCGTGTGATTGAGGTGCTTCAAAATAGGCTAAAATTGTTTTTTCTACAAAGTACAGCAAAAGACAGGTCCTAAATACTGCTGAGAAGACCAACACATAAGTAATTTATGAGAGTTCATGGTTGTGATGGGAAGAATACATTGTTTTTTGTGTGCAAGAAAGACAAAAGGTGAGGCAGAATCCAAGTTGAACAATAAATATCACCATTTAGAACAATTCAATTTTTCATATTTTTCAATTACTCTATTCATTTGGCCTAGATCTTCCCACGGCTGTGAGTGGCGAGAAACAGGGACAAAAGAGAGAGTGCTCTATATTTAATATAATACATAAAGTTGTTTTGCAGGTAAGGCTGGGTATGGGTAACTGATTAGGTCATCTTTTTTATGGGTTGAGAATTCGCTTTCATAACAGGCTGGGTGGGTGCAGGTATCAAAAAACCCTGACCTGCGCTGGACCCTTAAAGAGATTCATTTCAAGACATAAGTAAATACAAAAAATAAATAAACAAAACATTGACATTACTCAAAGTTTTTTAATTATCTATTTTAAATCTGGCAGGCCACACTTTGGGCAAGCTTGCTCTATTAGATGAAGATTGCTTTTATTGTATCTCTCTATAAAAGCAAGGAATCTCTGTCTGTCTGTCTGTCTGTCTGTGTGTTTGTCTGTGTGTGCCTCAAATATCTCTGCGGATCAGGATCAGACTGACCTGAGAGTTTCAACATGGCTGCCGTTTGGTTCAGTGGTGTGCAACTTCGCATTTGTTTGGACTGCAATGATACTGACAGAAACGAACCATGACGTATGCAGAGCTCACGGAAGTGCGAAAGGCTCCAATAACCATATAAATAGCAGCGAAACCATGCCTGGCTACTCAGTATTTGATGACCCATTACTTTAAAACAAGAAATATCACTTGTGATAGGTTGGCAGATCGGAAGGTGCTGTTTATCCAAAGAAATAGCTTTATTGGCACAAACACAAGACACAACACCTCTATTAATAAGAGTAATGATAGTCACATTGAGCAAAAACGGATCTAATCTAATAACGTTAAGTCTTGCCCTCTTTGTTCTTGATTGACTCAGAGCTGAACTCCAGGTTCTGCCTGCGATGCAAGATCTGTTTTTTTTTTTGTTTTTTTTTACCTGAAGCTCCTGCATACTGACTTATAGGCAGCTGGAAAACAATTAAATGAGAGTGGTAACATTACGAATAAAACGCAAGTCATAGTACCATTAAAACGAGGAAGGAAAAAACAGTTGGCATCATGTAACTCTAGACTTGCAGACATAGCTCCGAGCAAATAGGAGGTCGAGGCCTCGTTATGAGGTGAGGTTAGTCTGTGAAAACAAAATGCTAGCAGCGATGAACTTCCATGTCCCTCTGTTGCAGCGAAGCGCCATCCGTCAGCGACACTCTCTGTGGCGACCCGGCAAAGCTCCTCCCGTCAGCGCAGGCTTCCTCTCGACATTGGCCGTTCCGCTAGCCTAGCTCCTGCTAGCTAGCTTAGCCGAACCTGCTTTGTGTCCAATAAAACACAAACACTTCGACTGCAATGGAGAGTCCAACTCACACACTCACATGTCGTCCGACAACAGTTCACAGTCCGTTAGTGATAAAACACGACACTGACGACACACAGTCCACTGTCAGCTGCTCCACAGCATTAGGCGAGTTCAAGTTCACGCTGCCTAAATCGTGATGCATGCTGGTTAAAATGTGGCCACGATGACCTGGATGGGAGTGGTTTCTGCCCCGCATCCGATGTCACATGACCTTAAGTTATCGCGGGAGCAAAGTGACTGCAGAGCAGTTGCGCAGTTGCTCTCCAGGTACTGCGCGATCCTAGACCCACCTTCGTGACGTCAGGACTTTGCTCCTGAATTGGCTCTCATCTATGCTGATGTATATGACGTGTGTTTCGTTGAATTTCCATATCCATAAGGCCTCTGCCTCTTTTTTACTTAAATATCAAATACTTTCAGATCAGTAGCAGCCGTGTGGCCGCACTTATGGGATAGTCACCATGAATAAACCTATAAAATCCTTTATGTAACGCAACAACCCTGAAAGATGTCGTCCATAAACTGCTCAGTTCTATCAGCTTAGGGTGATGATGGAGAAGTGATTTACTGCTGTGACGGACGGACGCTCATCGCCATCAGCTGGCAATGAGCCGGCAGCCCACAAACACCCGCTATAAAGCAGTTAACATTGAAATGGGTATAGCGGCGCAGCGCCGCTCTTCCACTGTCTGGGGAATGTTTCCTCAAATATTAATGGAATTTCAATTTCCTCCTCTTCTACCCAAACGAGGAAGGCAAACACCGCAAGCTCAGCCAAGTCACGTCACAGAGAGTGTCCGACTTCATAGCAGCAATTGTAGTCGGTCAACCCTGAAGTGTAAAACTCTTAAAGGTCATGAACTTTCACACATAATAAGAATTACCTTAGCTTCTATTAAACATTCAGAACCCATGAAATTCACACATTTTAAACAGAAAGTATTTATACATCATACATCTTACCTGTACCTTAGCCTGTATTTTTAATTTTGGACAGAACCAGGCCTGCAGTTTTCTCCTGCTTCCATTCTTTATACTAAAATGAACTAATCACCTCCTGGCTCCAGCTTTGTGCTTGAAAGCAAATAAGTATTTCCCAAAATAAATAAAAATAAAATAAATAACTGATAATGACAGCTGACAGGGGTGCCATGCCATTTTCGATACAGTACAACATCTCCATAACAAAACAATTTGGACATGGATTGTATTGTTTGTACACTACTTTAACTTATTTTTTAAGGATAGAGTCTTGGGTTTTAGTTTCTCTCCACCCACATTGAGAAGGACTTTCTGAATTAACTCAAATGTATAAGCCATGCCTTTATGGTATTCAGCCTGCAGGACATACAGCAAGCCATACAAATACAGGAGCGCATCAGGCCAGCTCTTCGTCCCCTGAAGGACAATCTGATCCTGGAGGAAGACCTTGATGTCAAGAGGATGGTATGGCACCATGTTTATATCTTCACTGTCTGCAATGATGGACACAATTGCAGTAGATCTTTGAATGGTAGGACCACCCTCCTGAAAAATATGCCAAAAAATGTACAATTACAACTTTGATCAAATACTCAGTCTGTTACGGATACATCATCTGTTTTCTTTTTAGTGTATTTTATTATCTCACAAGTCTATTACAGATTTTAAAAATCTTAGCACACCTCCTCAGTACTTGAAAGTTACAATATTTTTCATGTTGCCCATAAGTGTGGCCAACTGAACAGCTGTCATGAGAATTAGAGCCAATTTAACACACATATTTTTGAGGGTTAGGTGGAGCCAATCAGAGCACCCAGAGGAAACCAACATGAAGATGGGTGGAACATCATGCAAACTCTTCATGGAAAGGACCAATAGTAATTTGCCAGGATTTAAACCATTACTATCCAATTTAGATGACAATGCAGTACATATTATACTGATCAACTTTAATGGTTAGAACAGTAATTTTAGTAATAATGAAGCAGACTCTAATATTTGAACTGTCACAAGAAGACACAGTTCATACTGTTAGGTTAACTTTGAGATGTTAATGCATGTTAGTAAAGCATAAAGAAGAGAAACACTGATTGAGTATTAATTGCTGTTTGGAGAATTAGATAACAATAGAATTAAAAATGCAGAAAAACACATTTATTTGCATGCAAAATGCAGAATAATAATGCTAAATTGAACAAAAAGCTGCCATGATATTGACAAGTATGCCATCATGCATTCTACATAGTAGATTAGAAGCAAACATTGGCAAGCTACTTATGTGGCTTAAAAAATAACAATTTACGAATTAAAATTGCCATCCAATCACACTGTACGATGCCTACAACAATGTTGCATCTTGCAAATATTTCACAGGTGCATGAAGCAAAAACCATCTGGCTGTTTGGCACCTTTCCATAAAGAATATATGTAATCTTTTCTTCCATTTTCCAATGTTTTCAAATACAATTCTTGTTTATTTATGTGCCCTCCTTGGGAAGCATACTACAACAATATGAACATCCTATAGCTCCTCAGATAATGCAGACATTCATTAATTTCATCTTCACTCTGCAAAAGTACAGAAAAACAAGCTGCATTGTGCAAATTATACATTTTAATTCATTCAGTCATCTATTTAGCTGGTCGTGCTATGTGTTCATATTGTATGACCACAGTCCTTTAAAGTGGCTGTAATTAAACCTCTTACAAAGCCTACCTTATCCAGAGGTTCTAGCAAACTATAGACCTATATCTAACCCGTGATGTGCACCACAGTCCCATTGAGGGTATGCAAGATCATGGCAGTTCGTGTAGCTCAGTGTGTAGCTGGCCTACACCACTGGAACAATGTGGACACAACTATTTATTCATCAGACAGATCAATAGGACTTAAATTAGGTTTTGATAAATTACATTTTCAATTTTCAACACACAACAACATCCCGTGAACATTTTCACCAACACGCTCCACAAAGACACCATCACTTTCTAGGACTCTCAAATCATTCAGAAGTGGCTCAAAAACCTTTTCGTAGCCACAATTCTTTAGGTCATTTGAATTTTGAGAGTCCAATAAACACAGCACATTTTGTGAATCTTTCTTGATGTGCCCAGTGGGTTGGCCACCTCGAAATCTAGGCCACCCTCGAGATATAGAGTTGAATGGCAAGTTTTAAATCCTCTGATGACAGCAGCATATTGCCTTTACAGAACACTCCATCACGATAGGTCTCATACCTGCTCTAAGACATCTTCTTTTTTGAGAAGCTCTTGCAACATGGAGAGGATGGGGACATACATAGTTGAATATTTTCTGCCGACACCACGATACTCTGTTGGTTTCAGCACAGGGAAATGTTGCTCGTAGTATGATTTTCTTCTTTTTGATGTTGAAAAAGGCCCATCTCTAGAAGTGCAGCTTCTAAGCACATCACTGGTGACAACTGCATTAACAATTTCAGTCACAACCTCACTACTGATGTCACAATTGTGTTTCTGTAGGATTTGAGTCACTGTGTCTTGAAGTATTGGACTGGAGAGTGATCGCAACTGATCCAAGTCTTGAAACATTTCTTGAGTGGCACTCTCTGAGACATGAAGGTGTTTTCAGGAAGAGAGAAGCCAAGTTGTGTTTAAGCTGTTGTTTCAGAGAATCTATGTTTTCTGGTTCATTGTTGCTGCAAACTAGGTCATTCTGAAGTGGACTGATATCATCATTAGACTGTGTTTGTCTTACAACAGTGTCCTTGAAATCATTTTTTCCACATGATTTATGGTTTCTTGATCTATGAGAGTCAAAGGTTGAGCAGACATTTGTCTGGAACGCACATTCTTTAAATGGGCACTGCACCATTTCATTTTTCCTTAAATGCAGTCTTAAATGTGATATAATGTCTGGCCCATAAGGTTGTGTGAAAGCACAATTTGGGCAGTGGAATGCCAGATGTGGGTCATTTCCTGGCTTTGGTTGTGGCTCTGTGTGTATTCTGGTGAGATGAATTTTCAGTGCATTTTGAGAGGTGAAGGTGCACACACAGCTATTGTATACACATGGCAAGGGGCTGATTCTGCTGTGCTGACTA
>CAEMYA010000734.1:7930-18647 GCA_903131615.1 Diplodus sargus | reverse complement strand
GCCTACCAGCCCCACTTGGGAGTTGATGACGCTGTCATCTACCTGCTGCAACGAGCCCATTCGCACCTGGATGGTGGAGGAGGCACTGTGAGAATCACATTCTTTGATTTCTCCAGTGCTTTTAAAGGCAGCAACACGCCAGCCCAACCGTTGGACGTCTGAAGCGTTTGGAGAGACTCGAATGAGGTCGGGAACATTTCTGTTTAGTGTGTTCAGCTGCGTCTGAAGCTTTCGGAGCCGTTCGGACGTTGTCTGCTCCAACTGAGCATGCGAAGTCTGAGGAGGAGGGCTGTCGGACGTCTGAGCCATTGGACTCTCTGATTGGTTGTGTGCCAGCTGAATGGCCGTTCTGATTGGCGGTGTGCTAGCGAATCAGCGTGGTGTGTGGGAGGGCGGAATACTGTGTGCGCTTTGTGTTTCTATGGACTCCGTTCCGTCATTCCTCGTTGTCATGCTTTGCAGTACTGGCATGCGACTGGATGTTATTATGTCCGTTCAGGACAAATTAATTTGTGTTTGTTTGGTAATGCCTCGCTGCATGTTTAGTATGCAGCTGTTTTTATCTGAAAGTTAAGTTTCGTTTTGAGCGAAAGTAAAGAGAGCTGCGTGCTTGAGCCTCTCGTTTACAACTCAAAGCACAAGCGCAGAACGTACACGCTGCTGTGGAGTAGGCAGCACGTCGAAGTGGTGTGTTTCAATGCAACTTTTGTGCCGAACGGGTCAGACTAGAGGCAACAGAGTGGTCGGAGAGTGGTCGGATAAGGCAGTTGAGTGTCTGGGCAGTGTGTGGGGGCCTTAAGACCATTCAGCCACTGCTACTGGGGGAGAAGCTGCGGGTGATGGGTGTAGATGACACAATGATCTCCTGGATTACTGACTACCTGACAGGCAGGCCACAGTTTGTCCCTATGGGCAGTGTTCTGTCTGATGCGGTGGTTAGTGATACAGGAGCTACACAGGGGACTGTACTGTCTCCTTTCCTGTTCACCTTATACACCACTGACTTTCAGTACAACACCGGGTCGTGTCACCTGCAAAAGTTTTCTGACGACTCGGCTGTTGTTGGATGTATAAGTGAGGGACAGGAGGAGGAGTACAGGGCTCTGGTAGACAACTTTGTGGAGTGGACTGGACAGAATCACCTGCAGCTGAACATCAGCAAGACCAGAGAGATGGTGATAGATTTCAGGAAGAAGAGGAAGACGGCTTTCCAACCTCTGTGCATTCTGGGAAGGGATGTGGAGGCGGTGGAGGATTATAAGTACCTTGGCGTTACCATCAACCACAGACTGGACTGGAGATCTAACACTGAAGCTGTTTACAAGAAGGGGATGAGCAGACTTTACTTCCTGAGGAAGCTGATATCCTTCAACGTGTGCAGCAAGATGTTGGAGATCTTTTATCAGTCTGTGGTGGCCAGTGTACTTTTCTTTGCTGTGGTTTGTTGGGGAAGCAGCATCGGAGCCAGCGACACCCACAGACTCAACAAACTGATCAGGAGGGCTGGCTCTGTGATTGGCTGTGAACAGGACACTCTGGAGGCTGTGGTGGAGAGGAGGACACTGAAAAAACTGTTATCCATCATGGATAATCCTCTCCACCCTCTCCAACTCACACTGGTCAGACAGCGGAGCACCTTCTCCGGAAGGCTGCTTCAGCTTCGCTGTCGTAGCAACAGATACAGGAAATCTTTCCTACCACAAGCCATCGCTTTATACAACAACTCTCTCACTTTTTATTTGCGGACCCACTACTGCTGTAACAAAATAATTTCCCTGTCTGGGATCATTAAAGTAATTATATCTATCTATCTATCTATCTATCTATCTATCTATCTATCTATTTGGTGTATTATAGACACCTGTCGGCTGTATCATCTGTGCACTCGTGCTTTTACTGTAGGTGAAATATCATTAAGCATTGTATTGTCAGCTACCCAGCAATGCCCAGTGTTTATTTTCAGTATATTTACAGCTTTGTTTTTGCAACAATACACGGAAAAAGTTTGAATTTGTCACCCCTTGCACGTCATACTGTATATGGATGTTCCTGTAACCCACGTTATGATTCCAGAATAAGTGTTGGATGGAATAGAGAATGTGAAGATACGTCACGCTGACTGGGACAAGGGCACCGACTTGTGAGGTTGTGCTGTTACTTGTGCCAATTATGGTGGTCTGCCTGCCTGCTCACCTTTTGTTATAATTGCTTACAAAATTAGTTACATTGGTCAAATTGATGGAGAAGGGAAGAGTCAGGCAGTGGGTTGGATTTTACAGGTCAATACTATGTGATGTGTTTAATAATCACAACAGAAATTTAGGTTGTCGTAGGTAGTTGAGTGGTTAGACCGCATGCCACATACGCAGTGGTCCCCAGTTCGAGTCCGGCAGGAGGACCTGTATTGTATGTCACACCCCCATCTCTCTCCCCTTTCCTGTCAATTATGTGCTCTGTGCACAATTTGTTGTTTCCAATATACATTATTTTGACATTAAATATTTAGGTCATGTTGCCATAAACATTGTAACACAAATTTAGATTTTGTGAGAAAATACTTAAAATAGTTAATTTGTAAAAACCAAAAACACAGAAAATCATTTTTGTGTTCATCATAACTGTGCAACTCTTGTTGATATTACATGTTTTTGTTATGTAAAATGAACACACATTTTTCATTTTATTGATCAAGAAAGTGACTGCTTGTCATATGAACATAAAAACATTGAGTGCATATTTATACAACCATTTATAAGTTCAAGCAACTATTAAAATGTGGATGTAGTGCACAATTTCTATGCTGTCCATTGAGCTTAACAAAATATGCCATTTCAGCATTACATATCTAAGTCGTATTGATGTAAATAGTATAACACAAATTTAGGTTTTGTTTCAACTCAAAGATTTTAAGTAACACAAACAACGAAATCAAAGTTGTACACAACCTTTAAATTTAATGTTGTTTTGACCAATTTTACAAAATTCTGTGTACTAGAAAATAATATGTTGGTAAAAACACAGAAAATGGTGTCAGTTTTATGTTAAGACAGCAAAACATTTGTGTGTTCAGCATAACTGTGCAACTCCTGTTGATGTTACATGTTTTTGTTATGTAAAGTGAACATAAATTTTTCATTTTATTGATCAAGAAAGCAACTGCTTGTCATATGAACATAAAAACACTGAATGCATATTTTACAACCATTTATAAGTTCAAACAACTATCATATGCTAAGTGCACAAAGTATGTGTTGTTAATTGGCCTTGAACTAAATAGGCTACTTCAGCCTCATAGATTTAAGTGAAATTAACTCAAAAATCAACATAAAAACATGAAACATGAAACACTTAACATGAAAAAATGATGTCATTTTGACAGTCCTGAACATTTGTGTAGACTTTACATTAAAATTTTGTGTCATGGATGGATTGGGGTTTACAATTTAGTTTCTATAATGATATCTGTAATCTCACTGTCACTGTGTCCCTGTATGATAATGGGGAAAACAGGGGACCAGATCAATGGTTTTGGATATACTTAGTGTCTTTTAACTAATTAGATGAAGGTTCTCAGTCTCAGAGGTGAAATGTCTTCCAGTCCAGTTGCCTGCGATATAGCATTAAGTCTTTCAAAACATGTAACGCCACTGTGCTGTAGCATATTGCCAATCACAAAATTGCCATGCCTTAAAGCATACCCTGCTTTATGTTCTATTTCACTCTAAATTGGGCTATAATTTAGTCATGCTGTTTGAAAGAAGACTTGAAACTAGAGATTGTGACCAAACACTAATTTGGAAACATTTACTCCGGTAAGAAATTATGTAAGAAGTAGGCTCATTTACTCCTAAGCTTACAGAAAATTAGACTTATTTTTTATATCAGGGGAATCGCCCCCCTGCTGGCCATTGGACAATACAGGTTTAAGGCACTTCTGTGGAGAGCTCCATCCATATTCTATAGTGAGTTCTTCAAAATAAGATTATTGTGGTTTGACCAGCAGATTAAAGGGGACTATGCTTCACTGGGCTTTCAACAGAAAAAAATATGAGACCTTGGCACTAAAACAATCAAAAGGGTTTTATTTTGACACGTGTAATGTATTTCTCAGCGTTGTTGTGTACTTATACATTAGAGAAGTAGTTGTGAAAGAATCACCAAGAAATTACATTAAATTAATATCTGCCATGCTTGTCTTTCATGTGTATCATGACTGCTCGGTCTTCATGTAAGTTTGCTGGCACTGACACTGTCATTATCCACTAATGCTGATTTCACTAAATCTCTCTGGTGATAAGAGTATAAACCTGCATCACATTAAAGACAACAGATAACGTTCTTACGCAGTGTGATAATCTTTCATACAGAAATGAGGTGTTAGCCTTAAAACCTTAAAACCAATAACCTTAAAACCAACTTAATTGAAGTTGTCTCTCGGTCCTCTGATCATGCATCTCAGCATCTGTTAAAGAGTTTGCCCATTCTCTTGGGAGTACCTCTCATCTGCTCACTCTAGGCCCTTTGCCACTGTTGCTACTGTGCTGTCCTCTATGGGTTCAGCCTGCACTCAGTCAGGACTAAAAATGGATGCAGATATTTTCATTGAAGGAAAATAACCCAGTATGTTAGTGCTCCTGTCATATTGCACAGCAGGGTTCAAAATGGAAAAAGTTTCTTTTCTAAGGTGCATGAATGCGCTCGGTGGAGGGAGCATGTTACATACACGTTATAAGTAACTTTTTCAGACTTGTTAAATTAGTTTTTAATACAGTATGGTGTTTGCTTACTAGTGCAGACTTGTACTGAAAATCCTTACTTTTATTGTGTTACATTTGGAAACATTCATTCAGACTGGTTGTCTCTTGGCCAAAAGAATAAAATCACAGTGCTGTGATGATCTATGCTGTATGATGTACAACTTGTATACCACTTATGATTTTTAATTATTGCTAACAGTACGTTATCTGTGGCTTTTGATATATCAGATTGAATAATAATAATAATAATAATAACAACAATTTAGGTTACTGTAATATTGATACAATACTGTGATTGTTGCCATTTATTATTGCCAGTTTCTTTATTCTCTTTATTTTGCCATTATTATAGCAACTAAGTGATGAAAAAAAACTACTAAGAGATCTTTGAATTTGTATAAGCAGGCCCGACTTGCAATTGTGAGGTCATCGATATCCATTTTATCCATCGATAATAATTTTCCTTAGATTCAGTTGGGCAGCCCATTCCTGGGGCCACTGTTTACATTGTTATTTTTATAGCCCAGTCTTGTCTGCAGATTGTAGAGCCGAAGGTTTGATCCTTGGGTCCTCCAAACCTTCTTTTTTCTGTACCTTGTTAGATTAATCAGCTGGGCACACAGTTTTTTATTACTGTTTTTGACTGTATTTTCACGTCTCCATCTTCTTTTCAAGCTCACTACAGAATTTGAAAATGAAATGACAATGCACCTTGTGGAGACTGGAAGACCTGTTAGATGATCACCCGTTATGTGAACAAAATGTAATGCTAATTAGGTATGTAGTCACAGTAGCCCTCCTGGCCCAGCCCTGCTGCTACTGTCTACTACTACACACACACATAATGTGAAGAAATACAGCAGTTTATTTTTATTTGACTGTGTCCCTGTCCCAGGAAATGGGTCAGGGGGAAAACCTCTCTCCCCTACATACTGCATTTCAAAAGCTCAAACAAGTCTTAAGTCTTACTTGTGTATTATGCCTTTGACTCTTGTTGTATTTTTACATGTTGTTGAACAATAAAAGAAGAAAACAATAAAAATCTTGAAACAGTTTACATTTGATGAAGATGTTAGAACTATGTGCAATAAACTAACGCTAGCTTTAGATCGTCCTGAGTGACAAACTAATATCCAATTAGGATTTTGATTCTGAAACACAATAAACAAATATAGCTAATTAATGCACCTCCACACACTTTTATACAGACTTTGTCAATGAGGAAAAAAAACAGCGTGTCTGGTTTCAGATGTTGTGGAATTTCAGCTTGTTTGATTGTTCAGGAGAGATGAAGAAGACTTAGAGACACCGATGACTTACGTTGAGTTTATAGAACATGGCCATGGAGGAGCAACATAGCATCATGTCTGTCTGCACAGAGTCTTCCCCAATGTCCGCATTATATCTTACAGCTTCAGGAGGCAGTGATTCCATACATGGTTATCTATTTAACAACATAGCAAGGGGGTGATGCAGAGTCTTTCCCCTGTAGCCAGTGGACTAAGAGGTAAAATAGGTCAAAGACACTTTGTCTGTAAACAGATAGATCGAAGGCCTCCTTACGAGGTTTATGCAAACAATTATCTTAGGCTTGGCTTGGTTCGCCAGACATCTGTTCTGTGGACATATCCACAGTAGATCTGAATATCTAGGTTGCAGAGACTATGAGAGGATTGCTCGTAGAGCACTCGTCACTATCATTATCCAGAATTTAACGTATGTACAAGACACATTTGACCTTCTATTGTTTGCAGACATAATGTCTTGGGAGAATCATGAAAGTCTAACTCCTAACCCTCCCCGACACCAGAGAGAGGGGAGAGAAACACAGGGCCCTGAAGTGTTCACTGTAGGGCTGTACCTAATGAGTAAAGTTTGTATTGATTAATGTATCAATTATTTTTTTTATTATTATTAATCTAACAATTGTTTTTTTTATTATTCAATTCATATAAAGATTAATTTACCCAAAATGACATTTCAAAACTTGTTTCAGTATTTTATTCAAGCATCTTTAATCATCATCAAATATGACAAAGTATACACTGCAGGGCATTCCCCAACCAAAAATAGCCAAGTCTTTACCGGTAATCTGTGTAATCCTATATTACATTGGGTTAGGGATAAAAAGTAAACAGGACTTACATTGCGGTGGCCAATCACATAATCTGGCACTAAGCAGGAAATGTTATATAGCAAGGATAAAAACTTAACACTACTATAACACAGAATTATATTTTGTTTCAGACTCAGCATAGAATTAAAATATGAAAATATATTAAAAAATACCTCAATTAGAATAAGAATAATTAACATCAAAAACAGAAACATACTATATGCAGATTAGTTAAAGTGACATTTCTGAGATTAGGTAGTGCAAATATTTTAATGTGACAATTGTCACTGAGAGTTCAGCAGTCTTGATGACATGTGGCTCTACAAACCTTAGAGCCAAAGGGAGCTAAAAGCAATAGTTTATGAGATTTTCCCAAGGATGTAAGGACAAAAATGATTTTTTTTTAGAAGAATGGAATTCAGTATGCATTATCTACAGTCCTCATATGCCTGCTACGATACAACTGTTAAAACTGAGTTTGCCATCCGATTTGAAAAACAAAGTAATCGATGCCTGTGAAATCCCCACAATCCCACAGAGTTGTCCAGGATCCTGCCAGGGAAAGCTTAGATGCGTTACAGTATCAGAGCTTTAGCAGTTCAACAGGAGGTAATACAACAAACAGATTTTACTCCTCTTACAAAAAATTTGACAAGGAAAAGATGACAGTCCTCAGAAGCTGTATGTAAAATATATGACAACTACAAAGGACAATTGCGGTCTGTCACCAAGTCATTTTGTTCGATTTTCAGATGGTTACATGCAACATTTGTTTGTGAATAGTCTTCAACAAAAAATCAGGACAAAGGTACAGTTGACAGTTGGGTGGTCAAGAAAACCAGTGACACAAAAGACGCAGCGCAACTCCTGGTCAAAGCGCTGGTCATCTCCTGCCTGGACTACTGCAACTCTCTCTTGGCTGGACTCCCAGCCTCTGCAACTAAACCGCTGCAGCTTATCCAGAACGCTGCTCATTTACTATCTTCCCAAATTCTCCCATGTGATCCCCTTCCTCCGTGACCTCCACTGGCTTCCTGTTGCAGACCGCATCCGATTCAAGACGATGGTGCTGGCCTTCAAGGCAGTCAGTGGATGATTCGTTCAAAATATTTGTTCACCGAATCGTTCAGTGCTCTCCAACTCCCTGAACTGATAAACAGCCAAACAATCCGTAATTCAGTCCATGATTCAGCCCTGAGGTTCATGTTCACTTACTGAGGGACGGTGCGTTCAAGGACTATAGTACACAATCATTCGCAGGGGACGCAGTGCTGCTTTGAGTGGTATACATGCACTAAAATTATTACACGGTGAAAGTGTCCTCTGTGCACAATAAAATCACTTAACATGATGCTACATGTTGGCAACACAGCGCTAATTTTAGCAGTACGGTTACTGAAAGTGAATCAACTCCTCTGCCCTGAGTGAGTGAGTGAGTGAGTGACACAGCACCAGTTTCAACGCAGTACGTGAACGAGAATCACGTCCTCAGCGACGCGAATCATGAGTGAGTGACAGCACGAACGTGATTCGCATCCTCAGCAGGTCGTTCAATGAACAAACTTTTGGCTTTCAAGTGACTTCATGCTGGTCTATAATTGGTCACTTAAAGATTCTCTTCCAGGCGCAGCCCTCTGCATCCCTGCCGAATCAGCACTTTTTTATGCCATTCTTCATCCAATCTGATGATGCGCCTAGATGCACAGGCGCGATGGTCACTGATGCAGGCGGTGGAGTTGGACGTATTTTGAGGAGACAATGGCAGCTTCAGGTGAAACGACGGCAGCAAAAGAAAATTTGGTAATTTTCCTACAAAAGAATCCTTTCACGAGAAGAGTTTGCTTGAGGAGAAAAAGCAGATAAAGGAGCTTGGGCCGGACCAACCAGACTTAAAAATCCAGCAGCAGGCGAGTGATCATGGATGGAGTTACACCTGAGGCTTCTCCCAGTTTCTTTATGCCAAACACAGTTGGCAAGCTGGATGTGATGTGTTAACTATGCTTTTTTATTGCTTTCCCTGCTTGCTTTTTCAAAGTGTTGGCACTGAAGTTTTGTGGAAAACAACAGGCGTCAGAGAAACATCTATCTGAAAAATGCAAACAGCACGAAAGTAGCTGTAGTCATCTTGACAACAGCTTGAAGCTAAGGTTTTTTCGCAGTTACCATTGATGAACACTTAGATGAGAGCTATAGAGTTAGCATCATAAGGCACAACGAAGAGGTGACAAAAGCCGTCACATACTGTCCAGAATAATAGAATGTGTGAAATTGTGTGGAGCCTTTGAGTTGGCTTTACGTGGCCATGATGAGAGTGAGAGCTCTGTTAACCCTGGGATATTTTCCTTGGGTGGGTGGATTTTGTTGCCTCTCTGGATGGAGCTTTGATAGAACACTTTGAGAACGCCACTGTTTTTAAGGATACTTGAAATAATCAGAGAAGCTCAAAACAGTGATTTTTTATCAATCCAGGCAGATGAGACAACAGATATTGCCACACAGTCCCTGCTTGTGCTTATGCTGCATTGATGAGAAACAGCAAAGACTTTTTGAGTTCATTCCTCTTCAGTCAGCTACATCCGAGTCCATTGCCAATGCAATAAGAGAGCGTCTTGCTGCCATTGTTCCTGAGGATCAGAAAAGTAAGCTCATCTGCCAGGCGTATGATGGAGCCAGTGTGATGAGGGGTGCCACTGCAGTTGCAAGTTACACCAAACAACATATGTGCATGGTCTTGCAGCTATCTTCGAACAAGGGACTGAATGAATAGGTGTCACCTGGCGCTAATCACTAATTGCAAGGTGTGGCTGAAACGGGGGGGGGGGGGGACTCTACCTGTCACAAGAACATACGAAACTCAGTTGACTTTGACCCCAATACCATCAGAGAGGCTGGAGACTTGGCCATGCTACCGGAACATCAGGACTTTAAGTTCCAGCTCCAGAAGAAGAACATAGACTCATTCCACATCAAAGGGAGCATCCAGCAGTTCGAACAGGACATTTAGTCCAGGCAAAGTAGCTCATTTTGGAGCCAAAAATAGAACTAATTGTAATAGAATTTTTTGCAGCTTAGATCTTTTCTATGGGGTGTCCAGGACAACATACTAAAAGTCCTAAGAAATCCTAGTTGAGGAAATATGTAAAATTCTCATCAATCGGACATGTTTGATAATAAGGTCAGGCAAGAATACACCCAAATGGGACTGTTTTTTTCCTTTGCTCCTATCAAAATGAAACTTTACACAATGAAAGTACCCATGAAAAGTAACATTTTTTGTATTACAAGTTTCATTGAAAATGAATTTTAATATGCAAATGAGCTATACACTCAGGGGAGCAGCCAGGGATTTTGGGCCCCATGAAAGAAAACTAATTGGGCCCTTGTATAGGCCGGCAAAAAAAAAATTGCATTCAGGTCTAATTTATCTCCACAACTGTAGACTCACAGGTGGTGGCACTCGATCTGGGGTGAATAAATACATGTATGAGGCTATATGGTTGTTGCGATTTAATCTTCTGATTTCCAGAAAATTGAATATGCCCAAAATACACCCTGATGGGCTTATTTTTTCCTATACTCCTATCACAATCATATCTCACAAAGTGAAAGTATACATGAAAAGCAACATTTTTGTTTTACAAGTTTCTTGGAAAAATACATTTTAAATATGTAAATGAGCTCAACACTAGGCCTAATTGATTTATGGCCAAGAGGCCATTAAGTCACAAGTAGAAAAAACAGGGGGCAAATAAATAACACATTCATGTCCATTCAGTAAGGTAACCTAGAGGTGGTGTATGCTGGAAATACAGTGTGCCACATGATGTCTGGCAAGGCTGTGTAC
>CAEMYA010000733.1:352377-372188 GCA_903131615.1 Diplodus sargus | reverse complement strand
CACACACACACACACACAGCCAAATGGTATACACTCGAAAACTTCCGAGTCCCGGTGTATCAGCTGGCTGACTGATGTTTACTATGTGCAGTGTTGACAGCCAACATAACTCCGCGTTCAAAGAATTTAACAAATCGTCACCACTTGTCACTCATGTGTCACATGATTGTTCCTCACCTGAAGTTTAGCAACTAAAAACGCATCCGGTCTTCTTCTTCTTGGGCTAATCGTGGATCGCAAACCACTGTAAAGGCTGCATACCGCCACCTACTGTGATGGAGTGTGTAGATTACAGTAGGGCCAGGGATGAGGGGGGAAAATGAGAGGAAGGAAGTTTTTTTTTTTTCATCATGCGCTTCAAGAAAAATGTCGAGAATAAAGTCAACTCTTCTCCCTCAGCTCCAGTTAGGGGAGGACTGGCAGCTGTGCGAGCTGCCCGGCTTCAGGTCTCTGCCATCACTTCATCTTTTCAATTTCAGCTTGCGCGAATGGAACCACCTCTCCCACGCCTGTGTAGTTTTTCCTTCTAGACAGACAAAGTTTTCAGCACAGTCTCTTTAAAGTCCTAATTCTGACAGCTACACTGTGTTTGTGAGCTAAAACAGAAATCATTTCTTTGTTACTAAAGCCGATCTGAGGTGCAGTTTCACAAGTTCATCTGCACAAAGCATTTTGTTGAGGCAGTCATATGCACTGTTTGTTGTAGTCTCAAAAGGTCGACTTTATTCTTGAAATGTCAACTTCATTTTTGACATCTCGACTTTTCTTGAGGTGCATAATGAAAATAAAAACACTTCCTCCTGATTTTATTTCTCACTCTTCCGCAGTAGATTCATGCCTCGTACCAGTAGTAGCAGTATTTTTAATCACCAATAAAACATTATGTTGTTATTATAATAAAATGAATATGAACAGTATAAAGTATAAATAAAGTCAACAGAAGGCTTCTTAATTAGTGGAGTGATTAGAGGCGTATTTCACAGATATTTGATATAATTTACTTGTATCAGAATTGTGATTTTGTTGTTCTGTTCTGTACATGAGACATCTATTGCATGTCTGTCCCTCCTGGGAGAGGGATCCCTCCTCTGTGGCTCTTCTGAGATTTCTTCCATCTGTTAAAAAATTATTTTCAATACAGAAACGACATTAATGTACTTGTACTTTACTAATTGAGTATTTCCATTTTCTGCTGCTTTTTATTCCAACTCCACTACAATTTGGCAGTAAATATTTACATTTTTACTCCACAACATGTATTTGATAACCTTAGTTACTACATACTTAAGAGATTACATGCAACATTAGAGAAAATGTAGCACATTCTTTTAGGTAATTTATTTTATTAGCAATCAGGCAAATAAAAATAATAGATAATCTTAAAAATGCTGAATATTGTTCATTGTTTTATAATCAGCCAGTCTGTGTCTGAACAGGAAAAGGAACTAACAGGAAAGAAGTATCTCCTGTGTAAAGTTACCAAAAACACCTTCCAGCACAGGCGTTGGTTAATAAAAAACGTCATGCATTACTGTGTAAGCATCTCATTATGAGTGAAAATCAAAAAAGACAGCCACGGAGCCAATTATGATCTTATGAGAAAAACAATTCATGAATCAACTTTATCCTATATATGTCAGTATATTGAATAGTCTTAAAGAGAAAATAACACATTGATTAGACACCAACTGGGGGAAGACATTGCATACCTTTATTCTGCTCTCTCTAGAACAAAGCTAAAAAAAAATCAGATATTCCCTTCCTGGAAAATAAACAGGTTTGTTTCATAAATGTCAAGTGATGTCTAGTCATGTATATACAGAATAAATATGCATACAGAATATGTGATAGATATTACAGATAATAGGCTACAATAAACAATAGAGCAAAATGTCCATTACCAGATTATTTATGTTGTAAAGAACACACATTCTCACACTTTCCTTTTGTATACCCAACTATAAATTCACACTTAATTGCTTAGAGCAGGACCATACAGTTTATAATCTGTATATACTAATAGCTGTAGTTCAGCTTGCTGTGGATGTGGCCTCTTCACATTGTGCTCCTACAGTATTCTTCTGTCTTGCTATTTCGTTCTCTGCACAGCATAAAACAGGAAGCTTCCTTAACAGAAGACAGTGAGCTAGTGCTGTTAGGCTGGAGCCACATATGCAAGCAACTTGCTAAAAGGTCAGGTGGGTAGACCAAACAAAATAATTACTCGGTAAGAGTTTGAAAATATTCATCATCACTTTTCATCATTCGCCTACATCATACTGATCATCTCTGATGTCGTTATCATGGAGATTTTCATTTAAATGTTCACCCACACACTCTACCACTGTTAAGCCTCCATTACCCCATTATTGGTTTCTTTCAAACACGACAAAATTCCCTACAGCTTAAAGCTATAGTAGACAATTCTAGAGAAAGATAGTTGACTAATGAGTCTCATTCCCAGGTCAGGGTTAGACAGCCCTTCAGCTTTGAGCTAAAACATTTACCTTTTTCACCAACACCTTTTTCAAGATGTTTCACCACTAACCAAGGCATTAAACAACTTTGGACTACTTATTTCAGCCATCATTCAATGTTATTAAATGCTACACTGTCAATACACAGTATTTTTACCCCTTATACTACCACTTCTGCATAGGCAATACACAACCATCTGATCTGAACGCTTGCAAGTCATAAACATTTAAATCTTTCTAATCTCTACCATCCAACACATATGACATGATAGCAACAGTGCATTAAATCTGAAGCTGTGTTAAACTGTGTTTAAAACTGTAATAATTAGTGACATGATGCAAATAAGACATCCCCCACTTATGTACAATACAACTCTTACTGGATGAGCTCAGGAGCCTTAGAGAGAGACAACATCCAAAACAATAAATGTTCATGCACTAGGTCATACCACCCAGATTATTACTACTTATAATGCAGTTGCATGAATATCTTCATTTGAATGATGCCAGTGATTTACAGACAGTCTGTTTTAAAATGCTCAGATATTGGTTGATGAGCGGGTTATATTGTATAGATTCTTATGATGGAAGAAGTCCAGGTTTCAGCCTGTCAGAATACCTTGGTGTCAAAGTAAATTTACACCAGTGATTTGCAAAGCCAAAGCATTGTACATTTACTTAATATCAACAATCTTAGCCAGCCACATTTTAGGATAAAACAATATTGCTATACAATCCCAAACTTTTAAGTGTCACCTGTTTTGTGAAAATGTTACTATGCACCAAAAAATAAACTTATTTTACTTTACATTGATCCTTGGATTGATACTTATTCTATAACTTGGAGCAATGGCTTCTCACATTTTGTCTTTTAATGTTTTGCCTGTCAATTTAGTATAATAAAACCCTTGTTTTTTTGTTTGTTTTACTTGCTTATATTTGGATGAGCTGACATTTTATTAAATAATTTTACTACATTTCCTTAGATAAAATTTTAGACCCCTGCCATTACATCCTTGTAGCTGAGCCTGTTATAAAAGATAACAGTTTGATATCTGTAGTTCACTGCATAATGTGTGGCATGCAAGCCCATGTTTGCAATCAAGGATAAGGGTCATTTTATATCAAATCAGGTTTTTCTTTCTCAGATTTTAGATTTGCCTGCGCATAATAGTTAATACATGATCAAAATTCTGGGAAATATTTTTGCTCAATTTTGAGAATTGCATTATTACAGGGTGAGGACGACTTTAAAAAAAAACTCAAACCACCAATTTTGCTCTTTTTCCATTTACAAAGGAAAATAATTGTACAAAATATGACATTTGCTTGTGCCTTGCAATCATGTTGATCTGTTAAACAGTGTATTGTCTGTGCCCTTACCAAATTTCATGGTTACAAAGAGATATATTTCTAAAGATATTAAACCCTAAAAATGGCTTGCCAAAATACCAAGGGATAAAACAAGTTCATTACATTCTCAAAATTGATTGGAAATATTTCTTTCCTTCTTTGGTGTTAAATAGAACATACAAAAGGTTTGAAAGGTATTTACCCACACTATACTGATGGAGCTTAAATAAATTGATAAATTGAGTCTATCTGTCCTACCACCATCCCTTTAGTCGAGAGCAAGACACCACGACAACTACTAACCAGACAACAGTAAAAATGTGCTCATGTTTGTGAACAAAGAATGTAAATATTCTAATGGACAGATTTCAATTAAATCTACTGAATGTGTTCATGTTCCCTAGAGTTAAACCCTTCCCATGCTATACACACTCTGACCTTCCCTCCCTCGCTCCAAAATGTCCTCCATGGACATCAGATTCCAGGGCCATCTGGAAGATTACAAAAGAACATTTTGAATACAATCATGCTCCTGATTGAATGAACCATTTTGGTTTTAATGACCTCATGGCTTTTCCCTGTGAGCTATAATTCACACAAGCATACACTTTCATTCCTACTTTCGGTAAGCCTTAAAGAACTGAAACACATTTGTGGTTTAATGCTTCTGTGAGTATTGCAGCCACTCCCGGCTGCTATTGGGGAAATAGATCTTTAGTCTTGTTACAACAAAACAGGTGACATATTTAAAAGCCGTCTAATATTTAGCAATATTTGTGGGGTAAGATAATTTGAATTTAAGTATGGCATTGGATAACCTTGATAAATCAATACAGTAGATTAGATCTTTTGTTGCTGCATGCTGGTTTAGCTGGTGTCGTTAAGGATGGTCAATATGGAGCTGGCCTGCGAGGCAAGTTTACTGCTGCTATGATCTGTCAGTTTACTGAGGCTTTCCTTTATATTCACAGAGTTCAGCTCCTCCTTCATCACACCTGGAGCAGACAAGGGTAGAAAGAAGAAGAGAGACATGTGAGATGACTGCAGCTAGTGGAGTTAGAAATGTGCAGTTAAGATAGATATGGATTATATATGCATTTTAAAGAATATGGCATAGAAAATGTTATGGAAATGGAACATCTCTAATTCACAAAAAAGTGTGAACTATAGATTGAGGTGGTTTTTGTCTTCTGCGAATCAGAGTTAATGTGCAAAATGATTGATGGAAACAGATTTGCTGAACAAACTCTGAAGTAGCGAACATTAAACCCACATGACTGATCAGCTGTTTCTGCTGCCTGCAAAAAAACATGTCTAGTACCTGTTTACTCCCACATCCATGCGTGGCCATAGCCATGTAGCCTAGTACGTGTCATTCTCTGACAAAGTTATGCTTTACATAGACTAGTTCATTCACCTAAAAGTGTTTAAGGAAACGCACCACATTCGCATTTTAATTTTTTGCAAACTTTCAAAAGTTTGCCTAAAATTTGCTTGACATTTTAAAGAAACACGGCTAATGTGTGTTGTAAAATCAAACACATACTGGAGTTAGCCAGGCTGCAGATGAGTCCTAAAGCACTGAACTTGACTTCGACCGCCTCCGCAGGATCCTCCAGCATCCTTTTCAGCATGGACAGCAGCTCAGCATCTTTAAACGGATCTTTCATAGACTCTATGGTGTTGATACACACATACACACCCACCCACAAATACACAGGTAAACACACACACAAATGCATTTCTAAATTTTCATTATTACTTTATTTCATTCAAATTTCTGTCATCATAAAGTAAACCAAACCAGTAAGAGGTGGTTGGTCCTGTGTATTCCTAAGTGTGGATTATTGATTACATTTGGCTGCACCTATTCTTCCCATGCAGTCTTTCTCTGGTTTCTCAATACTATACAGATACTTTGCCTCTGTCATTTTGTGTTAGGTGATTATTTGCTTCTGCCTCACACATTACATTAGTGGAAAGTTAAGCCCTTATAAGAGCCTTATACATGTTTAAAGGCCTTTACACTTTTTTTGTGCGAGTAAGTCAATCGTTTATTTATTTATTTGTTTATTTATTTCATAGAGAAAGTGAAAATGATGCAGCAAAAAGCAAATCGGATCAAGATTAATTTCTCTGACCTTTCGTAGCACGAATGAAGGCATCAACCAATCATGTTTAACGAAACGGATGTCATGTTTCAACTCATGACATTTGTGGACTGGAACTCTTGATTGTTTATGTTTGTCATCAGCCTGTATTGTATGACAAAGGACACAAAATTATAAAGACAATGTGTCAAAGACGACTCTCTGCACAGACTGCTGTAAATGCGGATTTTAGGGAACTGAAGCTGTTATATTCATCTGCAGGCAAACATGGGAGTTGCTGCCCCGATCAGTTAGCTTGTTAGTAACTTTGGTGTTTTAATGTATGATATATTATTACATCTTAACGGACTACACTGGAGCTGAGATGAACCTGGTGAATATAACCTGTAATATCATACCTTCAGCAAGCCGGTCATTGCTGCATGCTCCCCTGTCACTTGTTTGCATATTGGAGCATACTTCACTGCTGGTGTTAATAGTTTTCATGCAGGATATTCGCAGGCGATTATTTCACATATTCATGTAATTTATTTATCATGTCCTTGGTGTGTAAAGGCCTCGAAAGTGTTCATTTTCGGTCCTGGACTAATAATAAACCCTGTTTAGTCAGAGGTGCAGCCGTTTAACCATTGTGATGCTGACTACTGATCACACCAAGCAGTTTCTTTCTTTCACTCCATTATACTTTAGCTGAATTAAAACAGTTTAGAAGTTGCCTGATTTTGTTTTTGTGCTTCAATACATATAAACCCAGTCCAACCCAGTGCCATGACTAAATGTGACAAAACAAGCTCTGCATTTGTGTGTATTTGTTGCAGAGAGAATAAGCCAAGGCCACATCCAGAAAGGAACAGTGTTCCAGTTTAGTTACAAGTGAACAATTTTGAGTTGCTCGTACCTTTTATACATACAATTATAATAGTTGATGTAGTTGGAATTTGTTTTTCTTAAAAAGAAAAACCTGTACATGTGAGCATATTGTAGAATACACAAAGTAGGGTTGAGTGATTACTAATATCAAGTAGCATACAGATACTGTACTTTTTATGAGTATCCAGTTATTCAGTTATTTAAATATTCAATTATTCAAGTAAAAAGTGACAATACTATGATGAAGGAAAATCTTCATTTGGTAGCTGGCTGAAATGTATGCATTCAAGTTTATACTGGTGGTGTAAGCCCTGCCCATTCTGAGTACAGACATGGATAATGGTGTACCTGCTCATTCCATATATTGCAAAGGGGAGGCAAAAAATACAGCAAGAGGCTGTGTTCTTCTGAAAAAAAGGAGCCTATGGAATCACTTAGTTATTAGTTATTATTATTACTTAGTCCTACTTCTTTGGGATTCAGAAAAGCTGCAGAGTGCTTCCTGTAGTATTCCAGGCATTCATGCCCAGAACTCATTTTAGGAGTTTACATGATCTCAGGAATTACTTTACCGATGTCAATGGCAGATGCTATCGCCAGGGCAACCAGGGCCTCGTTTTGCATGATGACATGCTCACTTGTTGTCATGGAGATAAGCTGCCGAACCCCAGCTGCTTTGGCTACAGCACTGACAACTTCCTGTCAGAGAGAGGAAATCAGCCCATTACAGATGCTGTAGAATGTGCATATGCATATACAAGTTAAACTTCAATAAACTGGGTATGGCTTCCAAGAAGTAAGCAATTGTAAGTTTTAGTTCAAACCTATACTAACATTCAGATCAGAATCAACTGACTCACAGGATTGCGGCTGTGTCTGATAAAGGCAGCCAGTAGGCGACTGGCTTCTCCTCTGACTCCTGCATGGTCTTTGGCTTCACACCACTCCATGACCCGAGCCAGCAACTCAGCATCTCTTCCCAGCACCAAAGCTGCCTCCTCTGACACACACAGCAAAGTGAAGAAAACGAAAAGTACATTTGAAACACCTGTCTACTTCTAGGCTTGAAAATATTGAGATGAAATATTAAAATTAGCTGGATTTATCCTCCCGCGACTGGAAAAAACAACACCTTGCTAGACAGAACTAGTCTGTCTGATCCGTCTCTTATTCATGCAAATTTCCATGCAGCCCGGCCTGTATCAGACCAATCACAACCGCTTGTCTAATATGTGTAAAAAACAGTGTGAAAAAAAAGCAATGTTTAAATTAAAGACAGCAAGCATGTACCTCTTCTTTTGTAAATCCACCAACGTGATGTTTACTATGCAATGCATGCAGATGTTTATTTTAGTTTACCTACCTTCAGGGATACAAAGACTATTTGTATACAAAAGGCACCTTTTAATTATCTGCAAAAAATGTGTTTAATAAAAGTTGTGTCTGCTCTTTATCAATCACAGTGGAGAAATTGATCTGGTTTTGTAATAGCATGCAATCTGACATGTTATGTTTCTGTTTCCAAACACATTTTATCAAAAAGATAAACATATTTTATTTTTTCAAGAGGAGGCACTTTATTTATATTTTCAAGTGAGCTTGAAGGTGAACCGTTTACAATAGCAGGGACATTTTGTTTACAAAAAAAGCATTAAAATAAAAGCAATCCTTTCTTTGTCATTGGTAGTATATTTTCAAGAGGGAAGAAATCAAGTCAGGTGTGAAAACAACGGAGATTCAATTTTTAGGCCATATAGCCCGCGCCTACTTTCTGCTCTGTTTTCCTTTCTTTTCTATCCTTCTCCTTTTGTTTTCAGACTAACATCTCCCACACACACAAACCCAGTCATTTACAAAAGTTTGCCACAGTTCCCATCAAATCTTACACCACACCATCACATGCTCCACTCGATTGTATTAACTAACTGACTAGCTGTACTTGGTGTGTGATTGTACTGTAAATACATTACTTTTAAATGCTGAAGGCTATTCCTGTCAGGCATGAATATTTACAGTCTTTGAACACCATGCTCACCTTGTCCATCCACCATCATGCGTAGTGTACCCAGAAGTTTGAACTGAACTGGCGGCATGTCAGAGCGCAGCAGAGTCTTTATCCTTTCTGTCACTCCATCCTCCAGCATCCGCACCTTGTTGGTAGCTGGAAGACATTAAAGTCAAACTGAAGCCCTTCACAATGTAATGTAAGCAGTGTCTGTGTTTGCATGTACTACTTTGTATGTTTTAAGCCTTTAAGTTTCAAGCATTACAGTTTTCGTCATTTTTCTTTATTTAACCATGTAAAGTAGTAATTTGCCCATTAACACCCATCTGAATTGTTTCAGTAGGTTTTTGAAGATGACTCGGTGACTGTTATGTGTCTCTTGGTGTGAAAATATGTACATGATCTTTAAAAAGTGTTAAACTTCTGACTAATAACTTCAGTATTTGGTCAGTGGAACCATATGTCTAATGTTTTGCTTTCATCAGTACCAGGAATGGCCAGGTTCCTGAGCGCGCTCAATCCAGCATGTTGAACAGACACGTCTCCTTCATCGACATGCTGCTCCAACAAGGTCAGGATGTGTGGAACCACACCGAGGTCCAGCATCTTCACACAGTTACTGTCTGAAAGAAACACAGCAAGCCAACAAAGACACCTTAAAACCAGATTACTGTATTACATTACATATCCCACTTCAAAGTGAGAAGCCATGTAAAATGTTTAATTTGATTAGCACAACCAGTTGTTGAGCAGGAAGCCTGAAGCCCTCACAGCAGTTATTCACATTGCCTTGTTGGTAATGCAGCCTTAGCGCCGAGAACGCTGTATTGACATCAATGGCAATATCCTGGATATCTCCTTTGGAATATGAAGAATTGTTTTTTCTACAAGAATTTAGGGAATAAATACTTTTGTCTTTGTGATGATTTTGAGATTAACAAACATTAAGATTTTTAGTAAGGGATGATGCCTGCGGAGTCAACTGCCTGACGTGCATTTGAGGACGGTTCTGCCTCTATATTATCCAATAATTCCTGATACTGGACGCACCAAAGGGCATTATCGTGCTTGTCGTATGGTCCCTGGGTAAAGAAAAAAATGGAAGACCATCAAATAATATTTCCATGCGTACTGTGATCCACACAAAGTTTTTTAACAAGCAATCACTCAGTTTCCCTGGCAAAACTTGAGGCTTTGAGTAGAACTGAACCAATAATTATCACCCCATAAGGTTTTTATGCAATGGAAACATTGTTCACTACTCCAGTGAATAAGGTGAACTTAGATATGACTTAACAATGGGGGATAAACTCAGCTCATAGACCTATTTGGCTCAGCTATAACCCATAGAGCTGACGTCATGCTAGCAAGATTTAAAGTCAATAACTTAGAGTATGGTTTACAAACTTAAAACAGAATCTTACGGTATGTTTAACAACAAGACTAGTTTGCAACCCAGTCATGTCATTGTCCCAGATTTTCACAAACAAATGATATTCCATGTGCACTGTCAGCCACAGCCTGAAGTTGCGAGTTTGAATAGTCAATGTAATGTGAAATGATGGCTTGTGATAAAAAGTCAGTCAGTTCAAAGGGACAGTGTAGTTCTACTGGTTGCAATTGTGTGTTACAGACGCCAACAAAATTTTGTATGTAGCTGCATTTAAAATTAGTACAGAATATTTTGGGGTGTCATTGCCTCCCAGGGAATATTCTTTTTAAAACCAGTGGGTGATATCATTGAGAGGTTGTTACAGTCTGTGTTCTTTTCAAACAAAAATCTCACCGTTCCTTGCAAAGTTGGCAATGGCGAGGGCTCCAGACAGCTGCAGCTGGGTATTGGAGCTCTGCAGCCAGGAGAGAACATCCTGATACACCATGCCTGATCCCTCACCAAAACACTTCTGCATGGACTCATCTGAAACACACACACACACACACACACACACTGCTTTCAGACATATAACACATACAGAGACAAACAGTATTAGTCTGTTCTCTGCCTGTGTCACACTTTCACCCACAAAGGTCACATTATGTAGATCAGGGCTGGCAAAAGTTGGCCTGCCATAAGGTTCAGTTTGGTTTGCCAGATATTTTCTTTTATCAACAAAAAATAAATAAATATATATACTGTATATAAATAGAAAATGTTTGAGCTGTACGTAAAAATACTAACAGTTATTTTTACATAGTCTAAGCATAGACGGCAGAGTGACACTTTGCACAGAAAGTCAGTCAATTAAGGCAACTTTTCTCCTGAAACTTAAAACCTTTTTGTTTCTTTTTCATTTTTCCTCATCTTTTCAACACTTGCACTTTAAACTATAACACCTGGAACAATACATCAACTAGTGCTTCAGAAGAATCTGCACCATGAACAAGGACAATATAATCATCATGAAACCAGGCAAAGCGAACTCCATTCCCAGCAACAACAGATTCCGGCTGGTTTCACTCTCCAGCTCAGGTACACCAACACTATCTACATCACCAAAACCCCCACTTAAAGGAACGGACCTTGAACTCAGTGATCAATACCAACAAGAAATCATGCCAAGACGCAAAACAGCTACTCTCAATATGGAAACAGATGACCACAGAAGGAAGAAAAGCAGTAATCTCAGTGGACAAACTATACATAGATGGGTAGCTTTACAGAAACAACAGCATTACCCTTAACGCACACCTGCACACACTGACACACACTGACACACACACTCATATCAACATTAATTTCAGACTTATATTATTGCTTTTAAAATGTCATCTCTCAAATTTGTAATGCAGAAGTCCATGGAATTGGTTCATAGCCAAAACTACAAAATTACAAGCAGACATATGTTTATTGAAAGAAACACATCTTTCTGAATCAGACCATATACATGAAAATCATCACAATTCAATCATTTTTTTTTTGCTCAATCCAGAACAAAGAGGGGTTTTATTATAAGAGCTGCAAGAGCATTGCCGGCTCTCGTCATAGGCCATACAGGAGGTGGCCTAGAGTGCCACATACTGGAGGGATGCCACGATGCTCATCTCAGGTCAGAGAGCGAGAGAGAGAGTGACAGGTCCGACTGACAGATGTAAAGAGGCAGGTTATAGGCTATCTCTCTTTACATTTCAGTTTCTTAGAATGAAAAGGTCCAAGCTCTCTGGTGCAGAATTTAGAAACGTAGAAAAGAATTCCCAGTATTTAGGTATGGCATCTTTTATATAATTAAAAAAGTGTGTTGTTTAAAGACATTTCATTTGTACTAGCTAGCTAAATTGAAACAAAGTAAAACTAGTTAATAATGCTATATAATGAATCTATAGCTGCTAAGAATGTTTATGAATCATCTAAATGTCAAGTCGCTGTCTGGCTAACTGCTGCTGCGTCTAGTGTTTCTCCTCCTACCTAGAGTGTTTGACATTGTGCTGAAATCTGCAAAAATCCGCTGACCATTATGGACTAATAATTACCCATATTGTTGGGTAAGTGTAACTATTCAATTGTAGTGAAACCTCTTTTATTCTACTAATGCATAATCACAAGTAGGTAATAATTTGTTATGTTGAACCACCGGTGCAGTGTGTAGGCTGCAGCAGTTGTTTGTCCTTCTTTGTCTGCTGCAGCTACATATATTTGCTTGTAATAATGTACATACAGTAATATTCAAGCTAATCTACACTTTAACTGTCGAGATGCACCCAGAACATTTTTGCAGAAGCCTCCAGCAGCTGCTGGAGAACAGCACTCTAATCTGCCATCTACACCACTCTCTGAAGCCTGTTAATTTAGACAATCATTTGTGGTCTCTGATACACTGCTATGTTGTTATCATTTGAATTTTTGTTGTTGTACCAAGACCATCCTCTGACCACTATACAATTCAAGCAAGCCATCAAAAAACATCCATTCAAGCAGGTATACCTGTTGTAATGGTAATGAAAATGTCTGCCATGCTCGGCTGATGTGCCAGGTCAAACCGACAAGAGCCAGGATGACAAATGTAATGGAAAAGAACCAACTGATGCATGCTTAGCAGCCTGCATGTGGTCAGACCAAAGCAGTGTTATTACTTAACAATGTATTGACTTCAGCGGAGCTCATAATAACCCTGTTTAATGTGACACCAATCAGGCTTCAACCAATCGTGGCAACTTGAGGTGAAGACATGCTAGGTTGTCACTGAGCAAAGCTCTTCTCATCCAGCCAGCAGTGCCGTATGCTACTGCCAGCTGTAGCTCCAGTCAGCAGAGAATGTGCACGACATTATTATACGGGACAGTGCCTCGGCACATGGGCATCAAACACAAGAAGAAAAACGTATTTATAAAAAGTCAGAGTTTGAAATATTTTATTTGTTGTCCCACATTATCCTTAACTGTATACTTGCAATGCTAAAATACTTAGGATGATTTGAATAATGTGTTTTGATGTTCAGGGCGGGGCGATACTGTATGTATATCCCAGCAAACAATTTAATGTTTGCGAAACGTTCCACGAAGGTTGCCTGAAGGGTGGGGGAATGTTCCCTGGACCCCTAAGTGAACGGTCCTTGATCATAATTTTGGAAAGTTAAAAAATACAAAAAATGAGACCTTATTTCATTTAAAAAAATTAAAAAAATAAAAAATCACTTTTGTTTTTTATCGTACTCCGAAAGTCAAGTCAGGATATGTAATTGCAGCTAACTTGCATCTTTATATCCAAATATCAGCTGTTCCTTCCTGGAATATGTATCAGTTTTGTCAGTTTTATCAATTTTTTATTAGTAACCATAACTGTCTATGAAGGAGGTAATAGTTAATTTATGTTCAATTTAACTTACATATCTGAAACATCCAACAACTACCACAATACTGTTTTTTCCCACAACCATTGGATGCATCATTTTCCATCTGTTTGTGGTCTCTTTGTCATGGACTGACGGAAGAACTGAAGTAAACAACCCCAAGATGCAATGAGATCCAATCACTTAGACTACATTCAGAGATAATCTGGGATGCATGTGATCACATTGGCCCTCATTTATCAATGTTTCGTGAAAACGGGTGCAGATCTGAGCGCAGAATTGGTCTTACGACAGGACACACGTGTGATTTATGAAACATTCGTATCTGATCAATTCCAGCGTACGAATGATCGGGTCTTGATAAATGCGGCGTCTGAATTTGATCGTCATTAACATGTTACGCCCTTAAATATTCCTGGTTCGGAGGCCTCGCCCACTGAGGTCAAAGATGGAGAGAAGAAACTCTGGCAAGAAGAGAAACTTTTCCGAGATGGAGATCGGCATCCTGGCAGCGCCGGCACATCAAAGGCTCCATTCACTAATGAAATGTTGTGCAAAACTGAACAGGTCACAATAATATGGCTCACTTTCTCTGTGGTATACAGCAGAGCTCCCCCTGCTGGTCCGAGACGGAGCCACCTGCCCTTCAGCACCCCGAAGCAGCTCCACTGTGACCGTGTTCCTGCTCTGCAGCAGGTTTGCCAGCGGGGTTATTAGATATTCCAGTTGTCATGTTAGACTATTTTCATATTTTATTTTACAAAAAAGTGGTATCAGTAAAAACGTAAAAAATAATCGGTTTTGATCTGTTCTAAATGTGACTGCTTATGCTTAATGACAGCTGAGCTTTGTTTAATAATTATTTTCAGACTCAGCCAGATTTTGCTGTGCTGCACCGCAAATCCAGACTCAAATTTGCGTACACGAGCTCAGACCTGACGTGAGATCTGATCGTAGCTTCCGCTCACGTCCAAATTGATAAATGCCGAAGTTTGCGTGTAAATGGTCGTACGCACGGTTTTCTGCCGTACGTTCGTTTGATAAATGAGGGCCAGTGTGTCCTGGGCCACATTGAAGGACTGCCAACTCAGCTGACATACTCCATGGAACAAAACAAAGAAGCCATAATAACAGACAGGATGAATTACACACTGTCAGACTTCCATGTGATTCAGTCTTATGTAAGTTACAGGTTGGGTCTCTCTTAACCTGCCAATGTTAGCAGCAGACATTTTTGAACAGTGTCTGTTTCAACTGATCCAACCACTGAACTAGTAGCCACAGTATCCCCAGACTCCCTTATGAATCACGTGATTTTAGGAGTTTAAGAGCATGAGAAGTAACTTGATCTGTGAAGTGACTTTGAGAAGTTTTCACAGCATTCCATCTGTATGTGTGTGTGGTTTTTAGTTGTGTATGTGAATGAGTTTGGTTTCATATGAGTATGTGAGAGGTTATTCTGAATATATCACTAACGGCCCCTCATATTCACGTGTCAAAGCTAATGGACAGTTTTAGTCAGCTGTACTCTCGATGATGAAATATAAATGTGTGGGCACAAGGCAGAAGAGAAAAACTGAAACTAATCCCTTTTTTATCAATACAATTAAGACTAGAATCTATCGATCTATCTATAAAGACTTTGGGATCGATCTGCCCACCTCTAATTTAGACTAGGGTATACTTAACTAAGCATAACAGAGTAAATGTAACCCATTAACACTCATCGCTGCTCTCAACCCATTTGGGCTGGTCTCATCCCAGGGGTCTGGAGGCAACCCTAGGATGGACTAATAAGTGAAGGGGTAAATAAAGCTGAAACAGCACAAACACTTAAATCTTAATTACAAACTCACAAATTAACCAATATTCTGATTGACCCAGCCTGACTAACCCTACTGACCTGCTCTGGAGCTCCCTGACGGTGCCACATTCTTGCTTAGAGGCCTGTGGACAGGGCAGCACTGCCCCTAATTATTATTATTATTATTATTATTATTATCATTATTATCATTATTATCATCATTATTATTATTATTGCATATAAATGCCTGACGGTACATTCATATCACTATCACACCAGCCCGACATACAAAGCAAGATAACTGTATTGTAATGTTTTTACTTGTCCTAGTGTCTTTATTCTGTCTGACACAGAATTGATGCTCTACACACAAATGCTTTTTGCACTCACCTCCTAAAAGCAGGGACACTATGAGGTTGGATGCGATTTTGATGCTGCAGAGGTCGTGAGGGTCAGAACCTCCCTGTAGACCCCGAATCATCTCTGATAAAGCCTCAGGAACTCCTGACTCTGCAAACTGCAGCTTCAGTGTATCTGGTGGCACAACACAACCAGACAAGACTTACTTTTGACTTTTTAAAGATTAATTTCACCATCATTATAATCATTATGTTATGGCTCATCCATACCATGCTTTGTTCACTGATTGTGAGTTACTTCCACCTGGTCACTGCTTTAGAGTTCAAGCTGTCAGGACTAAGAGGACTAAATCTGCCTTTGTCTCGATGTTATAAGGCTGGTCTACCAACAGATTTCTTCCTCTGTCCTCCTAAAGGAAGATTTTGTGTCTGTGCTTTTGTCCGTGCTTTACTGCATGATTGACCATTGATTCTGTTCTTGTTTTTCAATGTAGTTTACCACAGCCACAACCAGAGTAAAAAAATGGGGGACTACCTCAGTATACTCACTTGGTAAGTGTCTGGTGGTTCATCATAAAGCCTGACTCTCTTAGTCTAAATATGTCTATATGATGTTTAAAAAGATCGAAGCTGAAATATCAGGTCATGCTTGATGAAACCAAAGTTTCATCAATAAGTCTTCCCTATCCCAGACTCCTTGATGAAACACCCTGCAGGTCTTACCACTCTCGCCCAGTGAGCCCAGTATTTCCAGAATGATATGCCGACGTTCTGCATCAGGCGCCCGTTTCAGCTGAAATGTCAGCACGTCTGCCACACCCTGCTCTGCCAGGGCGTCCCGCGCAGAATCTGAAAACACAGGGCTCTATAACTATAGACAGTGTTGACTGTAACTAACTATCCTGGCCACCTGTTTAAGTCATTATACATTTGAATTCTACAGCCAATTAAACAGAACAGCTTTTTGAAATGGTTGATTTCCCGCTCTCTTCTTGAAAACAGTTTGACTTTTAACATCTTTTAACAATGCTGGTCTCCCTTTATAGGACAAGTTTGGTGCCTTCATCCTGCTTACATCACTGCGTATTCATTTTAGAATTCATCTATTTTAATGGAAATTGAACACAAAACATAGGAAAAATGCTGCATATCGCCCTGATAATACAAAATGTGAACCTGTAGGCAATCTGTGTTTTATATCACTAGAACCCCAGGAGAGCACATGAAAAATATGTAAATGCCAGGGCAACCCTGTAGCTGTAAAGATACTTTTGAAATACTGATAAGATGTCATTCAAATCACAGCTGTATAAAACAAATATATTATTGCAAATAATATTAAAAATATTATATAATAATACAAATACAATAATTACCCATGTCAGCCAGATTACATAGGGCCAGCAGGCAGACGTTGACCAGTGGGTCATTCTCTGGATACTCCCTTATTATGCTCACCAGTCTGGGGATCACTCCATTCTGGACTAACTGGTCCTGTTGGTATGCTGTGTGAGAGGTCAGACAAAAAGTGATGAAGGATAAAGTGATAAAGATAAACACAGAGTTTTATTATTATTCATTCAATTTAGTTTTGAAGTCCATAACTCTTTATAGCCTTCAAAAGAAAGCAGGGTCTGCCTCATAAACACAGTGTTTGTCATCAGTGAACCCTGCTGACTGAGTCACCGCTGTCAGAACAACTCACAGTTGTCAAAGCAGATGCGTCCAATGGCCCTGCCAGTATTCAGCAGCATCTCCTCGTTGTTGCTGTTCAGATGGGGAACCAGCACCTTCACCAGGTCTGCCTCAATGCACGGCTCCCTAACTGATGCTACAAAACACACACAGGATGAAATTTCCATCTTAACCTCTGTCCAACCTGTGACCACACCCAGATACTGTGGCAGGGTGAATCCAACACAAAGACCAAGTTTGACTGACTCGTGTCTTTTTTTACAAACAAAAATACAAGCTATCAGAATAATTCTACGTATAATTACTTTTAGGCATTTCAAAAATAAAAAAATCCTCTCTATGCTGGGAAAATATTCTAAGCACGGGTTACATATATTCATGTAAATTTTTCTTTCATTTATGCTGAATGAGGCACTCAAAAACTTTAAATTGTGTAGTATTAGCACCATCAAAAGTCATGGTGTAAAGAAACAAGTATGTTGTCCTCAAAGTCCTCAAGAAAGTGGAAATTTGAACATTTACGATTCCATGACAAACTGTAAAACTCTATCTGTTGATAAAGACCATGTCATAAAAGATGAGGTTCTAGCCCAGTCATCTAAAACCTTTTGTCAACATTGACAACAATAGGCAACAATGTAGTTTTATTTTATCATTTGTGGGTGAAGTATTGTAAAAACTTATCAGGTTTTGTTATTTTTTAAAGAACATAAGCAGTATCCTACCTTCTCGTGCCATCTCTGCCACCACCAGAGCCACCTGGCAGCTCAGACTGCTTTTACACCGTAAGGCCTGAGCCAGTGTGGGTAGAATACCGCTCCTGGCAATCTCAACAGCAGCATCTTTCTCTATTGACACACAAATCCATTTGTTCAGAATAAAAACAATGGCCGGATATTCAGTCAAAGCACACACTGGAAATACAGTATGTAAAGCTCCTTTTGGATAACAGTTTTTAGTTTTTAGTAAAGTCCTGCCACTGTCAGACTTTAACTTGTACCTCGTGTGACAGTCCAACAGGCAATGGGTCAAACCCTTACACGTAATCAGTGCAAGGGTTTTGAAACTCAAGACAAATGAGGACATTAGCTGAGCTGACCCTGTCCTCTTCTGAGCACAGTATTATGTTTTTCAGATGACAGTATGCAAATCTTGATGGACACACAGTTAGGAAATAACTTTTGAGGGGCTGGTTTACTGTTTGATGACCAGATCAGATCTGGAATCTGATAACAAACAAGAGTTAATGGATGGATGCGTGGAAGGTGTGTGTGTGTGTCTGTGTGTGTGTGTGTGTGTGTGTGTGTGTGTGTTTAGGCAAGTTACATGACTTACTCTTTTCCAGCAGAGCAGCCAACACTGTGTCCAAATGAGGCTTGAGCTCCTCCTCAATCAGCTCTGTGCTTACACTGATAGCCTTTAGTGCCTCACTCAGGGAGTCTGCAACACACAAACAAACATGCATCACCACAAACATTAAAGTTAAGAATATGCCAGCTTCAAAAGTCCTACTTATTCCACCTGAAAAAACATGTCAATTAAAATAAAATATTAGTTGAATGAAAAAGAAAACATAATAAATTGTAGTGGAGGAAGGGGCAATACATGGAGGGAGCATGAGGGCATCAGCAGAGCAACAGTGAGAAGATCCAGATTATGATGATGGTATGTTAGTAGGCAGCTGATAGCCACACAGCTGTGAATTGACATTGTGAAGTGTAAACAAAACAGCTGATGCCTATCAGATGTTTCAAGAGCAGCATTACTGCTCCAATTAGACTAACTAGTGCATTGCCCGTAGGAAATATGTATTCCTATAGAAAAGTGTGAGGTTAAGTAGCTTTGTCATGGATGGCCAATGAGGCTGTTTGAAGGTGGAACGTCAGGGATATTTTGGTTTGTTGTGAAATTCGATGTTCCAGGGTATAATTGGCCGTTTTTTTACTTTTTTTGATTTTGCCATTATATTTCATCTTAAAAACTATTTACTGTGCCTTGCTTGGTGTCATTATTTTCAGCACAACCTCACATGTGTGACTGTACAGTTATTTTTTCATTTTGACATACTGTATTAACACAATGGACCTAAAATCCTAAAAAACAAAATTCGAGTAGGAAAAAGTTAAGATTTTTTACTGTGAAAACCACAAATATGTTTAACGAACCATTTTTATTACTTATAATGCAAGTATAAATTGTTGTTTGCTAAATTTGTGCATAAGTGTTTGAAATGTACAAAGTGTACATTTAAATGCAGGCAATGCCTCTGGCTCAGGCCTCCCTCAGCACCTTCCTGCCTGCTCCACATTCAGCATTCTCCTCATTGTTTTGACTCATTAAACAAAAAAAACGA
>CAEMYA010000733.1:288613-343384 GCA_903131615.1 Diplodus sargus | reverse complement strand
CACTCATATAGACACACACACACACACACACACACACACACACACACTCACTCACACTCACACACACACACACACACACAGAAGGGGATGTTAGATTTGCAGGTACTCACCAGTATCTGTCATGGCTGCTGGTAGGCAGGCTCTCTGCTGCCTGGCTCACTGCCTCTGCCTGTGTGTAATTGTGTGTGTGTGTGTGTGTGTGTGTGTGTGTGTGTGTGGCTAGCAGAGGAGCTAGCCTCCCTTCTTGAGGTCAGGTGTACCCCAACTTTGTCTCTCACTCCGTCTGTTTCTCTCTACTCCTTGCTCTCGCTCCCTCAATCCCATTATCCAACTGTCTCTGCTTCCTTCTCTCTCTCTATATATATAAGTCTCTGCCTCCACCCTTCCTGCTCTGCGCTCACTGCGCTTGCGCTCTCATCCTGCTCATGTGTTCCTTTCCCAACTCTCTCTCTCTGACTCTCTATCCCTCTCCCCTCACAAATTCATATAAGCTTTAATGTGTAAATCTCAACTGTATATAGGAGGATGGTAACAAATCAAAAAATATTAATTAAAATATTCATTCAAATCAAATGTAATAACCATGAATCATGGCGCACAAATTAAATATTTAACTGGGTGGCAAATTTTTTCCACTCTTTTCAAGAAACCTCATTTTAAACGATTGGGGAAAAAATAGAAGCCTCTTTAACAAAGTGGCTAAGGGAATGTGACAAGAAGGTGGTCCATGTAAGTTTTTTCTTAATGGTGTAATTGGAAAGAAATAGTGAGGTAATATCACTCCCCTTCCACTGGTCCACAATGGGATTTTTTCAGAAAAATATGTATGGAGTGAATGGAAACAAATAATTTTTTGGTTCCTTTCAAATTCTGCCAGTAATTACACAAGTGATATTTGTCAATTTAAAAGATACATTTTTCATCTTCAGAAAGTCGCAAAAATACATGAGCTAGATAACCCACCCAAGAGTTGCGTAAGTTCTTTAGCACTCATTGAAACTCATAACTAAATCTTTATATAACCAGTACCTTGTATTAGCGTGCTCAGAGAATTACTGCTACCTCAAAGACACCTTCAGTGATAATTCCAGGGAGCGAGACCAAAGCCACTGTATGTCTCTGATTAAGCCATCTGAACACTAGATTTTGATGGGAAGGAGCCCAGCTGGAAAGAGGTCAAGGGGGTGTTGAAGAAGGCAAGATTAAGCATAGTGAGTGCAGAACCTTAAAGGATATCTAAAGTTGCCCAAGGTTAATTGACAGGCTCTGGAGGATCCTGAAGGTGATCTGGAGAAGGGGCAAGGTGACCCATCAGTGGAGGTAAATGAACGGGGTATTGATTCTGAAGGAGGAAGAGTTGAATAACAAGGATCAGTTTAGAACCATCTTTCTCTATAGGGCGAAGATATTTTTCAGCACATTGCCAGGCACCTGAAAGACTACCGCCAACATTGACATTGTTGGCAGAGGGATATTGAAAGTACTGGGTTGTCTGGAGCACACAGGTGTGGTCATCCAGCTGATCGGGGAAGCCTGAATGAGGGGACCTGGTTGTGCTGCCACTGGAACTTGCAAACACCTATGGGCCATACCTCACAAGCTGGTCGAAGAGCCACTGAATCGGCACCATATCCCAGTCAAGTTCAGGGACCTCATCTGGAACAACTACAACAGCTTCAGTCTGAGAGTCTCTGCTTGGCTAAAACCTCATATTGGCACAAGCTTGAAAAAGGGAATAATCACTGGATGTGTTACTTTTGTGATCCTCTTTGTGCTCGCCATTAAAACGCAGGTAAAGTCTTCTGAGGTTCAATGCAGAGGGCCCCTCACTAAGTCTGGTGTGAGACGCCCACCCATTAGAGCCTTCATGGATGGCCTGATTGTGACAACAACATCTGTCCCATAGAGCAGGTGGAATTAAGGTGGAATTTCAGCTTCACAATTGGTAGTACCCAGATAGCATCTATCACTGAAAAGCCAGTTAATGGCTGAAGCACAGGGTGCTGGTGGGTGCAGTGGCCTGTGGAAGCGCCGGCCTGGGTAGCAGCAGAACACCTTGCTACGACAAGGTGCAAGGGAAGTGTAAAGAAGGATTGGCTGACTTCGGTTATCCTGAAAAACTATTCCTGGTGCAGGGAAACTAACCCACCATAGATGAGCTATTAGAATAAAAAATTCAGGATTTTAAATACAGAAATAATTTGTAACAAATTCCGGCTGGTGACTGTGCAAAGGAAATTCATAATGGTAAATTATACTTTGATTTAACCACAGTGCTCTTTAGCATCACCATAAGTACATCATAAGTGGCAGTCAACCACAAGTATCATTAAATAGAGCACCCAGTGGACCAACATCCCACCATACAGTATGTGATCAACAACCCAACAGCAGCTCCAATAATGTGTATAAAACTAAAGTAAACATCACATAATCGAACACCAAGTCTTGACATTACTAACGTAAGCACGTACACACATGAGGGACAAAAGACTGGCTGTGTGGCAGAAGATCAGCTACATAGGGGATAACAGGTGGCTTGATTAGGTGCACTGCAGTGGCCCATCCCCCAGAATGTACCATTGTGATGGGGGAGTTTGATTATCGTTTGAACAGGAAATCTGTGCAATCTTAATGTCATAACTTGCTACATACTACCTAGTCAGGCTGGGCAGGAAGAAGGGCAAGCGGACCACAGGGCGGGTGTAGATTCACCAACCTTGACCTGGACAGTCCTTACTTTGCTCTTGTCCCCTGGTAGAGTCTGAGTAACCCTCCCCACAGACCACAATGCCCGAGGTAGTTGCTGATCAAGTACCATCACCGTGGTGCCAACTTGGATACTTGACTTGTCAGAGTACCACTTCTGCCATGCTTGCAGATCAGGAAGATAATACTTTATAAAGTGCTTCCGGAAATGGTCTGCGAGTAGCTGACTGTGCCTCAATTTCCTGCTGCTGAGGATCTTTGATTGTGGGTACACCAATTGTGGCAGGGATGCATCAGGCCGCCCCGTAAGCAAGGTGTTTGGAGTGACTGGGTTACACTGCATGAAAAGTGGGATTTTCCCCGTCCCTGTAAACGGCCGAAAATCTCCTTGGGCTTGTTTAAGGGATCTAATCTCTCTCTCCCAGCAGCCACCAAAGTAGGGTGCATTTGGTGGCTTGAAGGAGAATCTGATTTGCTGCAGGGCAAGATGAATTGAAGCTTTGGCTGGAGGGAGGTAAAGGTTTCCTTTAACTCTCTCCTTCCTCCTCTGAAATTAGTGCCCTGATAAGTTCAAATGGCTTGCCTATGCGGGCTACAAATCTCCGCAGTGCCATGAGGAAAGACTCAATAGCAATACTGAAGAGGAGATCAAGGTGCACAGCTCGTGTTGTCAGGCATTTGAATGTAATCCCCTATCTCTTCTCATTTTTTCCTCCTACTTTGATAATGTAAGGACCAAAACAATCTACCCCTGTTGAGTAGAAAGCTTGCTTAAGTAGTTGGAGCGGGCAGGTCGGCCATTTCTGGTACTTCTGGCTTGCCATGCAATTTCGTGCACTCTGTACATTGTCATTGGTGGTGTTTGACGGCTTCCCGTCGCTGAAGAACCCAGTATCTCCGCTGTATTTCAGCAAATACATGCTCTGCACCTGGATGGTTTAGTTGCTTGTCAGAGGCTTGGGTGATTGACCAGGTGACTTTGTGCGAGGGGTCAAGCACCACAGGATGAATAGTCTCTGTGTCAAGGAAGGTGGTGTGGCGTAGATGGCCGCCCATATGAATCAGCTGTGCAGCATCATCTGGCACTGAAGACAGGGTGAGAAGACAACTGCTGCTTGACAATGTTTTACTTGCCCTTAGCTGTTGGAGGTCTGCTGAGAAACAATCCTGTTGCACCTGTTGTAGGAGGCTGTTTTCTGCTTCATGGTAATCATCTGGTGTGAGTGGTGTTTTAAACTGTCAGGCACTAGTGAACTTGAGAGTGAGGGTACTGTGGTGAGACTACAAAAGGATGCTTTCCTTTCCTCACCATCGGTGGGAGCTGGTTGTGGTTGTGGTGTTTCCGGCCACTGGTCCAAACTATCATAGAGAAAAGATGGACCTTGACTCCACTGGCTCTGTGGGGTCAGTTCTGAGAGTGGCTTTCCACATGTGATGGCGTCAGCAGGGTTATGGGCTGAGTCCATGTATCGCCATGACTCTCCGTCAGTGAGATCCTGAATGTCAGCATCACGGGTGCCCATGAACACTTTGAATCTGCAGGTGTCTGATTGTTGCCAGCTGAGCACAGTGGTGGAGTCTATCCAAAGAGTGAAGTGATGAACGGGAATGGTCAGCTCTACACGTAACACTTTTGCCAACTGTGCCCCTGTTAGCGCTGCACACAGCTCCGGGTGACAGATGGATTGTTGCTTTTTTGGGGCTAACCTGGAATGGGCTGTGAGGAATGAAACCTCCACTTCTCTCTGTCCAGAGATATGCCGCCATATGCCCACTCTGAGGCATCACAGAAAACATACACCTCCTTCTGATTGCCTGGGGCGTCCATGTCAGGGCTGGTGTAGCACTGGGGTAGTCTGATGCTCTTCAGGGTGGGGATCTCTTTTTCCCATTTCTTCCGCCTGTCAAGCAGTTCTTGCAACAGGGATGGGTCATCCGAGTCTCAGCTCTTATCCCAATGTAGCTGCACCACAGTCTTGGCTCTGGTAGTGGATGGTACCAGAAACCCAAGGGCAAGCAAGGACTCTGTACATTGTAGGCATGGTGGTCTCTGGGTAGCCAAAAGGAAGGTGCTTGTAGGAGAGGGTGTCAGACTAGCAGTGCCAATGCAGTCCATTGGCAGGTTCTTGGGTGTTGTGCTGGCCCTGTATGATCCACAGCTCCGCACTGTCTGACCGGGCCTTGGATGGTAGGTGAGAGATGACTGTGGGCCGGTTACTTGCCCACTGCCGCAGCTCAAAGCCTACTTCTGCTAGTACCTGCCATAGTTGGTCAACAGAGACTGCTGGTTATACCAGAGGGACAGGAGGTTGCTGGTCAAGGAGGTGTGAGTAGCAGTTGGTTGGAATGCAGCAGCAGGTAGCCTTGACAAGATGAGAGCAAGCGATGGAGCACAAAGTCTCATGGGCTGAGATTTGGAAAGCTCTTGATCCAGGCTGTGTATGGTGTGTTAATAACTCATTCAACTTGTTATGTTGTGGTAAGGCAGAGTCAACAGCTTGCCCAGTACTTGTGGTCCCATGACCAAGTCCTAAAGGCCACAGCAAAAAACATTAGCAGTCGGGTCAGCCACTGCAAGATGTAAGACCATTTCTTTTGTGAAGGCAGGGGAGAAGAGAACAGCTGCCAAGAGCACTTCATCTTGTCTTTTAGCAACAGCTCAAGACTGGAAGCTTAAGGTTGACCAGGTGCATTCATGGGCCATGCCACCCCTCATGTGATACTATGCCCCCTTTCCCCAACCCACCTGAGGGCCAGGCTTCTGGTTCAAACTTTGTGTTTTATTAATTCATATATTTTTTTAAATATTAAAAGTGAAAATTGTTAAGCTAAACTAAATGTGACAAGTGGGGCAGCAGAGCAGAATGTGTCCATATAGGGGAACTCTCGTGAGACTCGCCAGACTCACGTTTGTTCTCGTTTGTCGAGTCGTGTGGTGTTGCGCGGTGGTGGTGTTGGCGGCCAGCACCGTTCATCTAGACTTACTTGGGAGGTATGTTACGAAATGCTTAGACATTATAGTGTATGCTTAAGTTGTTTGGTTCTCATCAGAGTTCAGATTACTTATTGTTGTCATTGCACTTCTAGCATCTTCTCTGGTACCGTTGGTGCATTAGATTTTTTTTCATGGGGCCCAAAATCCCTGGCAGCGCCCCTGGGTGGGGTTATCGAAAGTTCCGTGAATATACAGTCATGGACAAAAGTATTGGCACCCCTGGAACTTTTCAAGAAAATGCACCATTTCTCCAAGAAAAGTGTTGCAATTTCAAATGTTTTGGTATACACTCCTTAAAGTGCATTGGGACAACACAAAAACGCAGAAGAAAAAAGCCAAATTTGACATCATTTTACACAAAACTGAAAAAATTGGGTGGGACAGAACCATTGGCACCCTCAACTTAATATTTGGTTGCACACCCTTTAGAGAAAATAACTGAAACCAATCGCTTCCTATAGCCGTCAACAAGTTTCCTAAACCTCTGAAGTGTAATTTTTTCTTTTTTCTTTTGCAAACTACTCCAGGTCTCTCAGATTTGAAGGGTGCCTTCTCGCAACAGCAATTTTGAGATCTTTCCATAGGTGTTTCATGACAACGTATGGTTAGAGCTGACACCGTTGCACCCTGAGTCTGCAGGACAACCTGAATTTGTGTGGAAGTTGACTGACGTTGTTTTTCCACGATTCGAACGATCCTGCGTTGCATTCTTTTATCAATTTTTCTCTTCCGTCAACATCCAGGGAGATTTGCCACAGTTCCATGGGTTATACACTTCTTGATTATATTGCGCATGGTTGACAAAGGAACTTTAAGATCTCTGGAGATTGACTTGTAACCTTGAGATTGTTGATATTTTTCCACAATTTTGCCTTTAAGTCCTAAGACAATTCTCAGCGCCTCTTTCTCTTCTCCATGCTTGGTGTGGCACACACCGGCACACAACACAAAGGTTGAATCAACTTTTATACACTCTAACTGGCTTCAGTTTCGATTTCTATATTGCCAGCACATGTTACTTGCCACAGGTGAGTCTAAACGAAGATCACATGCTTGAAATGAAATTATTTACCCACAGTTTTAATAGGGTGCCAATGATTTTGTCCAGTCAATTTTTGGAATTTTGTGTAAAATGTTGTCAAATTTGCCTTTTTTCTTTTGCTTTTTTGTGTTGTCCCAATGCACTTAAAGGACATAAACATGTGTATACCAAAACATTTGTATTTGCAACACTTTTCTGGAAGAAATTGTGCATGTTCTGGAAAAGTTCCAGGGGTGCCAATATTTGCCAAAATTTTGGTCCATGACTGTATCTGCGAGATATAACATCCCCATAACATGTTCTGCTATTACTGTACAACATTTTGCTAAATCTTACAACCCCAGTTTTCCTAATTTAATGTTAGACTCAGCATATGAAGTAATCCTGAACACACCACCAAAAATAAAGGGATTTGTATCCCAAATATATCAAATTATTATCTAAATTCCTGAGAAAGATGGAAAAGAGAGAGGCTTTATTTTGTGTAGCGGTCTGTACAATGCAGTCTGTTTGTGCATGCATGCGTGTGTGGTGCACAGTGTGTATGTGTGTGAAAAACTTATGATTATGTTTTGGGTAAAATCTGAGTTGTTTTAAAGGCTCTTGATGGCACACTGTTATTAAGCAGTTACATGATGGATAGAGTTTGGCAGTTCATGCCCACCTTACACTAGAGTAGCTCTCTTCTGGCACGGAATCTGGAAGCAACTGCGGTTACTGGGTCCGGTTAATGACTTTATTGTTATTCAGTTCATGATTTAAGTTTGAATATAAATTAATACATTAATTAAAAAAATATACATATATCGATTACCCGGTAGGAGCGCAGGCTGAGAATGGCGTTGTCATGATTGGATCGCTGCAAGACATGTGACATAAACATCTCGGACAGCCAAGCGACAACTTCAAACTTTCTTTGCCATCTGAAAAGCCATTCTGCCCATTAAGTGCTTGTCAATTAGCTAATATTATCCTGTTAGCCTAGTTGGTAGTTAGCTAACTTTAGCTTGATATGATACGGAGGGGGTGGGGAGGGTCGGTTTGGTGGAGCTTGTTTTTTTTCTTCTTTTATTTGTCAACATTAACCCCAGACAACGGGAGCGAACCTTCCGACCGCTTCATCACAAGACTGGCTGTACGTTTTACGAAAGAGCAACGCCTGCGTGATTTTGGCAGCTACCTCTGTGTGTGTGTGTGTGTGTGTCTGTGTCTAAGCGCGCAGGTCATCCCTGCAAAGTAAATATTGCAGTGATGAAGTCACCTAAAAGTAGTAGTAGTAGTAGTAACTGAGGTTGTGAAGTAAGAAAATACTGTTTGAGATGGACTAAATTAAGCAATTGTCCTAAAATTGAGTAATTACTACAAGCTAAAACACTAGTAAATAAAGTAGATACTGCTTAAAAACAGATCATGACACAAATATGGTTTTAAAACTTAGCAAAGTAAGTAAATATAATTTAAAATGGAATACATATGTTAAAACAGTACATGAAATAAATAGGATTTTAAAATGATGTAACCTTTAGTTAAAAACAGCATATGAAGTTGATTTTGGTTAACAGCTGAGTAAATGAGGTCTATATATAGCTTTAATGCAATGAATATGAGGATACAATGGAATTAAGCAAACATGATTTCATATGGAACAAGTTAATAAATAAAAACTACAATTAAGCCTCAAAAAAACTTTTCCTTTTTTTTTTTTTTTACTTCTTATTATGTTGTATGCTGCATGTCTGTCTGACCATACAGTACATCCCATTCTTGTTTTTGCTTCTGTTTCACAGATATGCACAGTATGAAAAGATGAGAAACATCTGCACTAATTCTACACAGCCTGCAATTTCTCAATTCCTCCAGTCTCGTCCTCAGGAAGTGTATTTTGCTAACCATCCAGATTAAACAGATTAAACACATATAGATGTTTCTGATGCTCTATAATATATTTATTCTTTCAGATTTTTATGTTTGCCTTTTTTCTTTATTTCCAAGGCAACTAAAATATTTCAAACACTTTTGACAGAAGTGAGGCAGAAGTGATCTTGTTAAGATTGAAAGCCATCAATAAATAATTGCATTAAGTTATTTCTGTTTTGTTTGATTCCATTATGTATTTTACTGAATATCAGTAATTACAATGCAAATCCAAAGTATTGTCATTTTTTTTAAACGGGTTGGACACATTGGCCATTGATGTTTACTGACAGTTACTTATATCTTGTCTTTTCACTTTATTAAGATCAGATTCTGCAGGTAAAATTGCAATAACAATGTGACTTGACTTGGACTTGACTTGACCTAGTACAGGACTTGACTTGACTCGACTTGACATAAACTGTGACTTGACTTCACTTGACTTGCCCAAGAAAAAATGACTTGGGACTTACTTGAGACTTGAAGGTTAAGACTTGAGACTTACTTGAGACTTGGTCCCATCACTGATGATTGTTGAAGGACCCAAAACACTGAATGACCTCAGGTACATTCACAAATCACTGCATGAAAAAGTTTTGGCAGTTAACGACAATTTACAGCCTGTGAACGTTGCGTTCCATCTGTGCCACATATTGACGGAAACGAACCATGACGTATGAGGAGCATGTGGCGGTGCTAATGGCTCTAATTAGCATATAAACAGCAGCGAAACCACGCCTGGCTATTCACTGTTGGATGAAACCACTACTTTTAAACAAGAAAAATCACTCGTGATTGGTTGGCAGATCTGTCACTATTGGTTATCCTGGGTCATATATATACATATTCCTGCAGGTTTGAACAAGTCAAATTTAAGACTTTTTAAGACCTTTTTAAGAATGACTTTCTTAGAATTACTTTAAACAAATAACCACATTTATTGTCATTCACAGCTGAGCAGCTCAAACAATGAAGAATGGAGTGAATGAGTGTGTGTCAGGGTTATTATAGTTTCAACATTTTCATTAGTTTTTATTTTTATTTAGTTTTTCAGTTTGTTTTTTCATTTTAGTTTAATTTCAGTTAGTTTAACAAGAGATCTAAGTAGTTTAAGTATAGATTTATCAAGGAATTTAATTTGAGTTAACTATAATAACCCTGGGGTGTGCGCGCGCACACACACACACACACACGCACACACACACACAGTGTTTCTAAATCGAAAGCACCTCCGCTTTCAACGTCGGAGTTGGGCCAAAGATGGTTTGAATGTCGCTTGACTGTTAGGTGGCAGAGGCAGTGCAGAGTTCGGGTCGAGCAGAACTGGATGAAATTGGACCGGGAACTGGTGACAAAGGCGTATATAAGTGTGTGATTACATGACTTTGCTGGAGACTATTAGAAGTCAGTTTGTGTTTTTTCAGCGCTTTCACGCCAAGTGTGCCCAATTTGAGGGTCCTCTGGCAGATTCCGCTGTCGAAGTCGTTCCGGAACTGGCAAAGTGTACGGCGCTAAATTCCGACCGCGCTGTTGGCAAAATACCACTTATGTTCCTGGATACTTCAGACAGAAGAACACACGGAGATGACTGTGAATCTCACCAACACATTTCCTCCAAACAACAACAACAAAAAAAAGGCGATGACGGAAGCGGTTCATGAACGTACATATTTAAGACCCGACTAAATGTAATTTAAGACCTATATGCAAAATATGAACGTATTTAAGACTTTTTAAGGCCTGAAATTGAGATTGTCAAATTTAAGACTTTTTAAGACTCCGCGCGAACCCTGCTCTAATCTCGACTGCAGCGTTGCACAGAGCTCCGGGCTGCGAAAGGACGGAGGCTGCACAATCCATCCAATAACCCCGCAAATGATGCCGCCTTGCTCATCCGACATCAGGTCTATGGTGGCGCACTTCCAAAGGTCCACCTCATCCTCAGCTAGCACACTCTAGCCGTTTTTAGACAGGGCAGCAAGCCGCCAATTTGCCCATCCTTTTGGTGGATAGGTTCGCGGTTTTAGACAGAGGAGGGTACACTTATTTCCGCCTCGCCTGCTATCTAAATACGAGGCATCAATGTGCTGGCCCCTGCATTAGATGGGAGGAAGTGTTGATGACCTGCACTGTTGTGCGACCAATAGTCGGGGAGTTTTAAAACCACAGTCCATCACTAAATCTGCAGACATTAAGATGAGCAACTGGACAGCCACTGAGATCCGGGAGATGCACGCGTCTCCTCGGTCTCTGTAGCTGTTTGGTTGTGTCAGCTTGTTGTTGTAGTGGCAAGCTAGGAACAGTCGCTACTTTCAAATTACTCACATGTTTGCGCCTACCCCAGGGGCGGCTTTTGGAAAAGGAGGAATATTACGCCTCCGTTTTAGAAAGACAGGTGCCGCCCTTACCTTGGAGCAAATGTGCCGCCTGTTCTATCTAAAAAAGGCCTTCTGTCTTGCTTCCAGCAGCTGTAAAAACAACATCAATACAGACAATCAGTACTGCGTCATGCACTGCCTATGGACACGACACATCTTTTAAAGCACCTGAAAAATAGTCATACTGACCAAAAACGGATCTAATCTAAATCTAAGTCATAAGCTGGCTTTACACCTCTGGATCTGGACGAAATCCGTCCGCTACTGGCCTACATACCTCTGTCCGGTTTCAGCATTTATATGGAGTCAACGCAACTTATCCTTTAGAGGGCAGTGTAGTGTCATAAACGACACATAATGACACAGTCATTACCGGCACCAACATCAACATGGCTTCAGTAGAAGAGGTTATTTTGCTTTGTTAATTCAGAAACAGACAAAAAAGGACTTAAAAACGTACAGGGCGCTGGCATGTGCGGCCACTAAATTAGAACAGATACATAAATGACGAGTTTTTTTCTTTAGTTTTGTCGTTGAGAGTACTTGATGATTAAAGGCACTTTCAATACTTTCGTATGTCCGCCGCAACATTTGATGACTTGCTAAGCGGGGTAGCTCCAATAATTAACCACGCCGCATCCCACAGTGCACCCGTGAGCGATGCTGAGCAACTGGCTGTGACCCTCCGTTATCTGGCAGCAGGGATTAGCCAACAAGCCCTGGCAGCCAGTTACAAGTTGGGAACTGCAACGGTGTCCAAAATAATCAGGGAGGTGGGTCAGGCTCTGTGGATTGGAGGTGAAGTTCCCACAGGGCAATCAATGGGAGGCTATTCGTAGGGGTTTTTTGACGTAGTGGGATTACCCAAATTGCGTGGGAGCCATCGATAGAAAACACGTCCACGTCAAAGCGCCAGCCAACAGTGGGAGCAGCTCCTTTGAATTTCCTGCAACTACTCTCTCCTCGTCGATTTTTGCAATGGTGTGACATCTGACTCTATACTGCTGTCCTGATTTCCGGTGGTATTGCGACCGGAGCTGGAAAACAATTAAATGAGAGTAGTGTGAATAAAAAAAACATCACAGTAAAATTAAACAAGGAAGGAGAAAACGTTACTTACACACAATGGCGTCATTATCAGCATCATGTAAATCTGGACTTGCAGACATAGCCCCGAGCAAATAGGAGGTCACGGCCTCATTATGAGGCGAGGTTAGTCTGTGAAAACAAAATGCTCGCAATGATGAACCCCCATGTCCCTCTGCGGCAGCGAAGTGCCTCCGTCAGCGTCACTCTCCGTGGTGACCCGGCAAAGCTCCTCCCATCAGCGCAGGCCTCCTCTCGACAATGACCGTGCTGCTAGCCTAGCTCCTGTTAGCTAGCTCAGCTGCACTTGTTTCGTGTCTAATAAAACACAAACACTTCGACTGAGATGAAGAGTCCAACTCACACACTTACAGCACGTCTTCCGACAACAGTTCACAGTCCGTTAGTGATAAAACACGACACTGACGACACACCCAGTCCGCTGTTAGCTGCTCGATGCCATTAACTCTCAGCTTCTTCTTCCTCATGCTCCGGTCTTCCCGGAAGTGTAAAATCCTGTAAAGGTCATGAAATTAGATTTTAAAGTCACACATTTTTAAACAGAAATTATGTATTAATTTTAACATCTTACTTATCTCAAAATATTTCATGAAAATGTTAACCTCTTAACAACTGGCGTTTTATCTTCAACTTGTTCCCAGGAGAGAAAAAATAAAATAAATAATTTTGTGTATCTTTTTTATATAACATTGGCCATTGTTAATAAGATACACAGTAATTAATCTAGCATACTTTCATTAAATAAATCAATTCAAGCTAAAACTTAAGAGTCTATAACTAGGCTATACTGGGCCTGATCTATTTATAACAGAGATTTTCTTAAAATGAAGTTAATAGCTTTTAGAAAAATGTCCCCTGGGGTAAAACTCCCCCTGCTACCCTGATTTGCATTTGTATAGCTCACAGCATTTTCATTTACATGTTAAAGCCTCCCCTAGAATTAGGGGGAGGGGGGTCATGGAGGGACAACTGCCAAGCAAGGCCCACGTCAATTTCCAAAAATTCACGGCAGTTTACGGTGTTTCCTGCAAATTGCCATGTGCAGTCAAAAACCTGAACTTCCACGACAATCTACAGTGCTGCTTACTGACGAAAATCCCACTTTTCATGCAGTGAATGTTTTGTCCAGGTGCATCACAAGATGTTCAGCCTACTTTTCATCTTGACTTTGAATGTACAGTTTCCATGGTGGTCACCCCAGCTTAGTATAAGCTAGCCTTCTCTTTGGTGACTGCCAGTGACCACATAAGGATAGCTGCATGCCCAACTCACACCATTGGTATGCACAAACACCATTTCCCCTCCTACCATGATAGACCCTTGCATGCCTTAGAGACCTTATCGTTACTATCAGAAGATGTAACTTACGTTTCGGTAGCTGGAGATCTTATGCCAAGAGACACCATAGAATGTTGGTTAAATGTTAGGAAAAGCTGTAATTTTAGAGCACCAAATCCTACTCTGACCCAGGTTCCAAAATGTGATGCCCAGGCCCTGCTCCAACAGCACACTGAGCAGCCAGCAGGAGAGACATCACTCATATTGCATTACTGAACTATGAGCAGGATGCACACATGGTTGAAAATGGTGACCACCTGATTTTTCATTTTGTTTTTCAACGGCAAGTACAGTGGCCCTGTAATAGCCCCAGAAGTACGATGGTCTGACTTTTTAACTGCTGTTTGATGGCTTTTAATAATTCCATGTCACACCGTAAGAGCTGTGCAGAGAAACAGCAAAACATTTTCTTTCACTCAATCAACCGTTACAGAACAAAACAAAATATTTACACACTTTATCTGACTTGAGTTAAACCAACAACAAATACATAACAGATCTCATACCTTGTTTACTCTCTGGAGACACTAAATCAAACAATACAAAACTTCTTGATGCTTCTCCTTTCATCCGTCTTCTGCTGGTATCTGACGGAGCACACAGGATGCTTGCAAACGTAGCACAGTAACGTCCTGATTTTTCTTTCAAAATAAAATTTCAATTTCAAAGTAAAATGTGATTGTTTTTACAAGTCTAAAATGCATACAAATATGCAATACTGATAAATACAATGGCAACACAAAAGATACTAAAAGTTCTTTACCAAGAGTCCTTTACACTCCCACCAAATCATGAATGATTAAGAGAACAGCACAATGTTCACTGAATTACGAATGATTTCTACATCTTCAGTGAAACCGACACGTAAATACAGTTATGTGAAACAGTATGCATAAACACATTTTGAAATGTATGAAATAGAACCAGGGACTATTAATTATGGATTGTTGCAGACCAAAAGAAAGGGTGCACTTTAAGAACCTTCCAGCAGCAAAACCAGTTTCTGAACTGGGCGCTCTATTACAGTAACCTTGTTGCAGCGTTCACCCTTGCTACTACGGTTACGATCACCGATATACAGTTTGCCCCTCCTGACAAGTCCATCTTTACTAACAGTGGCTTCTGTAACTCTACTTAACCTCCACTCATTTCTTGGCAAATCATCACTCCTCTCCAACACCGTCATCAACCTTCAAGTTTCTCCTTTGATCATGCCGACACTGTCTGACAGCTATGTTGGAAAGTTACTCTTTGTGCCAGCGACTCCAAAACTGCTCTGCAAGGAACTGTACCTGACGCCACCTTTTTCGAGCATACATATCCTCCTTTATGAACTTTCCAGGTGGTGGTAGGGCGGTTACAGACTTCATAGTGAGCAAGTGATTTGGGGTAAGTGGCTCAAGGCTCTTTGGGTCATGTAGGTTATCAACAGTTAGTGGGTCGCTGTTTACAATTGCCATTGCTTCATAAAAGAAGGTTCTCAGAGAAGCGTCATCTAGCCTGCCTGAGGAGAGTGAAAGGGTGACACTGAGAATAATTCTGACTGTTCGTATCTGCCTTTCCCATACTCTACCATCATGACTGGAATGTGCTGCATTCATAATGAAGTCACACTGCTTATCAGCAAGAAAAGCAGTGTGTCGGTCTGTGTCAAGATCCTTTAGAGCTTCATTGAACGTATTCTTTGCTCCCACAAAGTTAGTTCCTTGATCAGATTTGATTTGCCGGACTGCACCACATATGGCGATGAAACACCGTATACCATTTATGAGGGAGTCTGTAGACAGGTCGTCAAACATCTCAATGTGAATTGCCCGAGAGCAGAAGCAGGTGAAGAGGAGACCATATCGTTTGTGCTCCTTCCTTCCTTGTTTGATGAAAAATGGGCCAAATTAGTCCATTCCCATATACAAATGGTGGTGAAGGCTCTATACGCTCTGGTGTAAGATCAGCCATTCTTTGCATCTCTGCAGACCACCTCAGATTCCTGCATGTCACACACTGCCAAATATAGGATGATACAACTCGGTTCATCCCTGAGATCCGGTAACCACTTGACCGTATTTCATTGACTGTTAGTCCCTTGCCTTGGTACTTGACTTTCTCATGACAGTGTGCAATTATCAGTCTGGTGATGTGATCATTTGGAATTATTGCAGGATGCCTGAATGAACTAGGAAGAGATGAGTGGCTCAGCCTTCCTCTCACCCTCAGCACACCATCCTTGTCTATGAAGGCATCCAGTTTGTATAGTTGTTTGTGGGTTTGCAGTGCAATGGCTCGAATTGCACTAGGCTAGGAAGAGAAGTTAGATAGACGATCTGCAAGGCGTCCTTGCTATGCGGTTCCTGTGTTCAGTGTTTGAGCTTTTCTGACTTCAGGGTCTTCCAACTGATAGCTCTGGGATCTTGTCTGATGGGGGCAAAATTTCCTTTTGCCACAAGAATTTTGGTCCTGTGAGCCAGTTAGACAAAAGAAGCTCGCTTGCCGTTAAGCCTCTTGATGAGTGATCTGCAGGGTTTTCAGCAGTTGAGATATATCTCTATTGTTTAGGAGTTGTGTGGATATAGGTCTTTTGAACTCTGTTGGCCACAAATGTGTGGAACCATCGTGCCTGGTTGTTAATGTATCCTAGAACCACCATGGAGTCTGTCCAGAAAAACTCCTCAGCCTCCGCACATTCAAGCTCCTCCTTAAGCATCCCACTTACTGTAACTGACTAACAACTGCTGCTGTAAGTTATAATCTGGGAATGGTCATGACCTTGGTGGGAGAGACATGTGATTTTTTCATAACTAGCGCACAGTGAACATCTCCATTCTCATTTTTGAGCCTCACATATGCACATTGGCTATACCCACTTGTGATGGCATCAGAAAAATGATGCAACTCTGTTTTGATAATCAAATCCAGGGGGTGCATAACAGTGTTTTATGCTTACTTTCTCCAAGTTGACTAGATCATCCTTCCACTGCTCCCACCGTGGTTGAAGTTGTTAAGGTAGAGGGTCATCCCAACCTGTGCTATTTCTGCACATTTCTTGAAGAACTTTCATTCCAATCAGCAGGAATGGCGCAACAAGTCCTAACGGATCACACAAAGATGCGACTGTCGATAGAACACCACGATGAGTGGCTGGTTAATCTTTGATGTTGATACTGAAACTAAAACTTTCAGTTTAAATATTCCATTGAATTCCCAGTGTTTTCTCTGGTAGCAAGTCATTAAATGTGAGGATGAGGTCTTAGACGTTAGTTGCGCGCTCTGATGATGGTACACTCTCCATGACAGCCTTGTTTGATATAAATTTGTGCAGAGGCCACCTTTGGCACAAGTTCACGTGCCTCCTCAGCAAGCTGAATGGCACTTTCTGCCTTGTCAACACTTGTGATCCCATCATCAACATAGAAATTTCTCATTATGAACTGTGGCCCCAATGGGTAAATGTGCTTGAGCTCCTCAGCCAGATGCTGCAGTCCGTAATTAGCACATCCAGGAGAGGACGCAGCGCCAAACAGATAGGCATTCATGTGGTACTCCTGTGGCTGGGCACTGATGTCTCCATCTTTCCCCCACAGAAAGCACAAGTATTCTCGATCTCTCTCATGTACCTGAAACTGATGAAACATCTTCTCAATGTCACATATCAGTGCAATGGGGTGTTGGCGGAAGCGTAATAGGACACCTGTCAAGTGGTTTGTTAAATCTGGCCCTGTGTGAAGATGATCATTCAGGCTGGTTCCCTTACATTTAACAGAGCACTCAAACACTACCCAGAGTTTTTCTGGTTTCCGTGGATGGAAGATGCCGTGATCAGGGATATACCATCTCTCTCCTTCAATTCCATCATCCTTAACTTCCTCTGCATCTCCCTTTTCAATGACAATGACCATGAAATCAGTATACTGTTCTTTGTACCTTTAATCCTTTAACAGTTTTCTTTTGAAGTGGCTGAGTCGAACAAAAGCTGAGTGTTTGTTGTCTGGCAGGTAAGCTCTGTCCTTAAAAGGAAAGGGCATTTCATAGCATCCATCACAGGTTTTCTTTACACCCCTTTCAAGTATGTTGAGGATATCTTTCCTCAAGTATGTTAAGGAAGAGGATATCTTTCTGAGATGCTGTTGCCACTTTCACCAGCATTCTTGAAATCAGATTTAAGAGCATGAAGAGCATCTGCACGAGTTACAGGTGGCAGTTCTTTCACAGCAACTCTGTGACACAGGTTAGTAGTGCTGGAAGAGTCATGGCATGGTGAAAAGGGTCCCACAATGCTCCATCCTAAATCAGTGCGGACAGCATATGGTTCTTCTCCACCTAAAGTGACCTGCCTTGGTGCCAAGGCCCTTGAACAGTTGTACCCTATAAGAAGGCCAACCTTGCAGTCTTGTAATGGAGGGATTTCATCTGCCAGCATGTTGAGATGAGCCCACTGCCTTGCTGTTTCACATGGTGGGATGTTTGCACGATTTACTGGGATAGAGTTTTTAGTGTACGCAGGGGGAAGGTCAATAAGGACTGTGGAATTATGGCCTCTCACACGAAGCCCTGAAACTCTTTGACTTTCCGAAACAATGTCCCTTCCCATCATAGTCGTTAATTTAAGCTTTACTGGTACTTCATCAGCATGCAAAATGCGGCTTACTTCCTGGTCTATGAAAGCAGTATCACTCTGAGTATCAAGCAAAGCGTAAACAGGCTTTTTGCTCTTGGATTATTTTGCGATGACATCTACACTGACACTATCATAGATGTGTTAGCAGCTGGTCCTCCCCTTACTACATTAAGTGAAAGTGCAGTTGTTAACCCTGTGTTACCCGAGGTACACATAACCTGAGAGAGAGAGGTTTTTCCCTTTTTGTGTAATTTTCATCATGTAGGCAAGTTGGATGCTTTCCTATGCACGGCAGTCTTTTGCATTACGACTAATTTTCATGCATCCATAACAAAGTCTCTTTCCTTTGACATATTGTCGTCGTTCCTCCAGAGACTTTGTCATGAACTCAGAACAGCTATAGTGCTGATGGTTATTGCTCTGACAAAGGATACATTGAGGTCTTGCACTTCCTTTAGTCAATTTTGGACTTTCACTCTGTGTCACTGAGTGTTAAGAATGCTGGCTTTGTTCCTTTTCATGTCCCTTTGATTTCCTTTGTCTTTGGATACATCAGATGAATGGAGTGCATGGAAGGATGTTATTGGGTTGCAAGTGATATCTGCCTCCACTGACATAAAGACTGTGAAATCCTGGAAACTTGGATACTCTTTCTTGTCATTTAGTGTTCATGTTACCTGGCGGTTCCAGCGGGATGCTGGCCAATCTGGCCATTTTTGGGTGAGTTTTTGATTTTCTTCACAGTCATTTAATATTTGGAGGCCTGACACGTGGGGGGTGGCTTCCTGGCAGGCATTCAAGAAGTCTGTGAAATTCCTCAGTTCTTCGGCATCCTTTGACTGAAGTTTAGGCCAGCTGGCAAGTTTATCTCTGAAAGCCCTCTGGATAACAAATGGCTATCCATATCTTTGATTAATTTTTTTCCAGGCATCCTGATATGCTTCATCATCATTCCTGTAGAAAACTCCATCTAGAGTTTTGCGAGCTGCACCACCAACATATCTTTTGAGGTAATTAAGCTTATCAGCAGCAGAAATCTTGCGTTGATCGAGGAGAGACATGAACAGTGCCTTCCACTCAATAAAATAAATGGGGTTACCATCAAATACAGATGGCTCTGGTGCTGGGAGTCTGTTAACCACTATACTATCTTGAACAGCTTGAGCAAGAAGAGCCACATCTGAATGTAGTGGTGTGTATGCTGGTGCCATGACATTGAGACGAGGAGTGGCATGTGTAGACATGTAATTCTGACCTGTGGTATCACAGACCAGGGGTTGGGTGAGAGACTCTCCTGTTCATAGGCTTGTAGCCTGGCTCGGGCTGCCCTTAAATCTTTCTCTGCATGAATTCGCTCTAACTCACACCTTTGAGCTTCATGTTCTGTTCTCTGCTGCTCCTCTAAGTGCTGTATTTTTTCCTTCAGTTTTTCCTCTTCAAGCAGCACCTTATAATCTGCTTCTTTAGCTGCTAGATTGGCTGCTGTTGAGCCACTGATGAGGCCCTGCTGTGATAGCTAGAGTGGATACTGTCATGTGAGGCACAGGATCCATATATGGACATAATCATGGTGAAGCAGCTCATGAAGGCGCTGTTTTTCTTCCCCAAAATCAAAATCACCGTTAATGCCTGATATTCTTTCATAGGCAATTTTTAGAATATCTCTCGTCACTGCTTCACATGCATCAATCCGTCGCCTTGTCTCCGTTGATGGTGTGATGCGTTCTCTGATTTCAACATACACGCTCAAAACATTCTCCTTTGCCCTTTCGATTATTTATATATATAAAGTTTTTCACAAGCCATAACTAAGTTTCCCTGGTAACGCCTGAGGGTTTGACTAATACCTGGAACGATCATTACTCTACCGTAAGGTTCTTATGCAACGGAAACGTTGTTCACTCCTACAGTAGATAGGATGGACCTTAGATACGACTTGGCAGCGGGAGATATTCTAGTCCGCTCAGCGATGAGCCAGAAAGCTAACGCTATGCTAGCAAGATTCAAAGTCAATAACATTGCGTACGGTTGACAAACAGTAAATATAATTTGACAGTATGCTAGCAAACGAGACCAGCTAGCTAGCTAGAGTCATGTTATTGTCCCCAAATCAATACCATAATTTTCACGAACAAAATGATCGGCCATGTGTAACGTTACTGTGGCCGCAGCCTGAAGTAGAGAGCTGAACAGCGAACGGGATGTGAGATTACTCGCATATCAGTAAATTTAGAGGGGAAATGTACTTTCTGCAGCTTGTGTGTTACAGTCGCCACCTTGTGGTGTTCAGAGGATACTGAAGGACTGACGGACTGCACTCAGTGTTTGAAATAAAATATTCAGATTTGAACAGTAAACAGACAATTTGACTGGAGCTACTTAGTAGGTGTCCGTATATCAGGGGTTAATGGACACCCTGCAGCCATTCAGAATCGAGTATTCCCCCAGACCATGGTATAAAAGCCTGTTCTTAATGCTGCTCGAACAGTGTAACCCACTTGGCCCAGGTAGCCAAGTTTAAAGAGTGGATCTAAGTGTCTAGGTAAGAGGAGGCTGGTGCATAATGAAACAGTGATGTACAGATTGACATTTCATAATCCCTACTTCAAGAATAACTCACATCAACAACCAAGTATTTTTATGTTTAACTGTAGTGTATTGTTTGCTCTTATTTCCTGTCAGTAGAACAATAACTTTTCATATGTTCCATTCAGTTATGGCAACACACCTCTATTTTGTTCCAGAAATCATTAAGGTTATACAGCTGTTGGACTTGAACAATTTAAACCAACCACTGTAGCCAATTCCAAAACTGACACAAAATAATTATATTTGGCTCATTTATAGTTAATGTCTTTCACATTTAACCTAACCTGGCCAATTTTTCATTCAATGACGCAACAAATTTAGCGATATTTGGCTATATGCCTCAAACCCAGTGTACTTCACACAGTTATGAAATGCTGCGATTCAACCATCAACAAAAATAACAAAGATTCAGAATAGGGTTATTGTCAATAAAATGCAAACCAATGTGTTCCAATATCAAGCCAGGCTTTAGGTGAATCAGACACCTTCATAAATCCTTTTTTTTTTTTTTTGTGAAATTGAGTTCCTACCACCACCCTTAGTAGGGAAAACTGTCCGTCCTGATTTCCACTAGGATGGAAAGGGATGAAGCAGACGGGAGTAATGGAAATGGGGGATGAAGATGATGAGAATGGATCCAATCAGCGGTGAGGAGTTGGGGATGATGGGTGAAGATTAGGAGGCAGTGGGATGGCGGTGACTCGAGCAACACAGCTCTGTCCGTGGAATAGTCGCAACAAAAAACCAGCCTGCACAAAACGTGCAGAGTAATCGTTTAGGGCCAGTTGTTCAAAACATTAAATCTGGATCAAAATTATCCGGATTTGGAAATCCCATTTTTTGCTATTCAGGATCAGGTATTCCGTCTTACTTTTATGCCGGTTTTTCAAAGCAACATTGTACTGGATCATCCTGATCCAGATTCACAGTTTTTGAGATTACCAAATCCGGATTACCAGTGCTCTAAACCAATCGACCGGATGGCATAATATTAGGAGACAGTGCCTATCCACTCCTACCATGGCTGATGACTCCTTTTCTTGCAGCAACCACACCTGCGCAGGCACGTTCATAATACTTGCGTGTATTGTCCTGCACAACATCGCTACCAGGCACAATGTCCCTGTCTGTGATAATGTTTATGATGCACCTGAGCCTGTTGAAGAACCAGACCAACCTTTGGCGTTCTGTCAGAATGAGGGACTGACTGGACGTGTAGTCAGGGATGCAATTGTTAAAAAATATTTTTGACAATTTCATCTCTGATGATTGTTTCTTTGAAATTAAAATACAGTGATGAATGACAGAAAAATGTTATATATTATTTTTGTTTGGTATTGAAATCAAATCAAAGAAAAAGCTAAATAAACCACCTTAAACAAGGCTCACCTTAAAAAACCTATAACAGTTCAAGTGTACGTTGTAAAGGGAAAATTCACACCGCGTTACATCGCCGTAATACTGGCCTTTCTTTTGGCACTACATTTTCTCAACCGTAGAACCTCCGTATCCCTACGCATTAGCGAACTGGGCAACAGGTGATCTGCGAGCACAGAATACAGCGCGAGGCCCAGTTGCTAGACTAGAGGTTTACTTTCAATAAAAACGAAACTTAACTCTCCGTATCCCTTCGCATTAGCGCAAATGCGTAGGGATACGGAGGTTCTACGGTACGGTTATAGATTTTTTAAGGTGAGCCTTGTTTTAGGTGGTTTATTTCGCTTTTTCTCTGGACTCCGTTCACTGCAGTACAAAGCTGAGCGTCTGGCTGGAGCGGCTCTCTACTTCTCTAACCTACTCTAACCCTCCAAACTGAGGCTGCGCTGATCAGTGATTACGGTAGGGAACAGACCGACTATAGATATGTACTTTATATGACCCCACTTCAAAAAACCCGAACTATCACTTTAAGTTAGCTGAATAAGATATCAACTCCACATTTTTTAAAGTGCACAGTTCCCATAAAATTACACATAAAAATCACACCATTAACGTCTAAATCAAGTTATGAGCTTATCCCGACTGTTTTCTTTTAACATAAAATAATCAACAATTGAGGAGGTTAGCAACAGCCCAAGCGCTAATTAGCGGCTAAGCTAGAAGCTAACTCACCTGGATTCAATAAACATGCTGTTTAGACAAGTAGGCAGCTCCGTGGCTGTTGTATAACTCTCCTGTCCTCTCGACACCCAAACACGGTGTAAGTTAAGTGAAAAATACAATTTATTACAATAATACAACAGGTGCGATATGTACAGTGATATAGGTGCGATATACAAGTGATGAAGCATGGCTTCAGGGTGAGCCTGGGCCTAAAATAACAAACAAAACACCGATCTAAACTCTGGAGCACGAAACTTACTAATCCCTACAGAAAACAAAAGAAACAAAAAGACAAGTGCTGAACCTAACTCCCTAACCTAGTAACAAAAACAAGAGAAGAGAGAATCAAAGAAAAAGGCAGTTCACCCCTACTGCTTCCTTAAGCACAGACACTCTTGCTCTGGTTTTACGCAGAGCACACGCACCCTCACAAACACTCCCGCACTCAGACAAACACACACACTCTAAGCTAGTCACACACTAATTTTCACAGTACAAGTTTAGGTTCTTTCAGCTCGGTAGATGCCTCCGCAATAGAGCTCAACAGTGAGGTTCCGGAAGTGAAAATGCCATTCATATTCTGAATAGAGATTTTGATTATTGGCCATAATGTCGCAACCATCCAAATTAGACTTATCACGAGCTATAAGATTGTAAAACGATGGTATATGATCCTGTAGAAGCCAGCGACGTCGCTGTTACATTCGCAATGGTTGATGGGATGAATAGTTCCTTTACTCTTATGATAATTATGTACACAGTCTTGTACCTTTGCTTTTTTCTCAATTTTCCCAAAACATCAGCCTGTCCAGGACATACGATTAACAATGGATGCAGGTGCATATAGTATCATATTTATGTGAAAGTTGTGACAGAAAACCTAAATGTACTAAAATACCTTCAATTTCTCACACAGACCACATTCTCTCAGATTTCTCAGATTTCACAGTAACACTAAACACGTTTATTGTGTTCCGTTATTAAATATAACAGATATTCTATTGCTCTTTCCACCATAAGTGCGCTGTTGTATAAGACAGATCATGGTTAACACACTGTACGTAGAGAGGTCAGAGTGCAAAAAGACGGCGACTGTATGATACAACGCTGCTACTGAGAAAAATGTTACAATATAAGTTGTTGAAGTAAACGGCACTTGTTCATGATTAAAGCATAAAATGCTTTATTTAAACAAATAACATTACATGAGCGATGACAAACTCACATAAAAAACATAATTATTTTACATTTTAAAGTAAATTCACACCACCTCTGAAGATCCAAACTGAAGGATTCTTACAGCTCCCTCGTAATGTTATTAACATTAAACTCGCTTCAACTGCATTGCATAGCGGACCGAAACGGCGCTAACTAGTTAGCCAATTTCCAGCTGACTTCACCATACTCGTAGGCAACTGTAAATACTATCAAAACCTGGCGACACTTACCTGTGGCTCGGTGCAGTTGCTGGGTCTGGTATGGTTGAAACTGATCCTTTTGCGAGGGTCAGTGTCGAGGCAAAGCCAGTGTAGTTTCTGGGCTCTCCTCATCAAAGGTGTCGGCGTGTAGTTTGATGATAAAAGAATTCTGTGAAGGCAAGGCTGGGTGGAATGATAGAGCAATCTTTATTGAAACAGATCTCAAACCTGTGTCCGAACCAGAGTGCGGCCGCTCCCTGGTTTTCTCAAATCCTGGCAAACTTCTGCCCAATGGTTTTCCCTCTGCTTTATCAGAAATCCTATCGAGCCTTCGATCTTAGGAAATCTACAAGTGACCACCCACCTTTCTCTCGTGTGCGGGCCTTTTTAGGGTCTATTGTCCAAACCCACCTACTCCTCCTAATCGGTCACTTTGGTGGATTGAAGGTCCATCTATCCAATGGGGGATTAAGAAGGATGGGTCTGCCTCACACCCCCTATGAAATAACTTTTGTGTGTGTTACTTGACTTTGCTGATGTCATCTAAAGTGGACCGGATGGTCTCTCCGTACTTAGATGGAAATGTATATGTTGACTCAGCTCCGAACCTCTGGCGTGAGGGCTGACCTCAGTTCAGACCTCTGTATGTGGGCCCGTTCCTGTAGCTTATCTCTGATTTACACCCCAGAGCTGATTAACGGCTCCTGGACATGTGGACCTTCACATTGTCGCATTCCTGCACTTGCCTAAAGGGAAGCATCTGGTCCTGTCCCATTCTGTCCTGTCACTATTGACTTAGAGCTCAGGATGTGTAAGAAACAGAAAAACACTATACCAGCTTTGTACTGACCCTTGTTACTGAAGCAGTCCGATGTGAAGTGGTTAGCACACACATACAACCTTACACGAACCGTAGCCAGCACGTTGTCATTAAAAATGAAAGGCAACCAAGGTCTCTTCTGTTGTTCTGTAGCTGGGACAGAATATAGGCACTGATGTTCATTTATACAACCAACAACAGAGCAATTTGCGTGTCTAACTCTGAGCGACAACATTGCGAGACACTGCTATCTTACCGCTGGACACACCGAACTTCACCTCAGGGATGAACGCCCCCCTCTCGGATATCATTGCGCAGAGGAGGGCGGCCTGTGTAAATGACTCCTTTCGTTTCGCACCATTTCACCAGTGAATGGGCTGCAGAGACCATGCAGGAATCCTTTGCTTTCCTCATTCTGGGAGTTGGCACGGAGGGAGGACTAGTTTATATATGTAGAGACCAGAGAAAACATGTTTTTCATAAGATGGGACCTTTGAAATTCTGTCACAAAACTATATTGTTATGGATCTTTGCACATTTTTAAGTGGGTATACGGAAATCCTGGAGCTTTCTTAGTGGGTATACGGTGTATACCTGCATATCAAGCAGACTACACCACTGGACTCAGCTGTCTGTGCCCATAACAGCTGATGAAAATCTCAAATCAAAAAATTAGAGAACTGCTTGTATGCAGCTGTGGTGGGGTAGACTCCTTTTAGTAAAGAGCAAGAGTAGTGCTGGTGAATGCAGCCTTTGTCCAACTCCTTCCCCAACAAATTCACTAATCAGCGCCAAGCTATAAGGCACTTTCATTCCTTGGTTTTGTCTAGCCTTGATAAATACATCCCTTATTTTTGGGTCTGCCGTGTGAGAGCACTGAAAGATTCTCAAATGATTCAGAATGCTGCAGCCAGAGTCTTAACACATACAAGAAAATTTACAGGGCTTTTTCCTATCGTGCCCCCTTCCTCTGAAATATCCTCCCAGCTGACATCAGACAATCTGGCTCTGTTGGAGTCTCTAATCTAAACTCAAAACTTCCTCTTTTGACTTAGCCTTTAATAAGTCCTTGACTTCAATTGCTAGATTATTTAGTGGGTTGGTCTCCATCTCAATGAGTGTCTATCTATAGTAGTATTCACATTTTCCTGCGAATGAGACATCTATTTATTCTAATTAACATTGCAGCTCTCTAACTTTTGTTTTTGTTTTACAAACTGCAAGCTGTGACGCTCTCTCAATTTCCACTCTGTATAGCTTCCTCCTCCTCCTCTCTTTTCATTCAGACTCCCTATTGATTAACCACGGGCCCCTGGGTCCATCTGTTTTTCCTGGCTCCTGCTGCCTCACATATTGTTGGATCTGGATCGTCATACCTTGGGCTCCACTAGATCATTGCTTTCCTGTGTTTAAATAACTCTGTTTTACCTTATATCTGTATATCTGTCAAACTTGATGCCTCTTCACTCTGATTTTATTTTAATTTAATTATCATGTATGGCCTGCCCTCTTCCGGGTCACCACGGTGGAGGGGATGTTGTGTGGCCCAGGCACCACTTAGTGATGTTTCGGGCTCCTCAGTCATCCTGCTGGATCCACACTTTACATCTTTTATATAAATTACATCAGATATTGCGTCAATGCAATTTATAAAATGTGATTTTGTTGTTCTGTTCAGTACACGAGACATCTATTGCATGTCTGTCCTGGGAGAGGGATCATCCCTCTGTGGCCCTTCCTGAGGTTTCTTCATTTTGATTGCTCATAACAGCTATAAAAAAAATGCTTCAAGACAACCTTCCTATCCTAACTTTAAGGAAACAGAGGAGATACCAGCTATGAGGGAAGAGAGATTGCCCAAATTGACTGAATCATACCTGTGAATAGAAGTAGTAGTAGGGTTGGGTGAGGTAAGAGTACAGTAGGTATTTACGATGTAGAGTAAGAGGTAGCCCACACCAGTGGGCAACTGTGCGATTGCATACCAACTACATTGTGAAGGTGATTTAAACAACCAAAACTCTATAGAGGAAGGCATAGGGGAATACAGATGGGGTGGCCTATAGCATTAAAGTTAGTTATATGGATCTCAGTTTTGATCTGTTGCATATTCACCTCCTGCTTCTAACTCTGGTCATCGCTTGTTCCCATCCCATTTAAATTCTGTATCCTTACTTCTCACTCGCAACTCTCTCTCTTTCTCTCACCATGCTGCTTGTCTTCACTCCCTCCTTAATACTCTAAATCTATTCAAAGCTCATCAGTAGATTATCAGTTGCAGAGATGAGCTGAAGCCAAGATACAAAGCAGGGAGTGGTGACACAAACACATTTTGCACACTCCTGCTGTGGGTTGTGACAGGAAAATGTAACCATGTGTCAAAACAGAGGCCAATAAATGAATGGTAGGGTTGAAGAACACCATTGTTATTGTGAAAAGCTGTGTCTGTGTGGGCAGGAGAAGAGGGGGACAACTGGAGTAGCTATCCTTGTGAGGACAGTCTTTGCAGCCAGCTGTTCTCATGAGGACATGTACTGAATATAATACAGATCACAACAAGTTTCATTTGAAACAAAGCACCACTACTATTGCTGAAAGCCTGAGCTATGGTAGAATGCCTTCAGATACATGAACATTTGTAGCCACTCAGTGGCTCCAAAGTAGCCTTGGCACTACAGATAACTCAAATTAAATTCAGCCTCAATATACAAATTCAAGACACATCTTAAGATCTTAATATCTTAAGGCAGTGTGATTTCTGGTCACATGTGTTGGTTGTTGGTTGGTTTAATTTCCTATCGTCATGTTTGTATTATATTAAATATGTATTATGATTTCCTATTTTACTTCGAATTTTCCCCTCACGTGTCATGTGTTGCTTTTCATTTCCTTATTTTGTGTCATTTCCTGCCCTTTTTCTGTATGCATGTGTGTCTTGTTTGTAATCAGCCCTTGTGTGTATATAGCCTGTGTGCTCCCTGATGTCCAGTGTTTCACCTGAGCCCCTTCCAGTGTCTTCCTGTGTCACCCATGCCCCTAGGTGTCATGGTTCGGTATTCTGTGTCTTCTTGTTGTGTCTAATGTTTTGACTTTATGCCCTTTTTGTGTCTTTCCAGTGTCTCTTCTATGTTGTTTCCCCTCTGTGTCTCCCTTTGTTACCTCACTTGTCCTCTTCCCTCCTAACTCTCCTCACCTGTTCCTGATCCCCTCGTTAATGTCTGTGTATTTAGTCTGTGTTCTTCCTGCACTCCTGGTCAGTTCGTTTTTTGTGATGGTCCCCTGGAAGTTCCCTGTGTTTCCTCCCTTGTCTCCTGTCCCCTGGTGGCATGTTTTGGATTTTGATTTCTTAGTTTTGCATTTTGATTTGAACTTTGCTGTCGGTTGCTACTTGGTTTTATCCTTGACTATTTTGTTTTTCTAGTTTGTTCCCCCCGGTCCTGCCTCCCATGAGTCTGCATTTGGTTCCACCTAAATTATAACCTCACCCTGACACCAGGAAATGCATTGGGGTTTGAAGCCAGTTTTCTTAGTGGCCAAACCATTACTACAGTCAGCATCACATGATGCTCTGGGCCTAATTCAGATAAGGTCACGTTGTGATAGAGATGTCTGTTAGTTCGCACATTTTTTTTCACCGTAAAAATGCTTAACATTGTACAAAATAGCTGAATCCACATTTATTTTTATAAGCATAATAAACCTGCATCAGAGGCACAGGACTGTGCTTCCCTGCACACTCACGTATGGCATAGCTGGCACATCGCCAGCTTCCTGTTAGCAGTTTGCTGCTCTGTTGTTTAGATCTTGTTGATGTTTTTGCTGCAAATAAGCAATTAAGTTATATGTAATGGTTTATACCAACATTAACTGAATCCTGTAAAACCTGTATAGTGACTGTTAAAGTGTCTATCGCCAAACAACCGGCCACCAGCTTACAGCCTTACAGCTAGTCACACACCATGTATGGTGCATATGTGTAGCACCATACACTGCCTTGTGTTGTGGTACGCAATCAGACACTGGACACAGGCACATCTTGTTGAGGTTTATTCTTTAATCCAGAATGAGCAAAATGTTGTCATACAGCTTGTATCTTCTCAACAACTCGCCTCTCTAAGTCGAGCTCAGTGCAGACTGGTATAAGCTTGAGGATAACTCATGACATGTCAATAAAAAAAGTACAATAAAATACAACATTTCTCTGTCTCTAATTTCATGACATTCAGTTACACTGAATATACAGCTTAAGCCCACATTAACAACTGAAAATCCAAAATGAGTCATTACAGCGTGTTTGTCAATGAGAAATTAAATAAATACTTAAAAAAAACCTACAAATGCCCTTGGCCATCATGACAAACATATTACACCATAATCACCTCAAACAGTGATTTTAAGAAAAATAACACATTGTCCAAGCGTGGCAATGGGAGCACAGCACATATTAGAGTTTTTCTTGATTGCTTTGACCTGCTTAAAGAAACTGGGATCCACTCGGTTTTCATCATCACTGTCTCAGAAGAGCCATACACCTCTTGCAAATGTGTTAACCCTTTCTCATTGGATTGACACATTTTCCCCACCCTTTTGCAGAACAGTTAACACAGATGTCATTCAAGCAGTCCAAACTCCATTGTTTTAGCTATGGTAACCAAAGAGAAACCATCTGTTCCTAACTATTAGAAACCACTGACATCAGTATAAAATCACTGTAGCACCAGTTTGACACTCCTTAAAACAAATCTTCAATTAGCAATCAGTCTGCAGGGCTTAAAAGGTGCAGCGTCTGTGTTGTTCTTTGCCAACATGGATGGGAGAGGTCTAAGGCAGATGAGAGTGAGAACCAGAGTAAGTGGTAGAGGGGTCCGAGGAAGAGGAGTCCGAGTGTGAGGTGGAGGTATAGTTGGAAGGGCTCAAGTTTCTGATGAAATTCGGGCAATTGTTTTTGATCACGTTATAACAGAGACGTTCTATTATTGTAGAGATAGGCCACTCTGATCATTTTGAATGGGGAAATCTGCGACGCCAAAGATGGCGCATATCCCGCCCCTTTCACCAACAGCCAATCACCTGCGTTGTCACAGCCGAACCGGGAAACTTATAGTCCAATCATGTTGTTTCACCAGCGCATGCGCACAAGTAGTTTTTTACGACAGAGACCATCAGAGACGTTCGACTATTGTAAAACATTTACTGCGTTCAGATCTTTATCTAATTTATAGAGTGAATGATAAGAAATGATGTATTAGACATGATCTGGTCCATACATCAATGGTCAGGCAGAGTAAAGCCAGAGCACAGCAGCCGGCACAGATTCAGCCGTACGATGGACGTCGGTGTCGTAAATCTGCGCGCATGCGCAGTGGAGTTCTCCCTGTAGGAAAAGAGCGTTTTAAACATCATTTCTACGGTAAAGTCTTTGTCTTTTTGTGTTTATTTGTATATTATTTCACTGCCGAGCATGTCTGTATGTTTTTTCCGTCCTGCTATCACGTTAAAGTTTGGATTTGACCATGGCTCCATTCATTTAGATAGGGGTCTGGTCTCTTTGGGCTTTTCGAGGCGTCCCCAAGATGGCCGCCGAGTGGCCTGACTTGTCTAGAAAGACTTTGGTTATAATCATGGCCTTTCACTTAGAGAGGCTGGACAAAGAGTCCAACCTGTTCTAAACAGAATTTTTCAACAGGAAACAGGTAATTGCTGTACAGTATATACAGAAATATCTTCATCTCCATCCATTTCAAAGGAACTCTAGGAGGCCAGATGCCATAATGTGGAGGTAAGGAAACATTACTGTAATGCCTTGTCATATCATGCAGTTAGAGTAAACTGGAGCCTCTTTTCATTGTCATTTTGCCTTTTTTTACTTTTTTACTTAAAGAATAATGGAGCTTGAAGCTGAGGGGGCACATCATGTCTTCATTTATGTTGATAAAACCAGCTTCAATCTCTGTAAAGTGAGGAGACGTGGAAGGAACCACATTGGGTACAGGGCCACTATCACTGCTCCATAACAGAGGGGCGTCAACATAACCATGTGTGCTGCCATCTCCAATGATGGTGTCCTATGCCATATCCCCACTATTGGCCCAAACAACACCAAGCGCCTCATAACATTCCTGAATGCACTTCATGACAGGCTGATCCCACCTGAGGAGAGAGGGCTGTTGAGGCCTGGCATGCCACTCTTCATCATTATCTGGGATAATGTGGCGTTCCACCATGCTCGCCTTGTCAATGAGTGGTTTGTAGTACACCCTCGAATGATGATGCAGTTCCTTCCAGCATATTCCCCATTTTTGAATCCCATAGAGGAGTTCTTCAGTGCTTGGAGGTGGAAGGTTTATGATCACCATTCCTATGAGCAGATGCCCTTGCTGAATGCAATGATTGCTGCTGCCCAAGAAATAGGTGCAGAGGAATGTCAAGGTTGGATGAGGCATGCCTCGGTGCAGTATCAATAGCGGCTATTTCTTATACTCTACAGTAATAGATTTTTATACTTTACTGTAATAGATTTGATTTGTATTTTCTTAATTTCTTATACTCTAATAGATTTTATTTTGGTTTACATGTATTTTGTGTAATATTTACAGTATTTTAGTTTTCAGCGCAAGAAGGCAAGTTTGACAACAAATGGCACTGCCATGAAAGCTACGTACAGTAATAGGCTACAATGACAAGCAATGGTGCACTGAGTGCTGTATTTTGTTGTCCACTGTGTAATGGTTGATTGGAAGAGCTCATACACTTGTTTGCAAGTAGTGTTGTTTGAAGGCAAAATTTGCTTTTGTTGTATATTTTAAATGTTTTGGCATGGTTAGAGCCTTTTCCAAACAAAATGTGTCATTTTCACCATCAGTGCTACTGTTTCCGCCTGTGTTTTTAACTGTTTTGAAAATGTGGAGTTTGAGTTGACTACTGCATCAAAGCAATCAAGAAAAACTGTAAGTGTGATTTTAGTTCCCTCACCTTTCTCTTTCTCAGCTAGCATTTCGGAGGGAAGTCAGTGTCGTACTTATGAACAGTTTGAAAGTGCCTCTCAACATTCCCCTATTGCAAAACACAAGCTAGTGCATTGAGCTTAAAACATTCATCAGGCTCACCTGAAACATTAGGCTGACCCACCAGTGACACACAAACAAGCTATCCGGAGGCTTACGCAAGCATCTACCTTGGGACCAGGAGACAACTCGACCGATAGTGGTTCAAACTGAGGCAATGTAAAGGGCTTCATCTCCGGCCAATCTCCCCCCAAACCAGAAGTAGGGTCAACCGGCCATGATGTGCCGCCTCCTACACCTGACGAGCAGAGCAGCTGGCGGCTGACAGCTCTGGCAACCTGGGACGGTCCTCGCTGGCAGCCACTAAGGCAGGAGAATCCGACCCAGGTACAACCAACACACCTTGGTCAACTAAGCCGGTGCTAACAGCCCTAACAGCGTACCTGACATTGACACCTGGAGAGCAAACACTGACTTGTTTCCAACTGATCCATCCATGTCTGGCCGTCATAGAAAAGAAAAAAAAAAGAACATACAAAAGATCCTAGACTGGTTGCTGCCTCTGGCTAGTGATGTATTCGTGCGCTAGCCACGCTGCACCAGAGGGAGAAAGCACTCAGACTGAGCTGCTGAAGAAACAAATTAATGAGATACAAGCTCAGTTGGTGACATGCAGACTACGGCTCCTCGTAGGCAAAGCCTACTGTTCTGAAACAGCTGAAATCAACGCACTCAAGAAACATATTGCTGACATTCAAACCCAAGCAGCTGATATGAAGACAGCTCACAAAACTAATAATGAACATCCAGAGGTGACAGCGATTAAGACATTGAAGCAGAAGCTTGCAAAGCTTCAAGCCCAGGTGACTACACCTCAAGCTCAGAGTCATCAGGCAGTGACGTTAACACACTCATAAGTGGGCTCCATTAAAGTTTAGCATCAACATGTTAGCAAGAAGCCAGAGAGCTAAGATGAGCCTGAGAGAGCAGCCCCCTTGTTGAACATCAGTACCAGTTGACCCTTGGACTTGGTCTGCATGGATTTTCTCACCTTGGAACCAGACCGGAGCCACACGTAAGACATATTAGTGCTTACATACCATTTAACTTAGCACACTATTGATTTCCAGTTGCTAAAACAACTGGAAATCAGAAGGCTATGACTGTGGCAAAGTGTTTATGGGAAAACTTTGTTGTGCACAGTGGTTTTCCTGAAAAACGTCTCGGTGACCAAAGCACAAATTTTAACCTCGCACCATCAAAGAGTTGTGCCCGATCGCTGGTATCCAAGAGGCAAGGACCACACCATATCATCCAAGGGGGAATCTGGTGGAAAGGTAAAATTGGACCATAACCACCTTTTCTTTGAGCTAGTATTGATCCAAGATTCATGACTCTTGCTAAAAGGGGGCTACAACATTTGGAAAACCTGTATGAAGATCTTTTGCTAGTCTCAATCAGCTACGTGCCACATTTGGGCTAAACCAGTCAGATTTTTTTCAGGTATTTTCAACTACATGACTTTGTGAGGACACACTCCCCAACATTCCCTCAAATTCTGCCTTCCAGTGGCTTAGACCGTATACTACCCGCTGACACTTTATCTAAGGGAAATGTCTCTTATTTATATGAACTTGTCTTGCTAACTAGTGAAATCATGGCTGAGAAAATTAAAGCGAACTGGAAGAGCGAATTACAGATTAACCTTTCTGATCACTTCTGGAGGAAGGCTTTAGAAGCTGTGAACTCCTCCTCTTGCGCCCAGCTTAGCCTTATTCAGTTTAGAGTGCTGCACAGGGCTCACTATAGCAAAGCCAAACTTGCCAAAATGTACCCAGATTCAGTAGAGGATAAGTGTAATAGACGCTCACTCTCCCCATGTGACTTAGCACACATGTTTTGGCTGTGCCCTAAACTGGTTGGGTTTTGGGAAAAATCCAAATTAATGTAACTGCTTTCACCTCATTAACTGCACGCAGGAGAATTTTGTTACAGTGGAAATCATCCCTACCCCCATCTTTTAAATCCTGGATAGGTGATGTTATGTCCTTTCTAAAACTGGAAAAATTTGCATTTTCTTTGAGAGGGTCATCTGGTAAATTTAACTCTCATTGGCAACCATTAATTAGTTATTCGATCGGATTCCTGCAGGGGAACTTTTTCAGTAGTGATATGTTCTGACCCTGTCTGCTCTCTTGCCGACTATTCGATGTGTTGCTGCCTGTCTGCCGCCCGTCATGTCCCCCGCCTTTATCCCACATACATGTATGGAGATGGGTGCCATAAAAGGTGGCATACCAGTAGTCCTGGCCTTTATAGTAATCTATACATTTGCTCATTCATCAATTTTTTTATTCTAGCATTAATTTTATGTTTATTTATGTGAATGCATGTTTTCTTTTACTTGTAAAGTTACTTCCTGTCATTTATTTATCTATTTGTTTAAATGTATCTTTATTTGTGCATTTATTTATTTATTTATTTACTGTATTATTATTTCCCTGCTTTCTATACCAACAACTAGGTTGTCCTTTGTTGATGGGGTCCGTGGGAGGGTTGGCAGAAGGACCAAGGGGTCCCGACCCGGGATAGAAAATGAAATAAAAGAATGCCTTATGTTAGATACCCTTGTGTTGTATACTGTCCTGCTGCATTTTCTCGGGTAAAATATGGCACAAAAAAAAAGATTAAATTGGACCCTCCTTCAGATGTTGGAAAACACTCTGGAAAACAAAGATAAGTCTCATCATTAGCAAGAGTTTGCCAAACCTCTAGTCTAGTGCATGTCTATAACTGTACATTGAATGATGTGACTGGGTTCACCCTAGGGCTGTAACGACACACATATCAAAACCGAAATGGCGACACTCAGATGCACAAACCTGTTTCGCGGTGTGAGAAGGCAGAATTGCGACACAAGTTCCTGTCCAGATCCAGCCCTATGAGTAACAATAGGTAGCCCCTTTCACACAGAGACGCCGCATTAACACCACAGGTGGTTCACCAATTCTCCGCCGATGGTCGTTCACTCAGAGCGAAGCACCGCCGAGTGAAGACGAACCAGGAGAAGACGCATGAAAGCCGCAGCCACGGTTCGCCAATTCTCCGCCGATGGTGATTCACACAGAGCAAAAGGTCTCCGCGGTACCACCGTGAATTCATACAGAAAGCTGGCGCTGCGGCTCCTAAAAAGGTGTGACGTAACGTGTACCGTGTAACGTAGGACAGGCGGGAGGACGGACGCTTCTCCACTAAATTTGTGGTATCTTTTTCCTCATACAAGTTGCCAAAGACAGTTACAGTTACTAGGTTACTTTTGTTTAGTTCTGTAACGATGCTTTGTGGGACATTTCTGTTTATTAAGTTGAGTGAGGGACCAGTGCAGTCATCCGACTGTATGACATGCCCTCCATATGCGCAGCTGACTCATCCATTCACACTGGTTCAGTTTCCCAGTACTGCGCCTCTGGTACTATATACGGAGTTTCATATACAGTTGCGTAACAGTTGCTACGCAGTGCCAAAGCCTGCCACAAGGTGACAGGGTGCCTTTGATACAGCTGGACTGACATAATGTAACAATAGCATAACGGGTACTATTAACACAAGCTACATTACAATATCTAATATGAAAAACAATTATAAAAATATCTTAATTTATCTATAAATATCTTAAACAGTTGCTATACAGTTCCACAACATGCCACAGAATGTCACAGAATGCCACAACATGCCACAGAATGCCACAGAATGCCAGAGCCGGCCACAAAATGCCACAACATGCCACAGAATGCCAGAGCCTGCCACAACATGCCACAGAATGCCAGAGCCTGCCACAGAATGCCAGAGCCTGCCACAACATGCCACAGAATGCCACAACATGCCACAGAATGCCAGAGCCTGCCATATTCTGTGGCATGTTGTCGCATTCTGTGGCAGGCTCTGGCAATACTTTACAATGCAAGCTCTATTAAGATCTGGCATGACATGCATAGGTTTGTAGGCAGAAAGGGTGCCTTTTCCTATTTGACTCCACTTATGGGTAACAGGGACCTCCTACCTGGTGTTAATGTTTTTTGCTCTTGGCAGGAAAGGGGAGTGAGAGTGGTTGGAGATTTGTTTGATGATAATAATGTCCTTATGTCCTTTCCACAAGCACAAAACAGATTTTGACTTCCACAAAAATATTTTTTTGCCTATGTTCAAGTCCGTCAATTTATCAATGCAAATTTCAAGCCAACTCAAACAGAAACACTGAAGGGACAATTGATAAGTTCATCATTACTTTTACATTGAATAAAGGTCTTAACGCATACTTTTACAATAGCCTTCAGAGTTGTAACCAACACAATTTTGATGGGCTTGTGAAGCGATGGGAGGAGGACCTGTGTATATGAAGATGCTTGGGAGGGATGTGTTCGGACCACTCGCTCTCTGTTTCTCAGCAATAGATTTAAAGAAATACAATATAGAATACTTCATAGACAGCACAGGACACCTCATGTTATGAACAAAGTTGACCCTAATAGATCACCATTGTGTTAAATGTAAGTTAACAAGTGGAACAAATATACACTGCTTCTGGAGCTGTCCAAGAATATCAAAATTCTGGTCATGTAAGTAAGTAAGTAAGTAAGTAAAACTTAATTTATATAGTATATTGATACATAGATCCAAAGTGCTTTCCAAACATAGCAGCACACAAAAAAGCAAAAAACGAGAGCAAAGGACAAACAGGGGAAAATAAAAAAAAAGGGAGGGATAAAAAAAAGAGGCACAGCAGATGAGAAAACAAACAAGGAAATCTATAAAAAGGCTTGCCTGTAGATGTGGGTTTTGAGCAGCCGTTTAAAACTGTCCACAGTTTCAGATAGTCTTAGTGAATGGGGAAGACTATTCCACAATGTTGGGGCTAAAACAGCAAAGGCACGGTCACCTGTAGTTTTACAGTTCGAGCATGGAACGGATAGAAGGCCGAAATTTGAGGAGCGGAGTGACCAAGGATTGGAATGAGGAACAAGGAGATCTGAAATGTAACTGGGGGCATGGACATGACGTGCCTTATATGTAATCCGTAAGATCTTCTAATTGATTCTGAATTTCACAGGAAGCCAATGAAGAGATGCAAGGAGTGATATGGGACCGATGACCGGTTTTGTTTAAAAGTCTGTTTGCTGCATTTTGGTTGAACGAAGACTGGCTGAGGCATGTGTAGAGGGAGCTACAGTAATCAAGATAGGAGAAAATGAAGCTGTGAATTACTTGTTCAAGATCACTGGAGGACAGGAATCTTTTGATTTTTGCTACATTTCATAGCTGCAGGAAACAGGACTGAACAGGTTTTGTAACATGTAGGTCAAATGTCATATGCTGGTCAAAGATGATACCCAGATTCTTAGCAGGGGGTATCACGACCAGGGCAACACAACAAGGGTTTGGACTCAATAGTACGACAGACACAGGATGTAGGCCAAGCAATAGTCTTTACTTGTGAACAGAGCAAACAATTCACTAGATCAGTCAAGGCAGGCAAACAATTCCGACAGGGGGCAGGCAGGACAAAGAGTTCGGTACACGTGTAGGCAGGCAGCGGAGGTAGACAAACCAGGCAGGGATCAGGCAGAGGCAGGTCGAAGAATAAACAGGCTGAGGTTGGTAACGATAATCACTAGAAGGCTTCTTGGAACAAAAGGCTGGGAAGCTGTGCACGGGGGCAAACAAGACGAAATGGCAACTGCCAGAGGAAGCACAGGACCTAATATACACACAAGCACACAACAGGTGAAGGTAATCAGGGCGGGGCGCACAAACAAGCAGGAAGGGGGGGAATCTGAAATGAGAGGAGAGGTGAGAACGCCAGACAAAACAGGGGCAAAATATCACATAGGTCGAGACATAACAGTACCCCCTCCTCTAGGGACGGCACCTGACGTCCCAGGCAGAGCAGGGTGGCGGACATCCAGGATGAGGGTAGGGTCCATAATGTTACTGGATGAGACCCAACACCTTTCTTCAGGCCCATATCCCTCCCAGTCAACCAGGTAGTGGTGACCATGGCCTCGCCGTCAACCTGCTAGAAGTCGTTTCACAGTGAAAGTCGGGCCGCCATCGATGAACCGGGGGAGAGGTGGGGGTCTCGAGGCAGGGACCAAAGGGCTCTCCATCACTGGCTTGATCTGGGCCACGTGAAAGGTAGGATGCACCCTGAGAGATCTGAGGAGCTTGAGGCGAACAGCTGCTGGATTAATAACCTTGGAGACAGGGAAGGGGCCCACGAAGCGAGGGGCCAACTTACGTGATTCTACCCTCAGGGGAAGGTCCTTGGACGACAGCCACACCATCTGTCCCTTCCTGTAAGAGGGAGCCGCGCTTCTCCGGCGATCCGCTGCTCTCTTAAACCGGGCCGAACTCTGAAGTAGTACTTGACGGGCCCCGGTCCAGATCCTGCAGCAACGTTGAATGAGAGCGTGGGCTGCCAGGACGCTGACCTCCTCCAGGATGGGAAACAATGGCGGCTGATAGCCATAGGCGCACTGGAAAGGAGATAGGTAGCCACATACCTCCTTTTTCATGGCAGGCCACCAGAATCATTGTCTTATCACAAAACAGGTTCTCTTGATTCCCGGATGACAGGACAGGAGGGAGGTATGAGCCCAATGGATCACCTGAGAGTGGAGATAAACAGGAAGAAACAGCCAATTCTGGGGGCAACCATCAGGCACAAGAGAGTTAATGTTAGCTTGTCTGACCCTCTCCTCGATTTCCCAGTTGACTACCCCAACCGTGCAGAAAGGGGGCAGGATACAGCTGGGAGCCTTGGGACAGGAGTCTGGGTCGAACAGGCGGGACAGAGCGTCTGGTTTGACATTCTTGGATCCAGGTCGGTAAGACAGGGAAAAGTTGAATCGATTAAAGAAGAGGGCCCACCTGGCTTGCCTGGAGTTGAGACGCTTCGCGGACTGAATATATTCCAAGTTTTTATGGTCCGTCCACACCAGAAATGGTATTTTCGCTCCCTCCAGCCAGTGACGGCACTCCTCCAATGCCACATTGACCGCCAGGAGTTCCCGATTGCCCACATCATAGTTTCGTTCTGCAGGCGAGAGTCTCCTGGACAGAAAGGCACAGGGGTGCAATTTGTTATCCGTCTTGGACCGCTGAGAGAGGACTGCCCCAATGCCCAGATCTGAGGCATCCACCTCCACCACAAATTGAAGGCTGACGTCTGGTAGCGTGAGGATGGGTGCAGAGGTGAAGCTCTCTCGTAGTCTCTTAAAGGCGAGGTCCGCCTGGGGGTTTCACTGAAACGGGACTTGAGGAGAGGTTAAGGCATGTAGTGGAGCAGCGATCGTGCTAAAATTACGAATAAATCATCTATAGAAATTAGCAAACCCCAGAAAGCGTTGGACCATCTTACGGCTAGTCGGAACGGGCCAATCCACCACTGCACTGACCTTGGCTGGGTCCATCTGAATACTGTCTCCTGACACCACAAAACCCAGAAACGACACAGTGGAAACATGGAATTCACATTTTTCCGCTATGACAAACAGTTGATTCTCGAGGAGACGCTGCAGTACCTGGCGCACATACTGAATGTGTGTCTGTTCATCAGTGGAAAAAATCAGAAAATCATCCAAGTAGACAAATACAAACTGGTCCAGCATATCATGGAGAACATCGTTCACTAGAGCCTGAAATACCGCTGGAGCATTTGTCAGTCCAAAAGGCATCACCAAATATTCATAATGTCCGCTAGGAGTGTTGAAAGTCATTTTCCATTCACCCCCCTCCCTTATTCTGACCAAGTGATAAGCATTGTGAAGATCCAGTTTCGGAAAATATTTAGCATCTTTTAACAACTCAAAATCAGAGGAAATAAGAGGAAGGGGGTACCTGTGTCGAATGGTGATGGCATTCAAACCTTGATAGTCAATGCACGGGCGGAGAGTCTTATCCTCTCTGTCGACGAAGAAAAAAACCTGCCCCAGCAGGAGAGGAGGATGGCCGGATGATCCCAGCCTCCAGAGATGAGTGAATGTAGGTCTGCATCGCCTCCTTCCCCGGAGCAGATGGAGAGTAGAGTCGACCTCTAGGAGGAGATGAACCAGGGAGTAGGTCGATACCGCAGTCGTACGGCCGATGAGGAGGCAACGAGGTCGCTCGGTCTTTGTTGAATACCTCCTTTAAGTCCAAATAGCAAGCAGGAACACCAGAGAGGTCTGGGAAGTCTGTGCGTGATGAAGCTGGCTTAGGGGCAGGGAGTTGGTGCACAGGGGCTGTTCCTGAAGAGAAGCAGGTGGACGAGCAGCTCTTACTCCATCCCAATATCCCCCCCGACAACCAGTCAATGTGGGGGTTGTGTTTGGTGAGCCAGGGAAGGCCCAGCAGAAGAGGATGAGAAGGAGAGTTGTACAGGTGAAAACGTATAGCTTCTGTGTGACCATTAGCCACGGTGAGCTGAACAGATTGAGTGCGATGGGTTACCTTATAAAGCAGTCTGCCGTCAAGGGTGCTGGCCTCCTGAGGCTGTGGTAGAGGTACCTTGTCCAACCCAAGCTTGTCTGCCAACCGCCAGTCCATAAAGCTTCATCTGCTCCAGAGTCCACCAACACCGGGTGGGAAAGTTCTTGTGAAGATGAAGCCACCTTAGCCTGAATCAAGCAGTGAGTATGGCCCAAAGAGGAAAGGGTACGGCTCACCCGTGCCCTCTTTATCACGGGTGAGCCCGGCCTTTTACCGGACATGAAGCCAAGAAGTGCCCAATCTGGCCACAGTAGATGCAGCGGCCCTCCTGCATCCGGTGACGCCTTTCTTCTGGGCCAAGTCTAGTCCTCCCCAGCTGCATAGGCTCCTCCTGAGCCATAGGGGGCGCTGAAGATTGGGCTGCCTGGGTGACACGGGGAGGAGATCGCCATGAAGAAGAGGCTGCTGCTGGTGGCCCCCTCTGGCCGAAAGGCATAACTGACCTGGATCTGTCTCTCTCTCTTTCAAAGAGTCTTTTATCGATTTTTATTGACAGAGAGATTAATGAGTCCAAATGGCCGGGAAGTTCTAGCAGGGCCAACTGATCCTTTAGAGCTTCTGTCAAGCCATGTAGATATGCGTCGCACTGAGAAGAATTGTTCCAGCCGCTGTCTACCGCCAGGGTACGGAATTCAACAGCGTACTCCGACACTCTACGTCTGCCTTGACGCAGCCCCATGAGCGCTCTGGCCGCCTCTCGGCCCGGAGTGGACTGATCAAAGATCTTGGAGAGTGTGTCTTTGAAACTATCAACAGAGTTACCTACGGGCGAATTCCTTGCCCACTCCGCCATAGCCCATGCTTAAGCTCTGCCGGACAGATGAGAGATCATATAAGCCACTCCGTGGGAAACGAGGCAGCTTGCATCTCGAAATGCAGTCCACACTGAACCAGAAACAAACGGCAGCTCTCGGAGTCTCCAGAAAACTGCGCTGGCTTGGAGAGGTGAAGCACAGGAGTTGGGATGGTGGCTGGATTAGGCGGCGGTTCAGGCTGCGGACACGGCGGATCAGGCTGAGGAGTGGGAGCAGGAGCGGGCGGAAGGACGGCTGCCAGAGCAGATGCGGCTGTAGACATGCTCCCCACTTGTCCAGTCAATTGATGACATACCTCATTCAGGGAGCTGAGCTGTTCGGAGGCGAGGGCCTGGAAGCTCTGCTGCTGATTAGCCATCTCCTGGAGGTGCCTTGTGATTGAGGTAAGTCTTTCCTCATAGCCGTGGATCCGCGTGCCCTGAGCCCGGGGCGCAGCGCGCACCCCGTTTGTGTCGTCTGAGTCCATGTTATGGTCAGTTCGTACTATCACGACCAGGGCAACACAACAAGGGTTTGGACTCAAAAGTACGACAGACACAGGATGTAGGCCAAGCAAAAGTCTTTACTTGTAAACAGAGCAAACAAGTTCACTAGATCAGTCAAGGCAGGCAAACAATTCCGACAGGGGGCAGGCAGGACAAAGAGTTCGGTACACGTGTAGGCAGGCAGCAGAGGTAGACATTATTCTTATTCGAAGAATAAACGGGCTGAGGTTGGTAACGATAATCACTAGAAGGCTTCTTGGAACGAAAGGCTGGGACGCTGTGCACGGGGGCAAACAAGACGAACTGGCAACTGCCAGAGGAAGCACAGGACCTAATATACACACAAGCACACAACAGGTGAAGGTAATCAGGGCGGGGCGCACAATCAGAGAGGAGGACGGAACCAAACAAGCAGGAAGGGGGGGAATCTGAAATGAGAGGAGAGATGAGAACGCCAGACAAAACAGGGGCAAAATATCACATAGGTCGAGACACAACAGAGGGTCCAATAAACTGATCAACTGCAGTAACAGATCCCTAGGTGTGTATCTAGGGAAGTGACAGCAATATTCAAACACAGCATATGTAAAGATCCGGGCCAGTTTCTATTGGGGCTGCCACCTTTGAATAGAGTACTCAATAAACTCTTATTTTTGACCAGAACATGTATATTATTTAATTGGATTAGTGAGAAACCTCCCACTGTAACTCAGTGGTACAAAGACATTTTTAGAGTTTTTCCTATGGAAAGACTAATGGATTACCTGCCTAGGGATCTAAGTGAAATTATCCCGAGGGGAAACACTGGCTTAGAAGGTGCCAGACTGAGCGGCTGTTGATTTAAAAAAAATTACAAAATAATGTTGTTTTATTCTTTTCTAAAGCCCTAAATAGCCATGCATTCATACATTTTATTTCCTCTGTTTTCCCGTGATAACAGGATAATTTTCTCGAGATCTGGAGATAAAGAAGCTTTGTTTTCCCGTGAAGACGAGTTAATATCATTTGTTTTCTCGAGATAACGGGAAAAATTTTCTCGATATAATGAAACTTTGTTTTACCAAGATAACGAAATAATTAAGAGAGAGAGAGAGTGTGTGTGTGTGTGTGTGTGTGTGTGTGTGTGTGTGTGAGAGAGAGAGAGAGAGAGAGAGAATGATTCAGTCAGTTAGTGAAACAACTGTAAATGACCTTTAATGTGATAATTGTTTATAAGAACATCTTGTTTTCATTCAATTTACTGATATTCTTTGAAGCCAGGTTATTATAATAACTAGGGGGCCCCCAAGAGCAATTCGCTTAAAAAAGTAAAAAGGAATTAATTATTTTTTTTCCCATGTGTGAGTGATGATAATTCATGTGTTATCAAATGTAAATTCTTGTACAAAAAACAAAAACAAAACAAAACAAAAAACCCAACAACAAAGAGTGTAGTTTCCTACTGCCTCTCTGCTCGAAATGTCAGAGCTCCACTAGTAACGTGTGCAGTGCACCCAACGCTGCAGTGCACCCTGAGCATCCAGGAGCAGGTGATGTCAGATGTCGCAAAAAAGGACGTACCCTTCAGGGGCAGAAAAGAAGAAAAAGGAAGAAAGAGGAAGAGGAGAAAAAACGACAAGATAAAGGTATGTCTTTGTAATGTAACATTTGTTGATATTTTGTTCCAAATACGTTAGCCTATAATAGCAACTTTGCTAGCTAACATTAGTTCAAAACGTCTTACTAGGTTAGATAGCTTACAATTCAAGCTAACAAATGTTGTGTTTGTGTAATACTTTGAATAAGTTGATTCTCAGTGTATATAATTTTGGGTCGCTTTTTGGCATCAAAACAATGTGTTTGGTAACAATGTTTGATAGCAAATGTTTAATATCTAACGTTAATTACAAACGCGGTGACGTTTGCTGGCAATATGGTTTTGCATTAATTAATTAATTAATTTAGTTAACTTAGAGTTTGAGGTATGTTTTTTGCAATTGTTTGCTGCAGAGCACAGTATTTTTCTTTTACATCATTTCCCTATTATGCTCATACGTTATATGAAACTTCCCCAGGAGCTAAATTAAATGTTAAAATATTTTGGAGGAGGCACTGACTCAGCCCAGGGGCAATCCACCTCCTCAGGAGCAGCCAAGGCTGATGAATCAGGTGATCAAAAACTGTCACCATATATATTTAATCTCTTGTCAAATTCTCTCATTAAGATATACTAATATAAGATATAATCATATGACAAGGGATATGTTTTAAATTTCAGGTCCATCTCTATCCTCTGCTCTCACTGTGCCCACTGTCCTCTCTGCAACCTCAGCTATACCTGGTAAGTTAACCACAAAACAGCCTTTAATTGCTCAGTCCACTGCAGAACATACTGAGATGAATATTTTTTGATATGAGATATAAGATATAATCATATGACAAAGGACATGATTTTAGACAAATCCATATTATTTCAAATTCTTATTCTCAAGCAATTTTCAGTTGTTCCACTGGCATTTTGTTTTCTTATTACATGCTATAGCTGTACTGCAAATCTGGGGTCTGCTTTCATGGCATTAATCACTGTGGTTAGTTCTCACTTTTAGTTTTACAAGTGTATTCGTAATGACAGAGTAGAATAAGTAGAATATGTTTAATTTATAGTAGGTTCGTGAATGATCAATAACCATTATTATTGGCAGTAATAGAGGGTCCCAAAATCAAATTTTGCATAGGGCCCCACTGCTTAGGCCGGCCCTGGTGGGCCTGCATGGTTTTTGCTGAACGTGATGAAAATGATTCACTTAGCACCTGGCTGATAAAGGGTACAAGCTCTTAAGGTGTGTCCGAAGGTGTGTTCGAGTGTACAAGGTTTCTATAATAAACACTTTGGACCATCAGTTAGAGAGTCTGACCATCATCCAGCCGGGGATGCTACAACGACGACATCAGGCTCACTTAGATTGCGCCGCCGTTATAGCTGAAGCCTTGCTGACCGTCTTCTTAGATTATGCATATTAATGTGTATATTATCTGTAATAGCAAGGCATAATGCTATTTCAGCCTGTGTCAGGCCTTAATTGAAAAGATATGTGACGCGGTGATCGATATGCTCCTGCTCTGACATTGCTACACTGAATGATGTTTCCTGCAATGATTTACTACACTATCATTTTGTTTTCTCGAGATCTCGAATTAATTATATCATTATCTCGGGAAAACAAAGTTTTGTTATCACGAGATCTCGAGAAAATTATCCCGGTATCTCGGGAAAACAGAGGAAATTAACTCATTATCACAGGAAAATGGAGGAGATAAAATATATGAATGCATGGCCGTTTAGGGCTTCCATACTTTTCTTTTCATTTTCTACTTTATTTGAATTTTGCTTATTCGTTTTCTCCCCTAGCTCAGACCACTACTTAATGATGTATTCTTATATGCATTGTTGACATGTAAATTCATGAAATAAAATAAAATCTGATTATTAAAAAAAAAGAAGCAAAACTTAGTGCAATAATAAATAAATCATTTGAGGTGACTGCTTGATTTGCTTGTTTTGCAACATTTATAAAGACATCAGAGTAGGATAGCACTGAAATAGGTGAGTTTATGTGATAACCATGTGATACTGGGCTGATATACTGCACCATCTAATGAAACGCTATTGTGTATTATAATACTTGTTTATTAATTCCTCTATGCAAGCAAACAATATAGAAATACCTTTTTGTTTTTTATTAAAAGCTTGCCTGTTGCTACTCAATGCCCACTGCCTCATACTCCTTTCTCCTATGATGAACCTACAGCCTGATAACGCTGGTCCATTTTATAACTGAAGTACATAAATATAGTAGTACTCATGTCTGTACCACCCAGTGTCTAATATATTAATGCCATAGCTGAGCCTGGTAATAATATTGTGTGTAGTTCCTCTGGAGAACATCCTTCTTTTAACCTATTTATATCATTATTGTAAAAAAAAAAAAAGAGAAAAAAATATAGAAAAACTCATGACAAAATGCATTATTTAAGATAAAATAATATTTATGTTTGTTGGTAATGTATTTGTGACCCCCACAGATATATGCTTTAGCTGCTTTCATGGGAGCTCAGACCCTACCCTATTGGAGCTCACTTTCCATTGGCTAACATGTAACCTGAACCCTGGTTTGGAGTATAGACCCACAGAAACACATCAATGCAATTTGGATAAAATTATACAACTAATCAATAAAAAATAACTAAATTAAATCAAAATAATTCACAAAGTCATCAGTCAGGTTATTAAGCAGTGCTCACTACTGGAGGAGGCAAGAACCTCAGGAAGCTATAAGAAAGTAAGGACAGTGGCTGATTTCTGCTGTTTGTGCCCTCTATACAGCAGGGGGAGTGCTTGTACCTTTAACTGCTCATGGAGGACAGTTAACAGGACTGGTTCATGTATTACAAATCCCTACACTACCACTGGGCCTACATCTAGTTTCATCATCTGGAGATCAGTATACGATGGCATGATGAAATCCTGCATCTCCTTTTAAATTAGAGCGCTAAGGTGAGGTAATGCATCAACAGATGAGCATGTGAGTTCAATGAATGATGCGAATGCCTTTCTCTGAAAATGCTGAGACTGGACCTTCTTTAAGGCTGAACAAGGAAAAAAAATGTCTCGCCTTGAGGGGAAAAAAACCTGCCATATAGATAATTTTTTTATTTGTTTTCTATTTATCTGTATATTTTTTCTGATTCTTTTTCCTGTACTGTTGCATCTCAAGCTGTTGTAACAAGTCATTTTCCCCCTTTTTTGGATAAAAAAAGCCAAATCTAATCCATAATCACGACAAAAGAGGCACTTTTAAGATTTACCATATTTTCATTTTCGGCTCAAACTCATTTTAAATGGGAGTGCTTGGGGCAAATTAGCGATAGCATCAAAATCACTATTTTTAAAACACTGAGAAGGCTTGACACGACATGAAACTTAGTACTTAGTACCCCGGGGTCGAGGGCAAAGCCGAGATGGTTGTCAGGAGGGAGGGCAACCAGCAGTGTCTGAGGATGTGGAAGCAGAGCCAGTAGAATGCAAGAGGCCAAGGAGCAGATGTTGTCAGACAAGATGACATATGTCAAATAGTATACAGTTGCTGTGTGGAAGATGTGTGACCCTTACTCTGATCCAAATAGAATAGAATAGAATAGAATAGAACAGATTGTCATTGTTTCATAAACAATGAAACATGGATAGCAGCTAAGTTTGACAAATGAATATCAAATACAAACATCAAATATAAACAAGTATAAAAAATAGATAAAAATTGTATAAAATATATACTATATATGTCTATAAAATATATACAGCAAGATAAAAGGCAAGATAAATAGACACAAGATTCTGTACACAAGTTGTTGTTGTTGTTGTTGTTAATGGTTTTGCTCTATTTTAATTTTGAATGTAATTCCCAGAAATGTTGTGTTGACAGTTTGTGTCAAAAGGGAGGAATATGGGAAATTGAAACATTATTCTGTTGTATTTAATTCTGAAACATTTGGAAGTCTGCAGAGAACACTTCAGGTCTTCTCTCCATACTGCATGTATCAAGGAGATCTGATTCATCACGCTGAGTCTAAAACTCTTCTGATAATTAGCAACTCTCTACCTCAACAAGGAGAACAGTTGACCTGAGGAGTTGGCCCTCCTGTGTTGCGCCATTCATTTATGGAGACGTTGTTTTGTCTCTGCAATAATCAAATCTGTGCAGTCCTGGCTGCATTGAACAGAATAAACTACATTACTCTGTGGGTGTTTTGTCCTTGGACACGTTTCTGCCTCAGCATTCAGTAGGTTTGAAGTGAACAGGGACATGATGTTTATTGAAGATTTCCTAAATGTTCCCGTGACACAGGGAATGACGATGATGTCACATTTTCCCATCTCTCCCTCTCTGTCTGATATGGATCTTTTAGTGGTTTTGACAAAGGTCAAGTTTGGGTAGCCACAGTTTTTAAGTGCTCCCCTGATGGGCTCCTGTTCCTTCTCCTTCCCCTCTTTCTTTGTGGGCACGGTCTTAGCCTGATGGTTTAGTTTTCTGATGACTCCCAACTTGTGCTCCAGTGGGTGATGAGACTTGAACACCAAGAATTGATCTGTGTGTGTAGGTTTTCTGTACACCTTAATGTTGAGGTTTCTGTCTTCTTGAATGTGTGCTCCACATGAAAACATTGTTTTTTTAGCTGAGTCCACTTAGACTCAGGCAAATAAATTCTGCTGAACAAAGCTGCACTGAACATAAGCATCCTGATTCTTAAGGAACAGTATCTGTGTATGGGTTTTCAGTCTGAGACATGCAGCTTCCTCTGGAGCTACCAGAAGGCTTTATATTACGTTCTTCATATGTAGTGGTATCCCCCGAGACTTGTAAACACACTTGAATTTAAAAAATCGGTGGTGTTACGTTACGGTTACGGTTAGTAAAGAATCAGCATACCTCTTCCAACACTGTGTGATATGCTGGGCATAAGACTAGCCTGAAGAAGCAGCAGATGAGATATTTCTTCTCTACTTGAGGGAGTGCCTTCTCCTCTTGCTAACCAAATTGTGCCAACAGGCAGCACACCTGTGCACCTGTCCATCACTTTGGCGGCACTGAAGATATTTTTAGGGGGAATAAACCTTTTAACTAATGTATTTTTAGCAACCTTTGGTCAGCGTAGTGTCTTGCAATGAATATGTCTTAACTGATTTTACACATCAAAGCCTGTTTACAGGCGCTGGGAAATATGACTATATATCTAAAAAAAGATTGTGTCCCCAGATTGAGTTGTTTAATAATATCCTCAAGTGATGCCACTTGAGTCAGTGTAGGTTGAGTTTACCAGAACTTGCTTGTAGCAGTCAAATTTTTCGGTTTTGGCTGATGCCCCGTTTACACCAAGGGAAGACGCAGATATTTCCCTGTGGTTTGGCCTCTCATTTACACAAAAACCCTGTTTTTATCACAGAAAACGATTATTTCTAAAAACTCCGGCCAAAGTGGAGATTTCTGATAACGGCAGTTATGTGTTGCCACGTCAACCGAGAGAAACAGGGTTTTAGGTTCTCAAACGGCACATTATGCGCCAGAAAATGCTTAACGTCATGTGAGCACCCTATGTTTACAGTTTTGGCATAGTTATAATGCCGCTCGACGGCATATTAATGCGGGTTGATGTAAATGACAACTTTTTTGAAAACGATGGTGTGTGCACAATGTTATTATTGAAAACGGAGGGGGGGAAATATTTGTTTCTCTAAATACCCGGCTATGTGTAAATGTGGCCTGAATTTTAAATCCCTCTTGACTGATGGCAGTGGATTCAGATCACCTGGGATAGGGAGAGTGATTCCTAATTAATGAGCGGGAGCAGCTTGGGGCGTTTACCTCCCAGCCAATGAGGGTGTAGCAACGCCCTGAATCTGTCCATGACACACTGCAGATTCTGGTCTGTTCCGGCCCCCACTGAGATTTCTGTGCAGTCCCACTTTGTTCTAGTTTTGGGAAATTATGTCTGTTCTTTAGCCCAGTTGAGTGACCACAAAAGTCACCAGTTAACTAGCCCTCCAAAGAGCCATATGCCTGCCGACTTTGTTTTGTTTGTCTAACTTTGGTTTATATCAACTTAAATTAGAGGCCTGCTCTGAAACACGAGATGTCACTTAATTTCCTGCTCCTAAATTCTCATAAAACTGAGACCAATTTGATCAAGTAGCAGTTAACTCTCAACAATTTAATGATTCCTTAAAGTTTGACAGCCAGGAATTTTGATGTTATGCTTGTTTCTACCCTCTTTTTTGATGAGCATACATACATACACCAAGACCCGTCACTAACACAGCAACGCTATATTCAGCCTTTTCTGGCCATGACTGATGCAGAGCGTTGAATTCATACCTTATCCAGACTTAATTATTGTTGCCATGCTAATAAACTAAAAGTCTTCACATGGTGCAGAATACTGCAGCTATAATTTGTATGAAAAAAAATAGAAACACTAGAAAAATGTGTGTGATCAACCCTTCTTTGTCATCCTGAATGCCTGTACTGCAAGTATGTTGTTCCACAGGGATCCCTCTCCCTCTGTCACTTTTCTGAAAGATTTTTTTAAAAATGTCATGTTAAATGATCTCAGTATAGAGGGCATTGCATGCTGTACAGATGTAAAGCCCCCTAATGGAAATTGTGATTTGTGAAAATGTTAATTGTCTTGGAAACTTTGAATATCTCTAGCAAATGCCAACACAATCTATTTGAACAATAGTATAACGATCCACCCAGTCTTCTGTGCAGTGTCTCTTGCTAGAACACAAGCAACTTTGCTGTGATTTTAAGAATCGCACACCAGTCACTGCACCAAGTCTTGTTTGCCAAGGAAATGTTCCAGCACACAATTTCTCATAAACCCACAAACTGTTGTTTTTGCATTTCTCTTAAAACAACAGATTAAACAAATATTTAGCTACGTTATCCACACACCCTGATTCCAGTCATACAAGTATAAGCGGAGCATTTGTTATGTACTTAAAGTCCTTAACAAAATCCTTAACAAGCATAACACACAAGTGATTTTGATTTTCTTATAACTCCTGGAAAGAAAACAAATAGAACATGTCATACTATTTCATAGTATGGACAGCTCCTGGTGCTGAATTGAGGTCTGACACACTGCTGGGGTTTACTACTGCAAATGTGTGAAGTTAGTCTTTAGTGTCTCCAGAGAGAGCTGTCTGAGGTCTGAAGAATGTCAATGCCAATTTGAGATGTCATTGAACACATCACCTCCTGCTTTAATTTATCAGGGACTTGTCTCAGTAGGTGTCTCAAGTCATTAGAATTAAGGCAGCTCCTCTTTGTCATACACCAGCATAATGGACATTAATGCACTGGATTATAAAAACAGCTTTGACATTCTTTAACTGGACAGGGAGGTAAAAAGCAGGGAGGGAAGAGAAATTCTATAATTTTATGCAAGATCACTCCATCAGTCTGAGAAACGTAGTCCCTCGTGGCTGCTTTTATCTGCACATGAATGTGGACGGTTAATGTTATTTCTCCAATAAGAAGTAGCAGTGATGCAGCCTTGTGTTGGTGTGAAAAGAGGGATGATCAAGAGAAAAACCTGTCTGTATTCTCCAGACAGACACGTGCTTCATTAGCTAATGTTCTTGTCTGGATAATCAATTCAGTCTGTCTGACAGCCACAGATAGTCTGGTGCTTTTCCACCAAGCTGTCCCTCACATCCCTTTGGCTACAACTCTTTTCCCTAAAAGAACTGGCTGCTGTTCAATATCTTTCTGCGTATCTTGATTTCTTTCTTCTGTTTATCCATTCTTGCTCCCATTTACATTTAAATTCCTGTTGTATCCAGAAAAAGTCAGAGAGCTCATGCTAGACTGCAGAACCAGAAGATTCACAAAAGAAACAAAAATCTTACTCATGGTTCACTTTGTTTATTGTGGATTGTTGTAAAGCTTGAAAAAATTGCTCCCCAAGCCAAAATGTCTCGATTCTAAAACTATCATTCACTGCTGAAGTGAAATTAGTGTTTGACACTCATACCGGAAAAAAGACTTTGCATATTAAAGAGGAACTAAAAAGAAATTACACTATTTTCAGCTTAAAACAATCTATGTGGGTGTGTAGCAGTGTTGTTGATTGACTTAGGTCATATCACTACATTAAGTACAAAGTATTCAAATTCTACACATTGGCCCTCATTTATCAATCTTGCGTGAAAACGGGTGCAGATCTGTGCGCAGAATTGGTCTTACGACAGGACACACGAGTGATTTATGAAACGTTCGTGTGCGTGTGTGCGCACTATTGAATTTGCGTTCCTGCTCTGTAGAAGGTTTGCCAGCGGGGTTATTAGGTATTAACTAGTTGTCATGTTAGACTATTTACATATTTATTTTACAGAAAAGTGGTATCAGTAAAAAATGTAAAAAATAGGGCCGGGACTTTAACGCGTTAATTACAATCAATTAATTACACAAAAATTAACGCGTTAAAAAAATGTACGCATTTTAATCGCACTAATTTTTGCACCGCGGAACGTTTCTCACTGGATGAGTTTCAGGGGTACCGATTATACTGGAGCACCAACTAACGTTCATGCATAGCATTCATGACTTCAGACAACAACAATGAACGAAGAAGCATGATGAGACCGCTTTGGTTGGCCCCGTGGATGGGAAATTTTGTTTTAAAAAGCGGACGGATGGCAGCGTAGACAAGAGCAGTTGTCAGAGTTGTATGAAAATTATGCAAGAAGGAGTTCGCGTATCACCGCAGCATATCAAGCCTCAGATATCACCTAAATGCTAAGCATATAGCAGCTAGCATTAACGTGGGAGTATTGTGTTTTACTTAAAAAACAAAGTGTTATAGTTTGCAGAAGGTCTACCTACCTATGGCTACCTGAATCTCTGAAACGTATTCCTAAATATGCTATTGCTACACTTTATGGCAAATATTGCACTGGTCTGTTGGTCTTGAAAAAAACAACAACAATGTTTTGGTGCTTAAGCTTATGTATTCAGTCATTGTTCAATGGGATACTAAAATCCATGAGAAAAAAATTGCTTCTCACTGTTCTTAGGTCAAATATTTATATGCGATTAAAATGCGATTAATTTCGATTAATTAATTACAAAGCCTCTGATTAATTCGATTAATTTTTTTAATCGAGTCCTGGTCCTAGTAAAAAATAATCGGTTTTGATCTGTTCTAAATGTGACTGCTTATGCTTAATGACTGCTGAGGTTTGTTTAATAATTATTTTCAGACTCAGCCAGATTTTGCTGTGCTGCACCGCAAATCCACAGACTCAAATTTGCGTACACAAGCTCAGACCTGACGTGAGATCTGATCGTAGCTTCCGCTCACGTCCAAATTGATAAATGCCGAAGTTTGCATGGAAATGGTCGTACGCACGGTTTTCTGCCGTACGTTCATTTGATAAATGAGGGCCATTGTGTTACAATTATGCATAGTGACTGCTCTCTACAGGTTGAAATCTGCTATTGCAGTTGAATTTTGCTATAGGCGGGTCTCGAGGCAGGCGAGCGCTTTCATAGTAGTTGTGTGTGTCAAGTTCTTTATCTGTTTAAACTATTATCACTATTCCTTTGATTTTTTTTCTATATAATAACGATCAACAATAACATAACGTCATTGTTTCCCTGCCGTGCCCTCAGATCTGGGCTCCTAATCGCTAAAAATCCACATGGTATTTTAATTTTATGCTATTAAATTGGCAGACAACTCAAAATTTGCAATTAGTGCCAGCCAAATTAGAGGGACTGTTTTCAGCCAAAAAAGGGGCACGAAGCAAGGGTAAAGTACCCAGATTAGTTGCTATCATCTATAACTACATTCTCTGGACTCGGCAGTCTGTGGGAACGGAGTTTCAGCAAAGGAGTGATGGAGTAGTTTGATAAATTTGTCTTTGTAACACGTTCACAACATATTGACATTCCTACCTGACTTTCATATCGAGAGGTGGAGGTGATGGCAGGGGAATTACAGGAGAGAAAGCTGTGAAGTCAGTGACTGCCATTTGAGACTGCGTTTTAACATACAGTGTATGAATGTGTGTGTGAATGGGTGAATCTGACAAGTGTTGTGAAGTGGCTTTGAGTGGTCAGTAGACTGGAAAAGCGCTATCTATAGAAATACGAGTCCATTTACCGTTTACCATTCTGTCTTAGTAGAAATGTGCCTTGTCACCACCTTAGACTGCTCAGCTCATCATCAGACTGCTACTAACAGCTGTGGTTTTGGACCAGCTCTCAACAAGGGGGCAGGGTGACAATTTCCACCAGCACCCACACACAGACACACACACACGCATACACACACACACAAAGACTCCCTCCTTCCCCTTTCTGCACTATACCAGCTGTTGCTTTAAGAGGACCCTGTGTCCTAATTAATTATTCAGTTCTTCAAGTCAGGCAGCCATACAGAACTCACACTCACACACAGCAGGGAGCTCTTGCTTTATACAGCAAAGCTGACTCATACTGTCAGCCCACACAGGAAATGTATGATCAGCCTTTAAGTATCAGGCCCTCCTTTAATCCATGAAACATTTTTATCCATATAGTGCCCACAGTGTAAACATCAGGCCTGTTTCTAAATATTGTGTTATGGGGTGGCAAACAGTGTGATTAAAGACCAAAAATCAGTCAGTCCTGTGCTACTAAAGTACCTTCAGACAACAACAAATACTTATGAACCAGGATGGCACCTTCACAAAAAATCTAGATGGCCTCAGTCTATCGCTGTGTTTCTTATGTTGATGCATTTTGGCAACAGGCCTTCATCAGAGAACAACAATGACAGTCTCCTCTTTTTGTTTGACAAGTTATCAGTTCCAGCTGTGTGTTAGAACTTAGTCGACTGGAAACAGTTGTAACAGAAGAGAAAACAACAATAGACCAAGGCCCCAGGCTCTGAAGCCAGTTTTCGTCGTGGCCAAACCGTGTAATTAAATCATCACGTGATGCACTGCAGCCCAAAAAATTATTTTCCTAACATTGTGAAAGAAGGGTCTGTAAAACATCTTTGACTTTGGTAATGTGCATTTTTGACTTAATGCGCCACTGAGCAGCTTTCATAGGTTTGTGTCCAGTAGTATTAGGTCCATGCAATAGAGCCATTGTTAAATAATGTCTGTTAATCGTTGGATACATTTTTTTTAGCATCACAAACCCCGTGAAATGACTGGATTCATGACCATAATTTAAGCCATTCAGTCCAGTAACCTTTGGAGATAATAGAAGAGCCGCGTCATTCAATTATTTTATCCCCATTCAAGTTAGATGGGCGCTAAAGCGGAGGGGTTACACCCCGCCTTTCCGAAACCCCGCTGTTCCGAACATAGACTTTAATTCAT